>OZ026623.1:23624659-24224659 GCA_964020975.1 Hermodice carunculata
CTCTAGATAAGAAATGCTGGTCTTTATAGGAAAATTGGACTTGCCATGGACAAATTTGACATACGTAGATGACTTAGTTATTTTATCTCCTGAAAGTCATCTACTTGTAACAAATGGTTGATAACTGTATGACTCACCATACGCCCTGTACCGCACACACACACACACACACACGCAGTCAGACATGCATTCGACAATTCATACTAAATATATATTAATCTCGTTACTCCGTCAGTTAGGCCTAGTCAGGTCTGTTCAAAGACCAAGCGTTCCAGGTAAGTGTGAGGTTTACTATACTTAATTGATGCAATGATTCAATTTTGGTGTCCTAATCATGCAAGTTAGGTGTACACTTACATTTTATAAAAGCAGTTTGATTAAGCCTATATTTATGTAATGTGGACTACATTTTTAAGTAGGCCTATTAAACAAAGGAACGTCATATTCGCTTTATTCTGTAATGCATCAGCTGGGATGTTTGTATTGGTAATGCTAACATGGTGCCGCCAGTTGGTAGAATGATTTAGTCCGGGGATTGGTGGTACAGAAAGAAGTCTTGCGCTGGCTCCCCGCTGAAGACCCGATTTTTTCTAGGAGAGCGGGCTATTAGTGAACTACTGGCATTAGTGAACATGTTGCACTGTTCTATACACAGTTTCCTTCATATGTGAAGCCATAATTTAACATGGCACCTTACCCAATTGGAAGCATCTGTACAGTCAAAATCGACGTTATAAACCACTGACAGAACTTTGTAGCATTAACGTCTGTGTGACAATGTCATTAATCTCGACCCGTGCATCTATAAAAGGAAAGTAAAGACTTAAGTAAGGTACATTTCTCAGTAGACCATGAACGTTTTCAAGATATATCCGAGTTTAATTCTTTCAATGCGGCTTGTTTTAAACACAGGATGTATAGGCCCAACGTGACCCCTGTAACCGTAAATAGACACATCATGAAATAAGATTTAAAGGTGCAATTTTGCAGTGGATGGTACGGAATAAGACTTTGCTCTTATAATATCGGACTTGATAATGTTCAAACGGTACTTGGGCTTACAGATTTAGGTTTGTGTTACGTTTCTCTTTATATCAAATAGAGATATAGAGACAAGGCGACAGGACCTAACCTTATCTTACAGCATTTGACACAGTAATTATTATTATTATTATTATTATTATTATTATTATTATTATTATTATTATTATTATTATTATTATTATTATTATTATTATTATTATAAGATGGAATACAATCCTAATTTACAGGCATGAAGCGACGGGGGGGGGGGGGGGAGGGGAGGGTTAATGGGGGTCGCAGTGCTTTGGTACAGAATATAATTTTGCCCCGGACAAACAGAAAATAAGAATGCCCCAAAATAATGGTCGGCTTCTAGTACGCTGGTACGAATTATAAAATTCTCCAGTACGCCTATATGGAAAATACGTTTTACCCACCACCGCCCATACATGGTTTGATTGAGATACCAAAAGAGTAAAATTCTCAAAACATAGCAAGCGACTCCTCTCTTGATTAACTTGGATAAAAGTACATTTACATATAATGATCCATCCTTTCAAAGGCCATTAAATCGTCAATAAAGAAAAAACAAACAAAAAGTACATACCTTTTGTTCTCCTGTACAGATTTATAGATCAACTGTTTCCTTAAAAACATAAATGTGCATGTCAGAACCATGTTTCTTCTTAAAGGTCCCAAACGCCAAAAGTTTTTTTTTTTTTTTTTTCAAAGTGAGGGACTTGGAGTGTAACTCTTTTGTGAAGAAAATTTGCCATATTCGCACAGGAAAATAACTTTATTTGCAAAAGAATTTTGTTGCCCATGACGAACCCGAAGTTGACAGGTTAGCAGCGCCTTTTTGGCCGTCAAATTGATTAAATGTCGTATTCAGCATTACATATATCCTCTCCACCAAATTATGTCAACTATCCTTGAAATAAATACATGCATTTGACCTTAAAAGTACCATTTGTAGCGAGCCGTTTGTCAGGGATCTCCTTGTCGTTGCACAACGAGGTTGATGTGCGCTCCACATTATCACAAGCTAAGCCTAATTTAAGCTTCAAAACTACATGTACACTTTAAACTAGTTTGACGTTGTGGGCCTATTTTGGTCCATTTAATGAAAGTTTTCAGAGAAAATCACCTACATGGCAAATATACAGACTCTGTAGTTTAACATCTAAAGGCATATTTCTCTGTTCTGCCCGTATTATACTATATATTACGTTATGTTTCATATATTAAGTTGTACGCCTTTGGCACATGCATTTTGTGATTGCCTCAAGTGATATCACCACAGAACATCATAAAATCAGGTGCTGTCAGTTAATCAGAATGCTGTCATGAGAATAGATTATTATGCAGCTTACAGTGTACTCGGTTACAGGATATAAGCTCATACATGTACATTAACTGCGTTTTCACATTTGATAAATTACGTACTATATTAGATTATGTACGGACTATCGTATTTATAAACGGGCCCCTAATCAAACATTATTCGTCGTGACAGCAACCTATGCCCCTGATACGTACTAGGCATATATATATATATATATATATATATATATATATATATATATGTATGTATGTATGTATGTATGTATGTATGTATGTATGTATATATATATATATATATATATATATATATATATATATATATATATATATATATATATGTATATATATATATATATATATATATATATATATATATATATATATATATATGTATATATACGACAAAGTTTGGTTATAGGCCTAGGAACCACAACCGCAGTTGTACTTGTTTTTGAAAGGATTAAAAATGCGCAGGAACTTGATACCCATCAAGCTTACTTTTCATCCAATTTGAAAGTTGTGCTTCAGTGTGTTAAATTACAACTTTGAATTATCGTTGGCCCGCAGACTGAAAACAAGAAATATCAAGGAGAAATGAAATAAATAGGTCTATAGGCGTACAAAATAGGCGATTTTCTGCGAAGCAAATCTGTGTGCCTTCAAACTTTGACATAAGGGGCTCAATTAAAATCCTACAGTATCGACTTTTGTGGACAGGCTTGGACGCGCAGCAAAACATATATGTTAAGTTCATGCACTAACGGTAACCCGACTTGAAATAATGACTTAATTTTGCATGTCAATTGAAGGTGGATCGACAACTTTATGTAATAGTTTTGAGCCAGAGGATATTCAACATTTAAAAGATATGCAAAAATATGCATGAATTGAAACTCAGAAACTGTTTGTTTGGCAGCGCCTTGGAATAGTTCCTCTGACTACAGTAGTGTTGGAATTATTCAATGTTTTTAAAATTGCTCAAATATTATACAACTGTTGTTTATAGGTAGCTCATCGGATGCACCTACATCACAAACATTTAAATTGAATGACGACATGACATTTCCATCTATGATAGTTTTGAAGACACTCAAACATTGAACATGTAGGTTTTTTCAATTCTGCCCACTTAGCATCAATCCAGCATGTTAAAACTTATTCCATTGTTACTTGCTTACATTACAGCACAGATGTATGAATTGAACTTGGAACGGCAATTACAATTTTGAAGACATTCAAAATTCATTTTAATTGTCCCTTATTAGCATGTATTGAAATGTTACAATTTTTATTTTCGGTTTGTTTGTTTGTTTGTTTGTTTGTTTGTTTGTTTGTTTGTTTGTTTGTTTTTGTACGTGCCTGCAGCACAAACAGATGAATTGAAGCGTGAATGGCATTTCTACCTACAATAATCTTGAAAATGTTCAACATTCAAGCTTTTGAAATCTCCATAATAAGCATGGTTATCTCTACAAGAGGGGCTCTCAGTATGCCTTCAGCTTTAATGAGGGTGTCCCGGGACTACATAATGTTACCTAAGCCAGTGCTTGTGTAGGCCTACATTGTGATTGCGCACACGTCAGGCCTACTATGTAATAAAATCTTATAGACCGAATGAAGTTAATTCATTTCATATCATTTGGGCCTAATATAACTTTGTTTGTGGTTCATTGGATACGCTTATATGTTATGAACATACGAATTGATAATGACACTACCTTCAATTGTTTTGAAGATTTTCAGAATTTAATTGTTCAAGAGTCCCTGATTCGCATTAATTGCAATTCTACAACTGTTGTTTGTGGTTCAATGGATGCGCCTACAACATAGTTAACCAAGATATTGAATGTTGCATGAGATTTCTACCTGTAATATGTTTGAAAATATTCAGATATACAACTTTTCAAATGCCCCTAAGAGGTTAATCAGCAAAAAATAAGATTCTGCGTTTTTTGTTTGTGGTCCATTGGATGCGCAGGTCTACAGGATGCAAAAACCAATATGAACAATATTATTCAAGTTGAAATGGCACGATGGCCCTGGGCCTGCCTGCAACAATATGGATGGGCCATAGGCTTGTGGAAGATTAAAACTATGGCCTGATCGCATGTTATAATTTTTAGCATATTGATGATTCCAAAACCCCGGTTCCAATCCAGGTGCACAATTTCACTGCTACATTAATCACTATGCTGAATATGGTTTTTGATATGATAATAAGTTTCATTTGGTCCAAACTTAAGTACATAAGTATAGGGCCTACATAAATACATGTTTCTGTTTGAACATGGAGACACTGCATTAAGATTCCGGCGAATCGCTACCATGCAGGCCACCCTGGAGTTACATATGGCTCTGATACACGGGGCGACCCGTCGGAGGCGACGGTGGCCTGCATGGTTGCCTCGTGTCGCCACCTCGTCAATGACAATGACAATGACAATGAAGTTTATTCCATAAATTGTACAAATACAATTATAACGAAACAAACATGCAATCCAGTATATAAGACGGCAATAGAATTTTCTGAAAGTCAGTGATGCTCAGTGAAGGAAAGCATATGGCACACATAGTTGTAATGACACCAACATAACATAAGATTACCTCATAAAATTATTAACTATTCTAATGAACTAACAGAGATTTGATAACTCTGGAATGTTATTTGAACACATGAGATTTCTGAATTTGTAGCAGTTTGGCCTAGTTCTATACCTTGTAGCCTATTCATTAAATTCCTTCTATGATTAGTGAAAAACGGACAATTAAAAAGTACATGAAATTCATTGCCTACTTCATTATCACATAGGTTACAGATTCTCTTTTCTCGAGGTATGTCTTCATATTGTTATTTAACTACTGGAAGTTTATGAATACTAGTTTTGAATTTACACAACAAGCTAACATAAGCCCTGGGAAGATCAATAAGATAATTTTCAAAACCAAAAGATTCTTTATACATTCTATGATTGACACAACTTTCATGTCCATATACATCTGAAAGCCATTTTTGCTTATACTGGTCGTCAAGACTTAGTTTAGCAGCATTTTAAAACCATTTGATGTTAACTTTCTGGTTAAACCAAATATTTGTCATACCCAATTCATTTATCCACTTTTCTACAGTTGATATCCATATGGAGCTATACACCCCTCTCTGATGCAAGACAAATAATAACCTATAAATAATATTTGAGAATTTTTCTGTTTTCTCATTTATGATTTTGGCCCAATATATAAGTACTCCACTACATACATTGATATCTACTGGTTATTTACCTTATTCACCATACGCCATGCAGCTTGGAGTTCTCCGTTTCAACCCAAGTACTAATTTGTAATATTTTAACTGCAATCTATTAATAGTTACATTTTGGGGTGGACCCCAAACTTCAGAACCATATAAAATAATTGGCAAGATAATACTGTCAAATAGTTGTAGTTGCAAATCAACTGGTAGCATGAGATTTCTGCTACTATTTAATACTACATACATTGCCTTACTGGCTTGATCATATAGGTATTTTTGACACTTATTAAAACTACCATTATAATTAAATACAATATCCAAATGTGTGTAATCTGGTACAATTTGTATTGGGTCATTACCAAAAGCAAACAAATGGGTGTATTTAGATTGACCTCTTCCGAAGACCACTATTTTTGTTTTCTGGGTATTGATCTTAAGCTTGAATTCAGTGTAGTATCTTTCCAGCTGGAGCAGAGCATCTTGTAGCTGGTTAGGTGAGTCAGCAATTATGATAGTATCATCAGCATACAATAGCAAATACAGTCTAACATACACTTCCAAGTCCTCATCACTCAAGTAAACACTGATATCATGTGATAAATCTTCTAAACCATGATATGCGTTACTCACATACTGTTGTAAGTCGTTAATGAATATTGCGAAAAGGAGAGAGATAATTGTAAGTCGTTAATGAATATTGCGAAAAGGAGAGAGATAAATTTTCTCCTTGCCTCACACCTACATTACTTATAAAGTAGTTAGATAACTCAGCACCTTTCTGCACACAGGATTTAGCCATCGAGTACAAATTATGTATTACTTGTAAGATATTTCCATTAATTTGAATACTGAGTAGTTTTTTCCGTAGACAAACCCTGTTAATACTATCAAACGCCTTTTTGTAATCGACAAAGGCACAATATGACAAAAAAATATGAGCTATAGTAGAATAACCCGCACGGAAGCCTGCTTGCTCCTCACCCATTAACCCATTTTCGTCAAGAAAAATTCTTAGTTTATTATTTAAACACGCTGTGAAAAGCTTCCCAAAACAACTTAATATTGTTATACCACGATAATTGTCAACATCATTTATATTCCTCTTATTTTTATAGATGGGTTTGATAACGCCAATTGACCAATTCTGCGGAACTATTCCATTGGCAAAACCAAGTTCAATATTTTCGTAAAAATTAAGGCTTAGATTATATGTAGTATTAATCTCGTCCAAATTTAAACCTTCTTATACTGCTCGTCATCATCTGTATTTAACTTTTTAAAATGTTCAACAAAAGCTTCCAATTGAATTTTCCCCATCTGTTTATTCCTTTGATAATTATTACCACCAAAGAATGCTCAATAAGATTTGGGGTCCTTACTCTTCAAATTTCTCATTTTCTTTACAATGCTTCTTTTATACTCAACAAATTGCTTGTTTATTGTCTGTTTATACTGGGTGCTTTACGTTGAGCCTTATTGTGGTCATATTTATTGGTTCTGTTTGCCTTTAAGGCTCTCAAAAAATCTCGCCTCTTTTCCCCACACTCACCATTAAACCAGGGCTGCTTGTTACATGAACGATTACCTTTCCTATTCTTCACTGGGGGAAAGCTCCCCTACTTCCGGGCACTGTTTCTCATTATGTCACATATGGACTCTGATATTAAATCAATGTCCTGTTGATCAACATCTTTTATATCATTTAACAACTGAGTTAACTTTTCGTTACACCAATTTATCTCTTCAGCACAAAGATAATCAGAGAAGTTTTCTTTAAAATCATCTCTCCACTTAGGTCTTCTATGTTTATCTAACTTACCTCTGGTATTTTCACTATGGTTTTCAATATTTGCGATTGTGTCTTCTTGAAGTGCATTTACATAAGTTTTCAATGATAAACAAATAGGTTTATGAACATCCGACAAATTTTCAACAAAGTCCAGCACCTCAAACTCCGAGATCATTGAGAAAAGACATGGAGAACATCCAAAATAATCTATAACATTCGCTTCTTTACAAGTACGTTTCCCTTCTAAATCATTACCAGCTCTGCCATTGACCTTGTTCAAACAGCAAGTCATTTCTCATTTCTTCATCAATATGAGCACAATCCATATTATTGTCAAAGTGAGTAACATCACACAATTTACCACTTCGTGCATTTAAATCACCCATCAAAATGACCGGAACATTTGCACCATAGTGTATTATGTCTTACTCCAGGTCATCAAAACTGCTGGTTTTGCAGTAAGGCAATATTTCAGGTTCTAACTTCTATGTCTCGATGTTTCGCGCCATGGCGGCCGGTGATGAGGAGGTCACGCTCGTTGGTGATGCTTTCAATGAAAATATGAAGTATCGATAAAGCGGCCCAAAATGCAATCATGGATTGTTCTACTAAAGCAAGGAATGCTAAACCAGGGAAGAAAGCTGGCAACAGTGGCGCTAAGTGAACATACGTTGGAGAGATTGCAGCTCTGTTTCTCGTCGCACACAAAACATGGTTGTAACACGTTCAATTAAGACTTAAACTACCCTTTTCAAGCACCTGCAGATCATTATGAGAAAAGCTGAGGAGGCCTACTTCGAAAAAGTGTAAAAGCCTTTGAAGAAGCAAACTTTAAGCTTTGTTTTGGCAGACCTTAGTAAAGCCTTTACACCTCAAGTCAATCTACGCGTCATTGAGGAGTTTAAGCAAGTGCGAGATTGGCTTACGTCATTTTTAATTATAATTAAAATGGCGCAAACATAACATTTGGTAATTTTGTGCATCTCCGAGCTCAGCATTTTTCCCATCTGCTATTTTCTATCTATCCTATTATTTTTTGTTACGGCTCTTAGATATAGACCCAAAGTTTGCCAATTACCATATGATCATAATTTTATGCTCATTGTGTTTTAAAAGTCCTCAAAATAAATTTCCCACCGACATCATTCAAATGCAACACTTTTTCTTCAAATCGAAGGAAATCTCGATTTTTGTCGCGAAAAACATTGTTCTATCTGGGTAGAAAATACATGTTTCTTTAAAAATCGATGTTGATGGGACATGCTGACAAAATAAACGGATAAGAGATTCTCAAAGTGAAGCTTCAACCGTCAGTGACAGCAAGGATTTTGCTATCTTAATTTGTTGCATTTATGTAGATCTGCTACGGTGGTTTACAACTTTGAAATAAATAAAAAATATGCGCAAGCAAGCCTGTCCTTGTGTGCCCTATATTGTAAATACATTACTGTAACAGTTTCTGTTTTGTCTGATCAGTTGGCTGAAATAAACTTCATTCACATATACTTGATACAAAGGTATAATCTATAAATTCTTGGACTATAATATGCTTTTTATAATTTATTCAAGTTAACACAATGAGAGAGAGAGAGAGGAAAAGAAAGAAAGAGAGAATGAAAGCGAGAAAGATTCAGAGAATAATTAGAAAAAAACGATAGAAAAAGGGGAACAAGCAAAAAACAAAGAGAAAGAGAGAACGAAGAAAATGAAAGAACAAAGAGGGAGGATGAACAGAAAGACAGACAGAGAGGACAAAGAATGATTAAAGCAGAAAGAGCACTTTTGCTTTTTTCTTACCTTCTTCGCTACTCCGCCAGATCTCAATTAACTTAACTTTTATGTCTACTGCATTATGAACACTCGAAAATATTACCTGTTTCTTTTTGTTTTTGTTTTTTTGTTTTTTTTTGTTTTTTTTTGAGTTGCGTATATATAGCGACTTAGAGTAAGACGGCAGCACATAGGCCTAGGCCTACTGCTAATTGCCTCTTCGCACAAGGATTACAAACCTTAACTAGACATTCCTTCAAGTTCAACGCAAAAAGTTGACTGAAGGGGATCCGCCATTTGCTCAAGTTAGGTCATGGTGACACCAAAATCTAATCAGTTCATCTTGCCAGGTAAGATAAGCATATTGCCAAATTTGAGCAAAATACATGGAGGCATTCTGTAGATATCGCAGTAACGAGAATGTGCACACCCGGACGGACAGACCTAAAACATAAAGGGTCCCGCCATGGGGCGGACCCTTAAAAAGGGTAAAGTAGTACACCTAATACAGATAATCGAACGTTCAAACGGTGTTCTGCACGCTGTCGCCCTGGCAAGCCGCGAGTGTAGCCACCTCGTCGCCTGCAGCTACTAGACTACATGTAAAAGCACATGCGGCTCGTCGCCCCGTGTATATCTTAGCCAGTATTATAGTATGAGTATTTTTATCTTCTCATACTTTGAAGAATGACAATATTTTATGTGTATGTTACGATCAAGTACAATATGATATAATGATATGATTGTAACTTGTAAGCTTTATTTGGTCTAAACTTAGTTGGCTACAATCAGCAGACATAAATTTATGTTTATGTTTGAACCTAGAGACACTGCATTAGGCTAAGATTCCAGAGAATCGCCACCATGCAGGCCACCCTAAAGTTAGTGAGAGTTTCGTACTATTGTTCCAATCATCATACGCTGTTGGAAAAGTGATAAAGGGTTTTTGAAAGAAAAACTAAAATTAGTAGACCAAGTGACAATACAAACTTATTACTAATAATGTAAATAATTAACGCGTATTATAGATGTAACAATTTACAATATTGCAGTTAGTTTCATAATTATCAATTAGGCCTATAGGGAGATTATGGGTGAAGTCGGACACCACATAAAGTCGGACACTTAAGCTTTATGGTTTCTTTGATGAATACAGGGAACATACTGTAAAGGAAAAGATTTGTGTTGGTTGTCCAAGACTCGATATTATTTATTTTATGAAACTATAATTTATTTGAAATCTTAATGTGCTGCGCACTTGTCACATATAACGAGATAAAAGAAAATTATTCTTAGAGACAAAATTTTTAACAACCTCAACTTTTCATAATTAAGTTCCTCTTTGTGATATGTAGGCTGTTCAATACATTAAAGCAGCTTGGTCTTTCTCATGATATGACCTAGGGAGTGTGCTTGTGAGTTAAACGGAATTTAAAATTGATAAAAAAATAATCCAGTTCCCGTTGCATTTGGGTGTGTCCGAGTTTGTCCGACTTTTCCTTTATCCCGAACAGCAACATTCAGTAAAAACCGGACAGAAAGGCCTATATTAATTACATAATCTATCTATTAGGCTTCATTTGATATCCTAAAAGGGTAGAGATTTTTTTTGGGGGGGGGGGCGGGCGGGGGGGGGGCATAGATTCCATGCATGCGTTCAGTTCTGTGATTATCACTAATATATATATATATATATATATATATATATATATATATATATATATATATATATATATATATATATATATATACACATATACATATACATATACATATATATATATATATATATATATATATATATATATATATATATATATATATATATATAAACACATACATGTATATCTTTATTTCGTACTCGTAGTACACATATGACAAATTGGAGTGGGAAATCAACATTTAGGTGAGAAGTAAAAGTCACAGTGTAAGAATTATAATGCAATCAAAAACAAAAAACAAAAACAGTCCATATATCAAACAGTTCAACACGGCAACACAGCATCATGAAAGGCACAAGTGATCAAGCAGTTCTAACTCTTCTGTAGAATGCAAGGGTGACTCTAGCTTCCGGTCACGAATGTCGCAAAACTCCTGAATCACCCGCGACCTGGCTCTATTCATTGATGCTATAGGGCCATCGGCTACCTCAAATTTATAAAGAATATGGGGGAACTCAGCCTCTACTACCTATGATCTTTCAAAACCATATTTTCTAAAGAAATAATTAATTAAATGATCTGCCAACATCCGATCGTGAACCTTGAAGGATTGATTCACAGCATGAAGTGACCAATGGGTCATCGCTCGTACCAATTTTTAAATGAAGTTCAAGAAACAGATGTACATTTGAAGTTCAAAAGGAGCTACTTCACATATATATAGGGCAATAAGGAACTGTCTGTCCTGTATGACAACTTCCATACAAGGCGGGTCGCTTTACGCCATGCAACATACATCTCAACTTTTTTGTGAGGATCACCAGCTATCTTTTGGTACATACTGAATGTTTAACCAATTAAACAGTTACTGATACAAAAACAAAACAAAAAAAAAAAAAAAACAAAAAAAAAAAAACAAAAAAAAACAAAAAAACAAAAAAAACAAAAAAACATTGACTGCGATCAAACCAAATATTGTGGCCTCACATTTATATAAAGACATTAGCACATGTAAATTGTGAAGAGATTCATCCCATGAGAAAATGAAACGAAACTTTTCTTTTACTCCATTTCAGGTTAACAAATCATTAAAAAAGATATGGTATAGTTAGGAATTTAACGTTAAGATGGATTATATTGTTGCTTGATGATTTTCATTTTACCATTTCATCAATTTCTTTTTATGGTTTTAAATAAAAAGACTATCGGTCTTTCCAACTGAAAAATAATAGGAACTGATACTGCACTTCCAGTGAATTTGGGTAAATCCAGGTCTATTTGGAATACACAAAATGAATATATGACTACATAATCGACTTTGTACTGTAATATCACAAAAAATATCATTTTTTATTTTCTTTGTAAATGTTTGTCTAATGTTTCACTTTTCTACACATCTCCATCTTAATGACACTCCTTCTCCCTAAAAGGGGGAGATGTAAAGGAAACCGATCTCTTCTCTATCTGGCCTTATCAATTTGTGAAAAATTACGCAATAATATTGACGTGTGTCACGTGAGAGATAAATGTCTGGATTAAAGGGATAATATATGTCTGTCTTTATCTGATTTGCTCATATTTTGTCTCTAAACCAGGACTTTTTATTTTCCTTATGGATAAAAAAAGTAAGCACTTTAAAAAATTTATACTTATGGGGCAAAATTAACAACAAACATTATTTCAAATCATTAAGCAATGAAAGACAAATCTACATGTTCATTAAATAAGAAAATAACTGTTAAAATCTTAAGTGTCCGAGCTTATCCAGATTCCAGAACACCCCTCTACATGTAGTTCTTAGCCTAAATAATTGGTTTAAAAGAATGAGGATGAATTTTTGACATGACTATCTCAGGCAAGTAATTTTCATTAACTAAGTCAGTTATTTGTTGCTGGTATATAGTTGAATTGGAGCAAGGCTACTGAAGTCTGGACAAAACTGGCTGTGATTCTGTGAAGAAGAAAGATAGAACTAGAAAAGAAAGATTTGATTGAAAGCAAATCCGTCTGTGTGTGTGAAAATTTTGCACAAGTATAAAAATATGCAGGGTTGCAACACTTACATTTTGAGTCCAACATGAATAAAATTGGATGGAAAGTGATCAAATTATGGCTAGATGAAACATTCAAAAGGCAAAATGACCTTGACCTTTAGAGGTCAAATGTAAATGAAAACTATCTGGATATCAAAAGAAATTAGAATTTCCCTGTAAAAAGTATTCTTTATTTCCAAAATATCAGCAACATCCCGCCTGCTCCCACAGACAAGTACCCATATGTAGCTACAATTTGTGTCCAACATGATCAAAATTGGATGATAATTGGCCAAGTTATGGCGAGATGAAAATTTCAAACGACAACGTACATGACCTTGATCTTTGACTTCTGGAGGTCACATGTACATTACAAAAATGTGCAGTGTTACAATATATACAATTTGAACTCACCATGATTAAAATTGGATGAAAATTGACTGAGTTATGGCTGGATGAATATTTCAAAGGTCCCAATGACCTTCACCTGTGACCTTTAAATAGAGGTGACATGTGAATTACAAAAATGTGCAATGTTACAATATCTATAATTTGAGCCCAACATGATCAAAATTTGATTAAAAGTGACCGAGTTATAGCTACATGAATATTTCAAATGGCAAAATGACCTTTACCTTTGACCTGTAGAGGTCACATGTAAATTTAAAAAATGTGCAGTGTTACAGTACTTAGCTATAATTTGTGTCCAACATGATCGAAATTCGATGGAAATTGACTGAGTTATGGCTGGATGAATATTTAAATCGTACAAATGACCTTGACGTTTGATCTTTAGAGGTCACATGTAAATTACAAAAATGCGCAGTGTTATAATAGGCTACCTACAATTTGGGTCCAACAACATCAAAATCGAGTAAATATTTTGGAAGACAGAAGCAATTGAATTTTTTCAATTGCCCTAATTTGCATAATTTTCAAAATCATGACTATTCAGAACGATATGCAAAACTTCACTGCAGGTGCTATAGCCATGCAAAGTTTGAAGTTTCTAGCTTGCACGGTGTCTGAGTTTAAGATGACATAAAAATCTGGCGGAAAGAAAGAAAGAATATTGGGTAAAATGATATGTCTGTGTTCACACACAGACATAATAAAAAGTAGGCCTATAGGTCTAGATTTTTTGGGGGAGGGGGACAATGGGAGCGTTAGCCCAGTTGGCTTAAGCATGAATCATGATAGATGACGCACGAATAAACAAAAATCCGAAGGGAAGAAGTGAACTGTGAAAAGGGGGAAAAAACACGCAGTCATATAAATTTGAACTCGAGAAGTTCATGTCACGAACACGATAATAGTTAATATGGACCCATGCGATATCGTCTTCCACCTGCCCTCAGTGCCTCACCCTCCCCCCTAGGCCCTACCGGGACCGTAGCCTACCGGCCTTATTCGCTGCCCTTCCCCCCTCCCCCTCCCTCCTTTTGGCTTTTCGGTAGCTTGACAATGTCCTTTAACTTTGGCCAATCTGTCATCAACGAAGTTCATGAAGTGAATACATTGGAACCACAATTAATGAACTCGTCATTTGCCCAAGTGGATCTTTTATCAGTGCTGAGTAGTTTCCTGTTCATCGAGACACACACTTCCAGGGCCCAATTTCAGACCTGAGGACGAGGTCAAAGTTACGCTTGGTGCACCTCACACAGGCGCTCTTCTTTCGAGGAGTTACGAAAATCATTGTTTTGACCTAATTAGACAGACGACAAACCGAGGGTACGTGAAAGTATATCGCTTGGACTGATGTGCGCAACGTCCGTCATCGGAAGTTGAAAAAGTTTGTGCTGCCCCCGAAAAAAGAGTTAGCAGACAGGTAATGGACATAACAGTAGAACATGCAAATCATGCACGGTTTGATTTAACAAGATGACAGATATTGTTGCGGAATGATTCTGGAGTCCCGCCAAATAGCACTTGAACACTCCTATCTGACCCCTACTGTGCAGTCTAACTTAGTGCATGTTTTCTTCGCTCCTTCTATCGACGCGAGTCAAATGATGCTCTAAATTGGAAAGTGTTTCCTCCGTGCAGAGAGGAAATTCTCGAAGCATGAGATTTTAAGAAATACTACGAATAAATTAACCAGACATTGTCCTTAAATTTGTTGGAAGTGGAAGTACTTGGGTCTTGGCCTGGGGCTCGGCTTCAGGCTGGTTTGAACTTTGATGAGGAATCATAACAGGACCGCAGCAGGCAAATGTAGCCCCATGCTCATATCAAACATTATTTCACACCATTGCCACATACATTTCAGGCTGGTCCAGGAAAAGTGTGCCTCCCTCAACGGCGACGCGCTTGTCCCCAAAGTTAAACGCCACCAAATGTCTTGATTTAACATAACAGTTACCTTTCCAAATAATTCTAGACTTGAGTCCAACTAAATAACACTATTACTATTAGTAGTTAAACACTCCGATCTGACCAGTGACCCCACTGTGCAGTCTGACTGTGTATATCAACCACCAATATCATGATACATACATGTGATTACCTTTATTTATTTGCCTTTATTAGGAGGAATTTGTAAGTCACTGCCGACCTGTTTGTGTGACCAGGCTATGTTGCTAGGCAACAAAGCTATGCTTTCACCATGATGAGGGCACTTGTTGTAGGTGGCACCACTAAATTAAATTTTCCATAGCTCACCATTATAACACATCTTGGCATATCTGATTTTAAAAAATCTGATAAAAGCTTTAACTTTAAGGAAGATTACACTCACCAATTAAGTTCAAACTCTGACCTGCAAATTAGATGCATTAACATATATGATGACACCAAAATGTTGACTTTGCCCCACCTGAATGCAGCCATATTGGATTTTCACCTGTCTGCACCCAATATCACTCAAATTTACAATCCCCCGGAACAAAAAAAAAATGCCCCAAATTAATTATTCAAATCACTATTGTATGATGGCAAATCTGACTTAAAAATATGGGACGATGCTATTTTCATCGTACGGTGAGAATAGCGATGGGTCTATTTTCACCGTGTGGTGAGAATAGCGTTTGGAAGGTGCTTTGTCTATTTTCACCGTACGGTGAGGATACAGTTTTGTCTATTTTCACCCTACGGTGAGGATAGGGCTTGGTCTATTTTACCATAGGGTGATGATGGTACAGTGTGGTATATTTTCACGGTGAAAATAGAGGCGGCTCTATTTTCACGGTGAAAATAGAGGCGGCTCTATTTTCACCACATAGAACTGAGGCAAATTAAGATCGGAGAAAAATGCTTACTTTAGGCAGACAGCTAGCTTTATAGTATAGTCAATAGGAGACGGGAGCAAAGCAAAGTGCCCAGTTATGGAGGGTTAAGTGTAGGCCTAAGGCAATTTCCTTGGCACCGTGACAGCATTAAATTATTGTACATAGTCATAGATCGTCGAGGCAACGATCTATGATAAAATGTTTGGCTTTTTAACATCTCAAATTGATTTAAAAAATTTACTCTACCTACCAATCAGTCTTTCATTTTCGTTGCTTCGTGTCTTTTTACCTCAGCTGACTTGTCAGTCAGCTGAGGTTTTTTGAGGGTCCGTCGTCCATCCGTCCGTCCGTCCTTCGTCCACAATTCACATTTTCAACTTCTTCTCAAAAACCGTCTGCCAGATTCACTTTAAACTTGGTGGAGATGTGCCTTGGGTGGGTCTCTACCAAGTTTGTTCAATTGGTCACAGTCCAGTGATTTTTGGATTTTTAATGATTTTTTTTGTTCTTTTTTGGGTAAATCTTAAAAAATCTTCTTCTCCGAAACCGCTTACCCAATTGCTTTGATATCACACAGGAACACTCCCTGGGACTCCTAGTTCTTAATTTGTTCACCAGGTGGCGCTGCGATTTTTTCCTAATTCTTTATGAATTTTTGTGTGTTATAGCTATTTTCGACTTCTTCTCCAGAACCGTCACTCAGATTAAGCTGAAACATGGTGGATATGTTCCTTGTAGAAGGGTCAAACAAAGTTGTTCACTATGTGGGAATGCTGCGGATTCCTGATTTTTAACGATTTTTTCAATTCTGGTACTTGTCGGTCAATGCAGCTTTACTATTGATTACTATGGAAGTCAATGGGCATTCTAATGCTAATTCACATTTTCGACTTCTCCAAAACCGCCATCCAGATTGACTTCAAACTTGGTGGGGATACACCTTGAGTGGATCTCTACCAAGTTGTTCAAATGGTCACGCTCCATTGATTTTTATATTTTTTTTTGAATGCACCTTTACTATTGATTACCACGTAAGTCAATGGGCATTCTAATGCTAATTTACATTTTCGACTTCTTCTCCAAAACCATCATCCAGATTTGCTTCAAACTTGGTGGCAATGTACCTTGGGTGGGTGTCTACCAGGTTTGTTCCAATGGTCATGTTCCAATGAATTTGGATTTTTTTATGATTTTTTTTCAAAAATCTCTACTAAAGTTTTAATAGGAAAGTTTAACATGGGAATTTCTTGTAATGGTCATAACTTTAATAATTTTGACCAAATTTAATTCAAACTTGGTGGGGATGTGCCTTGGGTGGATCTCTATCAAGTGTGTTCAAATGGTCATGCTCTATTGATTTTTGGATTTTTTATGAATTTGTTTGTTCTTTTTTGGGGCAAACCTTCAAAATTCTTCTCCTCTGAAACCGCTCACCCAATTGCTTTGATATCGTTCATAGACACTCCCGGGGACACCTAGTTCCCAATTTGTTCACCAGGTGGCGCTGCAAATTTTTTTAATGATTTTTTTTGGATGGTTTTGCTATTTTTCACTTGTTTTCAGAACTGTCCCTCAGATTAAGCTGAAATGTGATGGATATGTTGTTGTGGAAGGGTCAAACAGTTGTTGAGTAGGTGGCACTGCTTTGGATTCCTGATTTTTAAGGATTTTCAGTTACGGTACTTACCAGTCAGTGGAGCTTTCCTATTGATTACCATGTAAGTCAATAGGCATTCTAATGCTAATTCACAGGACAACTGACACGAAATTTACTGTTTATTTGATAACTTGAGATCTGTTTTGAGTTAGCTACACATGTTAATTATTCTGTATGAAGGTCATGCTGAGACAGTACATGAATGACCTTGACCTCGTTTGTGGGGTCACAGTGCAACATACATGAATTTTACTCTTCATTATAACTTGAGAACTACTTGAACTTTGATGTTGTACATGTAAGTGTTCTTCTATAAAGGTCAGACTTACTCAGAACATGGTGTCCTTGATCCTTTCCCAAGTTCATAGAGCTGCAAGTGTGATGAATGTCAAGATCAGCTGAGGCACGGGCTGTTAACACAGCCCTCTTGTTTTTTTGTTTTTTTTGTATTTTGTTTGTGTTTTGTTTTGTTTTTATGCGATCCTTAACTAAAGTCATAACGAGATAGATCTATATTACCCTTAAGTTCCGTTACTTCCATCTGTGTCCATATTAAAATAGTTCTTACTTTGTCTTGTCACCTAAACTTTGGCCTTTTCAAATAAAAATACAGAGTTTTGTTGGCTCTATAAAAGCTGTTAGATAAGGGTGCACGACATTAGACCGAAATCCATTTCACCGTATTACAATTTTACCGAACTGTGAATTGGTCGAATAGGAATTAGGTCGCATAGCTTTTTCATCGTATTTGTTATTCACATAACTGTAATGCAATCCACAATCATTTTGACCGCATTGCCACTTGACAGAAAAGAACAGTGGGTCAATATATAGGAATCAACTAACAACAATATGAGAAATCAAAGGTGTCGTGCATCATGATTGTGTTATGTTTGTTTCTTTGTTATCATGCATATTCCTGGCATAAATTTTTGCAAGTCCGCATGATTGTTTGAGGAATCATTTAAAACAGAATAATTATAAATAAAACAGACAAAAAACCCCAAACAGATATTTCTCATTTAAAACATTATAATTATAAATAAAATCGACAAAAAAATAAAACAAAACAAATATCTCTCATTTGAAACAGAATAATTATAAACAAGACAGACAAAAAATACAACAAAACATAAATTTCTGTTTTCAAAACAGAATAATCGTATATAAAACAGACAGAAAATAAAACAAAACGGGCAGAAATGATATAAATAAGACAAGCTATTTTTGAATAAAACAGACAACAAAAGACAACAGGTTTCGGTGAAATTTCATTGAAATTCAGTTGAAATAACCATTTGATTCAATGGCAATCCTACCAAATTTTCATTCGGTGAGTTTAAATATATGGTGAAAAAAATTCTGTGAATTTGTCATTCGGTGATTATTCATTTCGGTGTACTGGTTTTTTGGTGTACTGTCATTGACCCATCTATAATTAAAAGCTGAAATAACACCTCAATAGATCTCATTATAAACCATGTTCAAACTGGGATGTTAGTTAGGCCTTTTTATTATTTCAGCAAATGTTGGTTCCAATTCTCTTTGTGTGCAATATCATGACACAATGCTTTTCCAAAATATATTTCCCTGGTTGACTTTTATACCATCGCCGTAAGGTAGAAATAGAGCAGCCTTCATTCTCACCACACGATGAATAGACCAAACTCTATCATCACTGTACGGTGAAAATAGAAAAAATGCCATTCTCACCGTGCGGTGAAAATAGACAAAACACTATTCTCACCGTACGGTGAAAATAGTCACTCCGAAAAATATATGTGATGCACTGATGGATTTAAGCCAACCACAAATTCCACCATTCTATTCAAGGCAAATCCTACAGTGTTGGTCATTAGACGTTATATCATTGTGCTGCCCTCTGTGGCCAATTTAGGGGTGCAGCCTGTACTTGTAGTTGTAGCAATTGTTGCTGATAGATTTGAAAATTACACTTTTTCTGCTAAACAAAAGAAACACTCTGAATATTTTAAGCAACTTTAAATGTTTTCAATAACGTGAGTGACTTTTCTTAGGCTTTTGCTTTCTCAAATTACCAAAAGGTATTTTATCCAGCCAAATATATGAGTCTGTGCTCCTTGCACTCAAATTTTTTTGTTGTGGAATAGGGGGCAGCACATGGCAACAGATACTCGCGGCTGATCCAAAGGGATTCGTGCATGGCTTCTCACATGCAGTGACCACTTAGCTGTTCGAAGGCTGAATAGTGGGACACGTTTTGATTACCTGTGCTTGATTGTGTCAGTTGTGATGATGGAGGCTGCAAGTCTTCTGACTCAGTAGTGGCTGCTATAAGAAATGCACTCACAACAAGTCCCTGAACACACGTGTGTGATGGGTTGATTTTGTAGTATGCGCATGAGGGTTGTGGGGAAGATAAGCGTCACTTACCAGGCAATTGCTTCCTTTTGGAGGCAGTCCATTGGTCTTGGGCCAAATACACTACATCTGCATCCTCGTCCTTGCTGGATCACGGACAAAAGTTGGATTCTAGGAACCACTATATGGCAGTTTGGGACAACCATCCACACTGCTATGGTTGTCGCCTGCAGTTTGGGCCAAGTTTGCTCTCGTGAGCGAAACCTCTCACTACCGAACACCCTGGGGACTGAGTGAAAGTGTTCGGTAGTGAGAGGTGTTCAGTAGTTGGAGGTTTGGGTGTTCAGCTGCTGGGTTACCAACTTAAAATAAATTGATATACTCAACTTAAACCAATATGGCAAACGCCTGGATATAGCCAGGTTCTGAGATTTTGTACTTCTTGCCATACCCACAAGAGGGCGGGTTTATGCAATAAAATATCTCTCTCTCTTTCTTTCATATTATACATGTGTATAGCTATTTCAGCAAAACTATCCATTCATTCTTCACACAAATTTTATGACACTACATGCACATGACGTATGCTATTAACACAAATTACATCCGTACTGTCCCACTTCTTGCTATCAAAACATCAAATCGTTTCAGTCACATCAACCAGTTTCACTCAAACATGTCAACTTATTAAGACAATGTGAAACTGTTGGTAAGATCACATTTACTCAAGAGCAAGGTGGAATATCACACCAAAATGCTATGAAAACAATATAGTTTCCACTGTATTTAGAGACAATTCCAGCATTGAGGGTTCGCAATTGCCTGCTTAGTTTACTCAATGGGCTGTTGGTTTTGATGGCTGATTGGTCAGCAGAGATACCAACCAAAGTCAGTTCTGAGCTAAGGCATTCTTTCACAGAAGATTAGACAATAATCTTGATAAAATGTACCAACCAAGGTGTGATAGATCTGTTAACCACATAGACAAGGTGGGAAGCAGAGCTAAAATCTTTGTTCACATCAATGTTGGTGGCACCCCCGATAGTAGTATGTAATATACAGGTCAAAATGTGAAAATCTTGTGACCACAATACCATCCAATGTTTTGAAGTTAGCCCAATACAACTTTCAGTACTTATAGGGTGTATAAAAATCTAGGTGCATTTCGATATTGGTGGTGCCACCTATAGTATTATGTAATATAGGGGTCAAAATCTTGTGAACACTCTAGCATCTTTAATTTTTAGCAGATCTTCACCAAATACTGTGGGTTTGTGGGGGAAGTAAAAGTCTAAGTGGCTAATGATACTAGTGGTACCACCTATAATTTGACAGAAATTATGAGCCAAATTGTGTTTTAAGATATGAAATTCCATATCTTGAAAAGCAATCAGATAAGACTTGCCAAATTTAGAGGATATATAGGCAATGTCCAAATCTGAAATTTTATATAATACAAGTGCCTCCAGCTGTGCCCACAGTACAAATTAAACTGACGTCAAAAGAGGTAATGTTTCAAAGGGGAAAGAACATACATTTTCAATATTTTTCAACAAATGTCCAAGTTATCCAAGGCCTAACAAAAATAAATGTGTGGTTCCGGTAACCTGACAGACCCTACTAAAAAGGACCAACCCTAAAAAAATGGAACAAAAACAAAAAAAGAAAAAAAATACCTTTAAGCCGTCCTTCCCTAATAAATACTGGTCAACCCAGGCCAGTGCTACAAACTCAGTCAGAGACCCCAAAATGCCCGTAAATTTTTTCAGTGGCCCAAATGTGACCTACACGGCCCAAAGGGCCGAAGGCATGCGGGGGGGTCTGGCTGCATTAGTGCCCCCCCCCCCCCCCCGAAAAGTTTTTAATTTGAACATGCAAAATGGTTTATCTGGGGAGTTTCGAGTATCTTGCCTTCACTTGGTTGACGAAATCACAACATTTTAGTCATTATTGTACTGATTTGGCTATTTTCCCTCAAATTTACAAAAATCTGATGAAAATTAGCAAAAATTAGTAAAAAATTAATTAAAAAAAAAATATCGCCATGTTATCTACCTTCCATGTTGGACCACAACATGAAAATAGCAGAAATGCAAGTGTGAAATCGGGAACAATGTTAAGTTGCTTTGCACAGGTTTGTGGCTGAAATGCTTTAATGATTTACGAATTAAGATTGATCTTAATTTTCAATAAATTAATATATAACTAAATATAAGCACCAAAGGCATAATTTGTATAACTCCAGGGACCTGCTATATATATAATTTGCAGGTCCCTGATAACACTAAGATACTTAAACTATAAATATATAAAGCGGTCCCTCTCCAGTACTCCCATCTCGTACTTCAAGAGTGATTTCACCTTATTTTTGAAAATGTTCTTACATTTATTTGATATACCCTGGCAGGTTTTGCATGGGAATAGGTATAACCATGGCACAGTAGTACCTGCAATTACCGACCTGGCCAAATTCTGTGACATTTTTCAAGAACTGTGATGCAAAATTATGTTACAGTGCTCCAGTTGGACAACCTTGGACCAGCTGCAACATGCGACCGACCAGCAAAATCACCCCACAAACAACCACCCGTAAAAAAAAGGGTCTTTCAAATCAGCTGTAACCAAGTTGTAAGACAAAGCTAACATTAAAGTTGGCCAACGTGTGCTGTTATTTTGCAGTAAAGTCAACTCAAACACAGCATTTTATTTCAGCTTGTCTGGACGGTCAACTTGGGCCGGGGGAAAAAGCATAGCACCACGATGGGTGCAGTATCGGTATCTTGTATCGCTAGGTTTCAGGTGTCCGTTCTCCGAGTTACCTCTGAACAAACAGTCGTCAGCATATTTTTTAAAGATGACTTACAATCTAAACTTTAATCTGCCTGCTGGGTTGTGTCTGGAGCAGTTATCATCTTTAGTTATAAATCCAAATGCAACACGAAGGCATATGCATAATGCATGCACATTGAGGGCCCATTCAAACATGGTGCAGTGCATTGTGGGAAAGGAAAATCACGGCAAATCGTAGCCATGTGTTTTCAGCACGGTTCCAGGGGTCCGTTCTCCGAGTACCAGGGCAAACGGTCGTTAAAGTACTTTGAAAACATGACTAACTATCTTAACTTTAATCTGCCCGCTCGGTTGTGTCTTAGCAGTTATCATCGTTAGTTACAAATCCAAATGCGACACGGCACGCTTGAGCGTCATTTTGAACATTGGGCAATTAATGCATTGATTGTGGGACAGTCTCACAAAAGTACACTTGATTTGGATATCAAAGTGAATCAAGGCCACAGCACATATATCCTTATTAATGCTCTGAAATAATTGCAAAATATGTACTTTTGGTTTCATATATTTTAAACCTCTTCCCAGCCCCACTTGGCAAAATCGTCCCAAAGCTCATTCACAAACCATTGGCATTGGGTGTGGAACTTGCTATTTCACAATGGCAGCCATGTCGATTGGATATTTTGAAGAGGTAGCCTCCAGAGTATATGTGTGATTAGTGTCAAGGGAAGGTTAATTTGTTGAATGAATGTAATGTACAATATATAGTGGGACTCTTCCAGAGTGTGCATTACCTGAAAATGTAAATACAATGACAAACAGTGACCAGTTGTAGGCCCCAGAAATAGTATCTGGTATCAGACGTAGAAGTCGCCCTGAGGCAATAAAATAAGGGGATCTTTCTTTCTTTCTTATTTCTTTTTCTTTCTTTCTTTCTTTCTTTCTTTCTTTCTTTCTTTCTCTCTCTCTCTCCCTTTCTCTCTCTCTCTCTCTCTCTCTCTCTCTCTCCTTCCTTCCTTCCTTCCTTACCACCAAATTTGTCTGACACTCTTCTCGGACATTATTATGCATAGAAACTCCAATCTTAGCATGATTGTGTCTCCATACAGATGAATGAAGGCATTTAAAATTATGCAAATTAGGGGCATTTGAAATTTTAAATCTCGAATATCTTCGAAAGTATAATACATAGAGATGTCACTCCAACTTCTACTAGAGGGTTATTGACCATTACGCAATGGAGATTTAGGCAGGTGAAAATTGAGAAGCTTATATCTGCATTAAAAGTGGAGTTACCCAGATTTGTTCAAATCTTGGCAAGGGGCAAGTCATCAAAAATCTTAATTCCAAGCCCTGCTATGGATAGTAAGTTACCTAGGAGACAGGTTCATACTGTGCAAGCTAACTTATTATGCCTGCAGAATGGTTGCATAACAGCATGGAGGTAGATAGTAACTGGCTTGTACATGTGGTGGTAGAAGGGTGTGTGTATAGGTGGGATGTGTACTGTGCAAAATCTGCAAGGTATTCAGTCAGTTTGGCATAAATTGAAATTCCTTGACTTTTGGTTCCATACGACAGGAGTTGGCTGTGACACAAACCCATTCATTGAAATATAAAAGTAAAACCACATTAGTAGGAACCAATCATGAACAATGACGCATAACAAGATGTCACAGTTTCAAATACTTCAAGCATTTTATCACTTTACATATGGTAGACAGAATACTAATTCCAAGAAATGACACATCAGAACAACATCTAAACCACAAATACTTGTCGTAAGTAATTCCAGTAAGAACTAGAAAAGAAGATTTGCTTCACAGCAAATCTGTCTGGGTGCCTTCAAAATGTAAACAGTTTGAAATACTACACTTTGCCATTGTTCAACATAATCTGAATTTTGTGTATTTGCCTAATTGAATTAAGTTGCTACAACTTTAGTTTTTGGCTCATTGAATGTTGCCATGTCACAAATTTATAAAGTGAAGTTTGAATGACACCCTTATCTTTAATAGTTTTGAAGCTGTTCAACATTTTAATTTTGTGTTTATGCCTAATTTGCATAAATTACAAACCTACAACTTTCGTTTATGATTCATTTGGTGTGGCTATGTCACAAACCATCTGCAAATTGAATTTGTAATGGTACCTCCATGTATACTAGTTTTGAAGTTATTTAAGATTCAGATTTTGTGTACCATCTTATGTGCATAAATTAAAACTGTACAATTTCAGATCATGGTTCATTGGATGGGGCTATGTCACAAACCCAAAATTGAAGTTGGAATGGCACCTCTATTTATAATACTTTTGAAGCTATTCAATATATAAATTTTGCTTATTCGTCTAATTTGCATAAATTAAGATCTTACAACTTTGGTTCATGGCTTGTTGGATGCGACTTTGCCACATCTCTATGTATAACAGTTTTAGAGATGTTTAACTTTTAAATTATTCTGTGCCCCTAATTAGCATAATTTAAAATTCTACAACTTTCATTTACAGTCCAATATATTGGCAGGTGTTGCAAACTTTAATGCACATTGAAATTTTGTGTTTATCTGCAATAGTTTGGGAGATATGGAGCTTTTAAAATTTTAATTGCCCCAAGTTTGCATAATTCTAAACATCATGAGTATTCCAACCCTGGTGCACAATTCACAGGTAGATTAGTCACCATGGCAAGTTTGGTGATTTTTTGAATAATAGTATCTGAGAAAAACTCCAGATAAATTTGGCCGTATAGAAGAAAGAAAGAAAAAAAATCCTGGATTTAAAACAAAACATCTTGGTTGGCACCCAGAGATTTCATTAAGCACCAAGTAGGTACATGTAGAATTCATGGTTAAACGATTTGTCTTAAACATCTTTTGAAGTACAAGTAAAGGACACTGTATTCATGTTGAAACACACCCATACCAGCAAAATATGCATAATAAACCAAGCACATGACTGCCGTGGCAAATACAATGTATATCAATGCTTATTTAATGCTCACAAGTCCTACAGTACACACTCTGAATTTAGCACCAGTACTGGTGAAGCACTTGCCCCTACTTGTTAATTATTATGTCCATAAATGGGCATGGTACCATTTGTATGAGATGTTAAGCTCAGGTGAGACATGAAAGTGATTCCTAGGTAAGTCTTGTCTGTCAAATTTCATAGAGTGAAAAGTATTAATGGAGACATGTAAAGAGTATATTGTTGGAACAGATATGAGCCAAAGGTTCTAAATTTGGCTATAATTCTAACCAAATGTCATCAAATTGTTAGATAAATATTCAGTTGTGTGGCAATTTGGCAAACACATCAAATGTCAGACCTCTACACGAGTATTACAAATGTGGTAATAACGACAAGTTCAGTCAAGTTTTGTCCTTGCATACAATTCATCTCCGTGTGTATAGCTCAAAAAAAAAAAAAAGTGTCACAGATTTGTTCACTAGTTACAGTGTTTGTTTTGCAGTTGTGAAAGCCAAACATTGAAGTTTACATATTTTTGGTTCCGTCCATTTTTGAAAGCTGCACATATTTGGAAAACTTAACAAAAATAGGTCTGTAGTAAAGTGTCTTGACACATTTTTGAGCACATCAGTGCTCATTGTTTCTGTGAAAAAGTTTGAAATTTGCATAAAGTTGAGAAGTTGTGTCCATATTTGCATAGGGGTCTGACATTTGACATGTTTGCCAATGAGTTTCATGTTAGTTA
Organism: Hermodice carunculata; assembly: GCA_964020975.1. Lineage (NCBI taxonomy): Eukaryota > Metazoa > Annelida > Polychaeta > Eunicida > Amphinomidae > Hermodice > Hermodice carunculata. The sequence goes on from OZ026623.1 coordinate 23,651,262, forward strand.
AACAACAGCAAACTAACCAAATCCATTCCAGGCCTCATGTTGGTTGACTGATTGCATGCATGACCAATGTCATGTAGTTTTGTGTAAGCTTGGTAAGTCACAGTTGGTTTTTTTTTAATGTGTGTGGGGGAGGGTAAGGGGAGGGACTGTGAAAAACAAGCCCTCGCAGCCATTTTTTTGTTAGTGTAATTTCCTGGTGTCTGCTTAGTAGCCTGGAATCTTCCATTTGTGCACAGGCATTTTGAAATCATGGTGCTGCCTGGAAGAAATGAAAACTAGAAAAGATTTGCCTCACAGCAAATCTGTCTGGGTGCTTTCAAAATGTAAACAGTTTGAAATGCTACACTTTGCCATTGTTCAACATAATCTAAATTTTGTGTATTAACCTAATTTGCATAAATTAAAATACTACAACTTTGGTTTATTTTTCATTGGATGGGGCTTCGTCACATACCTACAAATTGAAGTTGGAATGGCACCTCTGTGTGATAGTATTAATGTTATTTAAGATTTAATTTTCATGTATTCATCTTATTGGCATCAACAAAAATTGTACAATTTTCAATCATGGTTCATTGGATGTAGTTATGTCACAAAACCATAAATTGAAGTTAGAATGGCACCTCTATCGAAAATAGTTTTGAAGCTATTCAAATATTTAAATTTTGCATGTTCACCCAATTTGCATAAATTAAAATCCTGCAACTTTGGTTCATGGTTCATTGGCTGCAGCTTTTCCACAAACCTATAATTTGAAGTTGGAATGGCATCTCCATGTATAATAGTTTTGGAGATATTCAACTTTTAAATTTTTCTGTGCCCCTAATTAGCATAATTTAAATTCTACAACTTTCATTTATTATTCAATATATTGGCAGGTGTTGTAAACTAAAATGCACATTGAAATTTTGTGTATATCTTCAATTTTTGGAAGATATGGAGCTTTTAAAATTTTAATTGCCCCTAGTTTGCATAATTCTAAACATCATGACTTTTCCAACCCAGATGCACAATTTCACAGGTATATCAGTCACCATGGCAAGTTTGGTGATTTTGCAATAATAGTATCCGAGAAAATCTCCAGACAAATTGTGAGTGTGTGTGTGTGTGTGTGTGAGAGAGAGAGAGAGAGAGAGAGAGAGAGAGAGAGAGAGAGAGAGAGAGAGAGAGAGAGAGAGAGAGAGAGAGAGAGAGAGAGAGAGAGAGAGAGAGAGAGAGAGAGAGAGAGAGAGAGAGAGAGAGAGAGAGAGAGAGAGAGAGAGAGAAGTGTGTTTTGACACACACACTTTTATTACGTGTTTTAGAGTCTCCAGATGAATGCAAGTTTGACCTGTGGTTATCTCCTGTAGGATTTGTCAAAAAAGCCAGCTGAAAGTTGTCCCTGTTGTGTGCTACATACATCCATCGCAGAATCAACATAATTATATAGGACGGGGGGTGGGGGGGGTGGGAGCTCCTGTATTGTTGTCCATCCAATTGCAAAGAAGGGGATTTGTGGAATAAAGAATAGTGCTGTGTGACCTTGTTTAATAGTCCTCTGCAGTTCCCAGGACACAGGTAGGACTATAGATACCAGAAATGAGTGTTTGTTTAAATCCTTCACACATCACGTCTTTGCCAAAAAGTGTTTAAGGCATGAAATTGTATGTATTCTGAATTCCTTACCCAGTATAATTAAAGAAAAAGTACATTTGCACAGTTTACAAGGTTTTTCAAATTATGTCAAAATAACATTTCTCAATAAATATGAAATTACTTGTACAACACAATATTGTTATATCTGTAACTCTTATTGATCTCGACTTGTGTATGGTAATTAACTTATTCAGCATGCTTTCCATGAATATACATGTGGTTTTGTGGCTGTCATTTTAGTATGTAACTTTAATTCATTTTTTAGGGTGGTGCACATAAGAGTGGTCTATCAAAGACCTTAATGTCCGTCTTCCTAGCCATATAATTTGTATACTTCTTTGCAATCATACATTTAACTGTTTTGTATTGTGTTTTGTATTTATACCCTTGTGTTATTATTATATGTATATATGAATATTATGGTCGAATAAACAATTCCTGATTGCTAAAGGTTTGCACCTTGTCCATGTGTCTTTCTGTCCAAAAATTATTGTCCAGGCCATATATGTATTTCCTATACTATGATACTGATACCAAACTTGGTAGGTGGATACATCTTTTTAGTACTCATGACATTGTAAAACTTACAATACTTGGTTTGTTGATACTTTTTGGCATAGGGGTGTGTAAACATACCAAAATTAGGTCACAATGACCTTGTGCTTTGACCCTATGACAGAAAATGCTTGTGTGAATCATTTTTCTTCTACAGTAATACTTACCACACTTGGTGTGTGGAGACTTCTTGCAATTGGGATAGGAGTGTGTCACAGACCAAAATTAACTCGCTGTGATCCTGACTTTTCGGTTCCATCATAGAAAATGCTTTTCTGTATGGTATTTCCCATACTGTAAGAACTACAGATCAGGGCTGTCCAGCCAGAGCATTGTAGCAAAATTTTGCTACAAAGCTCTTCAAAATTGCTATAGATTTTTTCAAAAATAAGTGTTTCCTATGTAAAGAGGTGGAAAGAATGCTACAAGTAAAGAAAATTTTGCTACGAAGGTTTTCAGCTGCGCAGAACTGCAGATACTTCTAGTGATATCTGGTGGGGTGGGGGTGGAAGGAGCTAACTACATGTATTTATTCCCATGTACATGTAATGTGACTGCCCATGTTGAATTTAAAAAATGACCATTGTCATTTGTTGAGGATAAGAATGACACTGTGTTGTTTGTCAATAGACGCCATGTCGTTTGTTGCTTTCAGATCCTGAGTATCCTCATACAAAATACAAGCATGCTGGCAGGAGTGGCTTTGCAAATATTAACCCTTTCACTGGCAAATTTTGGGCTGAGTCAACAGCTTTTCTCAGCGTGCATTGGGCGAAATGCACCCAATGCTAACCGAGAAAAGCTGTTGACCTGGCGTATTCTCTCTGGAACTAGAGGCATGGCATGCTGGTACTTGAATAAAAGGTCTTTTTATGAGGAATACAAATCCGAGATCCTAGTGATAATTCAGACTGGTTTGACTTTAGTATATCAACTTTGGATGTAATTGGCACTGAAAGAGTTAAACTACACAGAATAAATACATCTCTCTTAATCTTTCAGTTTCATGTATATTTTGTGGCCCATCCAATTTAATATGGGGGTCCAATTTGATACATTTGTGTACATGCATGATGGACCTGGCATGTTGACAAACTGAAAAGATCCAATTTTCAAGTGGGATTACTAAGCAAAAGTTAACAAACATTTAAATGTGAAATTGCTTTATACTGCAACTGTTGACATGTTTCAAGTTTTATCACGTGCAGGCAGCCAAGTGGAAAACACTGTCAATGACAGAGGGTATGTGTGTTGGTAAAAAAAACATGGTAGTTCAAAAAACATAAACATGTTGAAGATGTGCAAAAAAAGTAGTTTAACATGTACATGTATAGTGAAACCTGTGTTGAAAGACCACCTCTACGGATGACCAAATTGTGGTCTCCCAAGTCAGGTGGTCTTTCATAGGAGGTACCAATGACAAGAAAAGTACTAAGCAAAGTATGTTGAAAAGGTGGTCTTCCAAGGCAGGTGGTCTCTCATTGGAGTGGTCTCTCAAGACAAGGACCACTGTATATCAAAGTCTGACATCCTGCATCAGCTTTGTAGCACCATTAAGACTGATTTTTTGACCACTTTAGTCACATGAAGCTTTTGTTGGCATTCGTGAGAAATAAAAAAGTATATAACAAATTAGTTGGGTTTTTTTTGTTTTTGTTTTTGTTTTTTTTCCTAAGTGGGACAGTTTGATTCTGGTCAGTGGGTGTGAGTAACTCTACAGCAAATCAAAGAAGAGTGGTCTAACTAGGAAATGAATTTTTGATGGTCTGTTTAGACTATTTCACATCAGGTACTTGGTCCTTGTGCCTCTGCTGTAGGATCATATTCAGGGTTTTTTCGCTGCAGTGGAACAAGGCCATTTTCATTATTTTGAGGCAAGTAAAAAATGTGATTAGGAACCAGAATTTAGCTGTAACTTATTCAGGAATTGTGCATGGTTAAAAAAGATACTGAAATAGAAAGGGAGAACACATGTAGTTTCTATTATTTTGAATAATTCATAGCTAATTGCATGTTAATGTCCTGATCGATAACTAGCTGAGAATGCAATGTAGGGCTGTGTTGTAATTCTGGGTATACTTCATGCAACTGAACATACTGAACAAGATAAACGAACAATGTGTGCTCAAGTGATTTGTCCAACTCCATGGACGGAGTGTAGCGATTACACTTACATCAAGAATTGGAAATGCACTTGACCTTCTTACAGGGCCATTCCAGATAATTCCACATTAATGGAATGGTACAATATGTGCATTTTATTGGTAGGCCACACTAATTTCATGTTCAGTTTCTCAGGCACTTTTGAAATAATTTTGATGAGTGAGGGAGGCTTCTTGAAGCATTTTGGACAATGTTTGTGGTTTCTCACTATATGTATACAAAATCAGTGTTACTGAGTAAGTTTAACAACATTTATAAGGAAAACAGTATCTTTGGTCAAAAAATGTCAAAACAAGTTGATGAGCGGGCTAAAGGAGAGGTGAGGTAGTTTCCCGAGAAACTAAGAATATTTTTTTGGCCTTATTGGAAATTCATGTACCGAGTGGGCCTTATTCAGCATCCCTACCCTCTTAACCCCTCACACCCCAACCTGAAGTAACTTTCAATACAGGGACAAGCATTTAACGCAACTGTGGAAAGGCAGTTGATTTTACAGAAATCGGCTGTGTATACTACACAGAGATACAATTTGCTTAAAGGTCAAATTGTATCCTGGTGGCACAGACTTATGAAATGATATGCACTTTGAATTGATACGTATTGTAAGTCCTTTAATTTCAAAACATATTTTAAAGGCATTGAATATCATTAGAATGCTAAGTTAGTCTGTGAAAGTCCTCGAAATTTTATTTTGAGATAAATACAGTGAAAACTCATTATAACGACACTCAGATATCTATAAATTTAGTAATTAAGTGACACTCCTTTCAGGAACAAAAAGTATGTTTTCTGTGTTATGTGATGCATTTATCAGACATATTCAGTTATGTGACCCATTTTCAAGGAAGAGATATTGTTACTGTAACGAGGTTTCACTGTATATCTTTTTTTCAACGCATATTTTTCTTTTTACAATCTTTGACTGATGAGACAATTATATAGAATATTATAAATATCAAAATACCATCAGAGGTCCTTGCATTTTGGAAAGTTTTGCCGTATAGTTCAAATATCAGTGTTTGAAAAGTCCTTGAATTTCAAAGTTGCTAAAGAGTATGTGTGACATTTGTGCTGATATCAACACAGGTTTGTCTTCATCATTGATTGGGCCTTAAATCAGTTCTTACTGCCACACTGCCTTTTCTTTGACAATATATCACCAGCAACACATACAAAGTTTTACTGTGTCTTACTTTCATCAAGACTTGCCTTGTCTTTCGAGAGTGCCACCTGCTATTTAAGAGGGCCACTGATGTACAGTGAAACCTGTTTTGAGAGACCACCTGTTGGGCAGGCCAAAAAGGAGTCACATTTATAAGGCAGGTGGTCTCTCAATGCAGGTGCAATAACTTTGGAAAGATGGAAAAGGGGCATGGTAAATATGGTCTGAAAAGGCAGGTGGTCTTTTCTCCCAGTGGTCTCTGAAAACAGGTTTCAGTGTAGTCACATACAGCAGGTGGTCTCAAAGTGCAGGTACATTTCAGAAGTAAATATAGTAAATGGGATTTAAAGAATGGTCTTAAGGATAGCCAGTCTCATAAAAGAGATGGATATTAGAGCAGATACCTGCACTACATTGCTTAGTTTTATGGGGTGTCACAAGTCTCCTCTGCGGCTTACATTCACTCCACCCAGTTTTTGTTGACTCTCAGATTTGGTAAAAGTGTTGGAATCGACTTCCAGCAAGCCTGATGTGTAGTATGCAAACAGGTATTGGGTATAGATTGACAATATACTGGGAGGAACGTCTCCAGTTTTTTTCAAAAGTCAGGGAAAAAGGTTATATTTTTTCTTTCTTTATTTCTGCCTTAACCTTTTGAACCCTGGGATCCTGGGAGGTTACCATGGTTACACATATCCATTTGGCATATGTGTATGTAAATTATGATTTGCTTCTGAAATTGACTTAAAAGATATATTTTTGCAATCCTCAGACTACAAACATTAGGTTGCCCATGATATAATTTTTGAAAAAAATCATATTTTTGAGGAAATGTTTCATTCAGGGCTTCTAGATTTCCAAATAAATAAATATATAAATGAGACAAGACCAGATGATAAAGGCAGAGGTCCTTAAGCTACATTTTGATATATATTATATCACCAGTTTGATGTGGTACACATGTATATCATAACTAGAAAAGAAGATTTGCTTCACAGCAAATCTGTCGGGGTGCTTTCAAAATGAGAACAGTTTGAAATGATACACTTTGCCATTGTTCAACATAATCTAAATTTTGTGTATTAACCTAATTTTTATAAATTAAAATGCTCAGCCTTGGTTCTTGGTTCAAGGGATGTTTCCATATCCCAAACTTATAAAATGATGTGTGAGTGAAACTACTATCTATAATTTTTTTTTTTTTTTTTTGCGCAAATGAATGCCCCACAGAGAGAATATCTGCCTATGTAGACTTCTTTCTTAAACCGTTGTGAAGAATATTCCTAGCTACATTAAAGACACTACCGACTTCATAAATAAAATTGAAGCACTGGACCCATTACCAGACAATGCTGTTCTGGTAAGTTTAGATGTACAATCTCTGTACACAAATATTCCCACAAATGAAGGCCTTAGAAGTGCAGCCAGGTGTCTCATCTACCACAGAGACCTCACAGAAAAACCCAGAAACTCAGAATTGGTCAATCTACTCAGATTGGTCCTGATTTGCAACAATTTTGAGTTCAATGGGGACCACTACATCCAGATAAGTGGCACAACAATGGGGACCAGGGTAGTCCCCTCTTTTGCCAATTTATTTATGGCAGATCTGGAAGAAAACCAACTAAACTTTCCACTGAAACCACATGTTTGGTTCAGATTCATCGATGACATTTTTTGCACATGGACATTTGGAGAGACAGAACTAAAAGAGTTCATCTCCCACTTGAACAACTGTCATCCCACTATCAAATTTACGTCCAACACATCTGCAACTGAGATCAGTTTTGTAGACACTCTAGTTAAAATTGATTCAGAACGTAAAGCATACACCACCCTGTATGTAAAACCGACAGATACACACACGTATCTCCATTTACCGGTCCTCCCATCCCACACATACCAAAACGGGTGGACCATATAGCCAACTCCCACGTGTGAAATGCATTTGTCATAAAACCTCAGACTATGAGGAAAATGCCAGAAAAATGCTGAGTTATTATGAGAGGAGAGAATACCCCTCTGACCTCCTCACTGAAGCCAAAAACAAAGTGGATTCAGTGAACAGAGCCACCCTATTGGCACCCAAACCAAAAGACACAGCTAGTGATCAAGAAAAATTCTTCATGATCACCAGTTTCAACCCAGCCAATCCACCAATCAAAAGAATAATCCATGACAACTGGAAAATCCTGGAAGCTTCACGTCATGCGGAAGCCATAGTGAACAAGGAGGTAGTGATAGGTTTCAAAAGAGCCAAAAACCTACAAGATTTACTGGTTCGCTCTAGAACCAAGTACACAATCACAAGTCCACAGAATCCAGCCATTTCTGGGACAAAGCACAAAAACGTTTGCAGTCGCAACAATTGCAAATACTGTGCAAGACTTGATGATTCTGGCCAAACGGTCAGTTCACAAACAGGGAGAACTTACAAAGTCCCCAAAGGAGGATGCTGCGAAAGCTACAACTTAGTATATCTTCTAACATGCAACACATTTAAGAAACAATATGTTGGCCAGACCTTGCGACCCCTACAAGACAGATTGTGAGAATATTACCGTTACATCAGTAATGGTGACATTGCACAACCTTTGGGCAGACATTTCGCCCTGAGTGACCACAAGGATCTGAATCTCAGAGTCCAAAGATTAGAGTACATCCCAACTCCTCCCCGCCTAGAGCGCTCTAGACTGCTGCGACTAGACAGGGAAAAACACTGGATGCACCAACTACGCTCTATTGAACCTTTCGGTCTCAATATCATGGGGAAATGAGCTCAATCGCTCAGTCTTATGCTAAATTTTTGTTGTCAGAGCTCCCCTCCCCATAATATTATGTACACTCTCATTGCCACATGAGTGGCAATCATTTGGAAACACTGGAATCCACTTCTGAAAATGTGCGTTCACACATTCCTTAGCCCCTATTCAGGGCCCCCACTGTAATATTTTACAGTGACCATTCTAGCCCAAATCCAAGTTTTAACCCACTGACCCAGTGGTGTCGAGCCTAGGTTTTCAACCATTGAAAACCCAGTAGATTCAAAATTCCTTAAATCAAATCCTAAAGTGGAAACCAATTTTTTCATCCACTAGGAATCCGCAGCTACGCTATCACAGTACACGTGCATACGTAGCAGTGGATCTGTTACCCCACGGTATAATTATAGGCCGCTCACAGTGTTCCCAACAGTTCCTGATGAGTTGCAGTTCGCAACGAAACTAGTCAAACTTTTATCTTCAAACATCATTAGCCACAGCGGCCACTTGCCCTGTCTTAGTCATACTATCTATAATAGTTTTGAAGCTATTCAACATTTTAATTTTGTGTATTTGCCTAATTTGCATGAATTATAAGCCTAGAAGAACTTTGGTTTATTGTTCATTGGATGTCACAAACCCATAAATTGAAGTAGGAATGGCATCTCTTTCCATTTGTAGTTTTAAAGCTATTAAAGATTTACATTTTGCATATTCACCTAATTTGCATAAATTAAAATCCTACAACTTTGGTTCATGGTTCATTGGATGCGGCTTTGCCACAAACCTACAAATTGAAGTTGGAATGGCATCTCTATGTACAATAGTTTTGGAGATATTAAACTTTAAGATTTTTCAGTGCCCCTTATAAGCATAATTTGGAATTCTACAAGTACCCTGTCCATTATAGTGGCAAGTGTCACAAAAGTATATATGCACATTGAAATTTTGAGTCCATCTGCAATAGTTTGGAAGATATGGCGCTTTTAAAATTTTTGTTGCCTCAGAAAAATTGCATAATTTTAAACATCATGACTGTTCCAAATGAGATTCACAATTTCACTAGTTATGTCAGTCACCATGGCAAGTTTGGTGGTTTTTGGAAAAATAGTCTCTGAAAAAAAACTCTGGACTAACTTGGTAGTAAAGAAAGAAAGAACGAAAGAAAGAAATAAAGAAAGAGAAAGAAAGAAAGAAATTGGCCTTTTATTTCTTTGTTAATTTATCTGAGATGAAAGACCACCTGTCCTATGTGACCACTTTTGTCTGGTATTCATTGATTAGGGGTGGTCTTAAATTGCAAGTACCACTGTACAGTGAAACCTCTCTACAGTGAGCACCCTCACAACCAGAGAAAAGTGCCCACTCCTGAGAGGGTCAGCCCTTCTGGGCAATATTGATGAGTATATGTGCATGTACAGTGTACACATATTATAATTCAGAGGTATGTGTATACATGCAATACAAAACTGTCTTTGTTCCTTTATTACATAAACAAATTTTAACAGAAGCTGTCAAAAACTACATAAACATGTACCTGTGAACCAAGACAAAACTATACTGTCTCAGTATTGGCTATGAAGAACAGGCTTCATCTCACTGGTTACAAGAAAACAAAGACAGGAAAGTGTCCACTGAGATGACACAAATATTTGCTCTTCCCTGGTCTGGCTGACTCAGCTGTGTATGTTGTCTTTTTTAAACAGGCTTGTTCTGCCCAGAAGTCCAGAGCTGAGCTCCCTTAGGACTGAGCTCTGCATACTGACATTGCTTCAGGGAAAGACAGGCCAGCTGGGACACCAGTGGAAGCTATAGCCTGCCTGGTACATGAGGCAGCATGGAGTCAATCTGTTCTTGCATGAACAGAAAGAGACACTCTGTATTTTATTGAGAGCCTCATTACACAGTTGTTGGGAGACCCCCACACCACAATTTGCTACAAGACCCAAACCTTCCAAAGTGTACACTCAGCATGCATGGACAGAAAGCTGTGAGACATGTTCAAGCTAATTAATTATGAATGCAAAATGGTTGCCTGGCACCATAGAGGTCAAGCAATAGGTCATACAGGAGGCAGTTGAAAGCCTGCATGTGGATTTGGGAGAAATTTGGTGAATTTAGCATGAATTAAAATTCCCCAATTTTGTTTGTGTGCTATTGGATTTGCCAGTTGTCTCAAACCTATATGTGTAAGTTAGAACTTTGTGTCTATCTGCAATAGTTTGGAAGATATGGAGCTTTTAACATTTTAAGTGCCCCTAATTTGCATAATTTTAAACATCCTTACTATTCCAAGTCAGGTGCCTAATTTTACTGGTAGGTCAGTCACCATGGAAAGTTTGGTGGTTTTCGGAATAGTAGGGTCCGAGGAAAACTAAGGACAAATCTGATCATAAAGAAGAAAGAAAGAAGGAAAGAAAAAAAGAATTCTTGGAAAAACAAAATGTCAGGGTGGGCACCCTGACATAATGATGACTGATAAACAACCTTAGGCATGCAAAGCTTTATGCGCCATGTTGGATAAAGATGAAAAGCACATGACCTTTGGCCCCGTTTCAAGGTCATTTGTCACCTGCTAGTATCTACCCACTCCTTAGGGCATAAAACGAGACATACTTAACTACCTTAATTATCAGATCAAGACCAGGGCCAGAATTTCGGCGAGAATCCATTCTCGTAAAGATTCTCCTAAACTTGTCTTTCTTTAAAAAGAAAACTAATTCAAAACAAAAATCCAAATAGATTCTCGCAAAATTTTGCAGAATTCTGGCCCTGAAGACATATCATAACAATATATTTCGTGCTCTTCAGCTTTTATTGTGTTAATTGTGTGTAAATTACGTATGTGTGGGCCGAAATTTCGGTCTAACGGGTTCATTTATAAGGTGAAGGGCCCAAATCTTGCAAAAATGAAGGGGTGGGGTACAGCATTTTCTTGTTTTTGTTTTCTCAGCCAATTTACTTTCATCCTGTTACATGTCAATACATAATTATGTGTAGATTGACCATATTGCAATACATGATAATGTATAAACAGTGTATTGGTTGACTGGTCCGATTGTGTAGGAAAACCACAGGGCCCCAGTAACAAAACGTATTGGCTGTGGAGATAAGGCTTTTGCTTAATTGTCTTTGTACTCTTTTGGGCTGAGCAAACTACTTTTGGACTTGCAAATTTTTTTAGGCTAAAGGCTCAAACTAGTGTCTGTGAAATCTGAAATGTACATGCATGAACAGAAATTTGATCACTGTTCAGGCCTGTGCATTTAAGGCACATGGGAGAAGATGTTTGAAACTACACATGTAAAGTGACACTTTAGACTTCTTACTCATGATGTCAGATGTATTTGGAACAAATAAATGAAATTTATAAAACAGTGTCTCTGCTCATGGGCAGTGAACCCAACAAATGGTGAGGAAGACTAGCTGGTGCTTCCACCTAACAGTTAAATAGGAAACTAAATGGTGTGAAAGCAAGCATTTTATTGGACAAGTGCTCTGTTGTTCATTGTCATGAAAGAAAGTTAAAAAGGGGGCAAAAATAATTTTAAAAACTATACCTGTGGCACCTGCTATCATAATGTAAGTTTGCCCAATGGTTCAAATATAAATGCCAAAATATTTTGGTGGACATTTCATGCAGAAATAGACACAACACAGAAATACATCATGTATGTCTTTCAAATACCACCAGGCCTAGAAATCACCAAATTGTGATCTCTCAGACCATTTGGTATTTCATGCAAGGATTAAGATTTATAAATGAAGCCAGGTATGGGGACATGTGGCCTTGTAATCTTTTCATGCTCAAATCACTCAAAATCCTCTGGATGTGGACATTGGTCTGCTTCAGTGTTTTTTACCTTAATTTATTGTTAATAGAAAACATTTTTGCTGAGAACTGTGGGAAAGACCTGTAATCATCTGGTAATCATGGTAATGGTGGCATGCCCCAGTCAAGAGATTCCTTGACACGGGCTGGGAGCATTGTGCCAATGCTGTGCAAAGAAATGTTATTGACCAGATAAGGGGTAGGACAGTGTGTCTTCCATGAGAGTGGGTTTTTTTTGTTTTTGTTTTTTTAGATGTGGACTGTTATATCATTCATGTAGATATATACAGATATAAAGCAAAGCTTTAGCAAAATTTCTTGGAATTTCGTTTCAAATTTTGTTGATTTTAATAATGTAATAATGCTTTAACTCATTCCATACCAGTCCCTGATTTTTCTGTTTATTTTTTCCTAGATTTAAGACGACAATTGCATTTTTAAATTCTTCATGAAAAGAGCTTTCATTCAAGTACCAACATGCCTTTAGGCTTAAAACAGTGCCAGAACCACTGACCAATGCCTGTGACCATAGTATGGAAAGAGTTAAGTTTTCACCTTTGAAGTCATTTTGGAAAATTCAATCAGATTGTGAAAGGACTAGGTTTTAAGTTTAACTGTAGTTGGTTTCGTTCGATGTGCTGACTTCTAAGTGTAACTCGTTGTCAAATTAAGCTTACTATGAAAATTTTTTTTTTTTCCCCACAGATGTGCCTGTGGCCTGTTGGTGGTGTGGTGGGGTTGACTATTCATATATCATGGCGCTGGACGTCCTGACACTTTGTGTATTTCTAGTTCTTGTACAACTTCCATATTGCTCAATGCTGTCCAATCAGCAATGTAAGTACTTTTAATTATATTGTATACCTTGTGGGGGTCACTCTTAAAAAATCTCAATGACACATTACATGTACAGTCTTTTGTAGCTGAAACTTGTAAATTACAGTAACTCCTCACCATTCATTCAAGAATAAAAGTGTAAATATCTCTTGTAGAAAATATCAAACCTAAGAGCTCTCATTATTATTATTGTTAGTAATGTTACTTAGCTTTTTCATCAATTCTGCACTATCAATCAAAGAGGATTTAACTCTTTCAGTGCCAATCACATCCAAAGTCAATCTACTTAAGTCAAACTAGTCTGAATTATCATTAGGATCTCAGATTCTTATTCCTCGTGAAAAGACCTTTCATTCAAGTACCACCATGCTTCTAGTTCCAGAGAAAACATCCCAGGTCAACTGCTTTTCTCGGCGCACATTGGGCGCATTGTGCCCAATGCACACCGAGAAAGCTGTTGACTCAGTCCAAAATTTGGCACTTGAAGAGTTAAATCAACTCTGTGGGCCGTTGAATTTTGTTCTTTGTTGGCTGATCAGGTCGCGACAGTCATCTCATTGCCACAAGAAATGCCAGGCATGTAAAGGTGTGGTATGGTAGGCAACAATTTAAGTTGGTAAAGGGGGGGGGGGAGGCATTGAGAATAATATGTTAAACTTTAGATATTCCTAATGTTTTTTCAGTTACCTTTGACAACTGTGATCGTCCTCGCAATGATGTGCATATTATAGATGGTGCTGAAGTTACGTCCCAGAATGGCGAATTCTATGCAGAAGAAAACACTGATTGTAAGATGAAATTTAAGGTCAGTCTGGTTTCCTTTGCTGTTCAAAGATTGGTAGCAGTCTAAAATGGCAAGATACACAAACGGCAGACTGTGGCAATTTCCACAGCTACTTGCCAATGCATGAGAATATTTTGAAAAACCTTGCACAGAGGCCAGGCAACAAATTGGGGGAAATATACACCACAAATGACTGATGAAACATTTTATGTAATGATTGAAAAGTGTAAAAACTGACAGTCTGCCATTTTAACTTTTCCCACTCAATTGCCCTAATGGTTACAGACTACAGTTGTGATTGGCTGGTTGCGCATCCCAACGGAGATAGTCCGTAACTGTGAAAATACTGTGTTTTCAGCATGCTGTAGCTTCTGTTAAAATAAAGTTAGCTAAGTCAGGTTTGCTGCAGTGCAGAGTTGCTTCATTGGTGGTCATATAGGTGCACTGTCTTCCAGGCCAGGTGGGAACTTTATGGTGGGGAAGGACAATGATGTGACCCTGGCAAGAGCACAGTTCATACACCTGTATAAAGCTGACATCCAGGTGTAGTTTCGTATTTCAATTATCACAAATTAACGAGCTGGGAATTGTATGACAAAAATCTGTCCATATTTTTCTGACATTTTTATCTATTAAATGCCGTTCACCGAATTTCAAAATACCAAAATGCTGATTTTTTAGACTGAAAAATGCTAATATGAAAAATAGAAGGATTTATAACTGTAGTCTGTGGCCTATTAGGGCTAACTCTGTATGTATTGGGACTCACATGGTCATGTTGTTATTCTATTAACGTCCATCAAGCAAGTTAAAAATGGGAAGTCAGCACTTTTTGACAGCTACCTGGACAATTCTGAGTGATCTTAACAACTTTTACATGGATGGAGCATGCAAGATATGGTCCTAGGACTGTAGATCACAAGGCAAATGGTTCGGGCTCTGGTATTGTGTACCTCACGCCAGCTTATGAAAGGAGAAAAAAAGTTTTACACCCACAGATTGGCTGTGAATATCAAGTTTAACAGTCTCAATATTCCAAACATTCATGATGTATCACATTTATGTCACAAATCATTGTGCATAGACATGTTGCACCTATCAGTGGAACCACACTGCATAAATAATAACAGGATTCGCTGCAAGACATTTAGCAAGTGCACAGGCTATGCCTCCTTTGCTGACTGCCTGGTAGATAGATAGCTTCCATAGCCCTTTGTATTTAGCGATACCTCACAGGTACCACACAGGTAATCATATGTGTGTATGAGAAATTAACAATGCTAATATGATATGAATAAATTATGCTAATCCCATTAATACGAAACTTAGTAACCCTCTGTTTCAAACTTTTAATTTTGTGGCATTGTCATTGTAGGCCTACAGCCTCCATTCATATGCAGAGCTGTTTATACAAAATCATGTCAAAGTGATTTTGGGCATACCAGAAAAAATGCACATTGTCTGTCAGTAGAGCTGTACAAATCTTAGATAAAATGTGAATTTCTTTGCTTTTTGGTTTTGTTTTTGTTCCCCCCCCACCCCCACCCCCACTGCCCCCCCCCCTTTTTTTTAATTTTTATTATTATTTTTTTTTTTTTTGCAGCAAATGCTTGTCACATATGTGTGTCATTTGACTGGGGTAAATCATTTAAAATCAGGCATGCTGAATTTGTTGAGCTGTTGAGTTCATCAGCATATTATTTTCACATACATGAATCAATTTATATCCATGAATATGTTTGACAGCACTTATGAACTGCAGATTTTATAACTTTTACCAAGCTAGCATACATAGGTGGCAAAACATTTGAACTTTGACATACAACCACATATAATTATAAGAGGTTCAGAAAATGAAACAAGGGGGAAAAAGTTAGCTTCCATTAAACACTTGCCTGAAAACACTTGTGCCTTGAAATTGGATTGATAATTGGATGCTTATCAAATTTAAAATCAGATCACTTGTGAATACAAATATGTATTTATGATATTGGAGTAACTTTACAAACTTTTGTCATTTTCTTTCTAATATGTGCACATACATCAGAAACCATGTCAATAAACCGCAACTTATACAGTCTACTGCAGAAAAAAAGGCATAGCACTATTGGTTTGTGGAAGCTGGATCACCCAACTGCCCTCCTAATGTTCAAACAAAGGGCGCGTTAAAATTCCATAATTTTAGTACCAAAAAACATAATTTGCTGAATACTGCTACTCTAATCTGTGACCTACTGGTCTTAAACTGTGCACTTTGATGGGCTAACAATGTTTAAACACTGAAACTGTTCCATTGTCTGCCATAATTCAGATTATATCAGGAAAATACTGCCATAATGACTGGTATTAGATGCTGACTTGGTGTAACTGATACTCCCCCCATCCGCCATTAATGCCTCAGCAGTGATAGATGTCATATTTTTTGTAGACAAATGTTACGAATCTATCCATATATAGTAAAAAAATCACCAATTTCACCTAAAAATTCATAAAATTTTAGCAATATATTCAAATTTGGGGTTAAAATTAAGGGGTGGGGCATTGTAATTTGATCTCTCACTGTAAGGGCGGGACATGCAGGCAAGTGATTATGGGTTTGCATCATAGCCCATTGTGTATCGTATTCATATTGGACAGAAAAGAATTGATTGGATGCAATTATATAATTTTCCTCAAAATTTTAATTAATTATTTTTTTTTGTCATAAAAACTGATTTTTCAGATTTAAAGGTTGCTTGGAAAAAAGTTGATATTTTCTTTAATATTGCAGTTTGGTAAAGTTAATGCAAATCCTTTGCAGAAAACAAGTTGCGGCTTCAGTTAAACAAGTTTTAAAAATTTTGATCAGTCTAATAGGTTACAGACTACAGTTGTGATTGGCTGGTTGCGCATCCCAACGGAGATAGTCCGTAACTGTGAAAATACTGTGTTTTCAGCATGCTGTAGCTTCTGTTAAAATAAAGTTAGCTAAGTCAGGTTTGCTGCAGTGCAGAGTTGCTTCATTGGTGGTCATATAGGTGCACTGTCTTCCAGGCCAGGTGGGAACTTTATGGTGGGGAAGGACAATGATGTGACCCTGGCAAGAGCACAGTTCATACACCTGTATAAAGCTGACATCCAGGTGTAGTTTCGTATTTCAATTATCACAAATTAACGAGCTGGGAATTGTATGACAAAAATCTGTCCATATTTTTCTGACATTTTTATCTATTAAATGCCGTTCACCGAATTTCAAAATACCAAAATGCTGATTTTTTAGACTGAAAAATGCTAATATGAAAAATAGAAGGATTTATAACTGTAGTCTGTGGCCTAATGTAAATAGTCATGTGTTCTATGTTTTTACTTAAATTTCATGTTAATGGAAAACATTTTCCCTGAGAATTGTAAATGACGTTTCATGATGGCTTGCCCTGTAGATCAATAGGTTTCCTTGATGAAGGTTGGGTGGATATACCCTACCCCATGCTGAGAAAAGCTGTTGACTCAGTCTTATTCTGGCCGGGAAAGCCTCAATTTCTTAATTCTGTAAATTGGAGTCAGTATGTTGGGAACATGAAGTAATTCAGGCCTGAGACGATGTGATGAATGGTCTGAAAATCTGTGCAGGACACATTTTGGAGTGGCATATCGTACCACCCTTTGACAGCATGATGGGTACAAGAGGCATGAAGATGTATAAAAGATGCATTGCAGGCAACAGAGTGTCTCATTATCCTGCCCATAATGGATGGACTCATCATTCAACTCTTTCATAGATTCCTGATGTGTTGTAGCATCCAATCAGTTGCCATGCCCATCTATAGTTGGCCAATGACTGCAGTAAATGGGACTGCACTATTAGACTGTTATTACCAGGAGTCTTGTCATTGCTTTCATGTTTTTTTTGGGGGGGGGGGTTGTTTGTTTGTTTATGTGTGTGCTTTTTTTTTTTTTTTTTTTTTTTTTCTTGTATTGTCATGTTGCTACAAAAGCCTACTTGATAATGTACAAATCTTGCTGCATACAATACACAATATTGTCAAAGAAGCCGCATGCATAGATAAAGTCTAGTTATTTTCCATCTTCCAAGCTGTGTCTCTTATTTTTAGCTCTGCTGACCAAAGGTCGCAGAGCTTATGCGACCACTCATGTCTGTCCATCTGTTGCCTTTTGTGGGTGACTGCCTGTCTCAAGTCAGGAGTGAAATTTGTTTCTTCACATTGGTATAGGAAGATGAATGTTGATGCTTTGGTCACTCTGGAATCTCTTTGATGTCATTGTTGAATATGGGTCATGTTTTTCTACACAAGTGTATCATAGTAGAGACATCCGTTATTCTCTTTTTATTTTTTGCAGAAGTTATAAAAATTGGATTGTCAGTGGTTGGACATATACATATTAGAAACACTATAGTCTGTATTTAATGAAAAATATTTCAAGGGTTGTAAGGACCGGTTTAAAACCACCTGTTGCCTTTTGTGGGTGACTGCCTGTCTCAAGTCAGGAGTGAAATTTGTTTCTTCACATTGGTATTGGAAGATGAGTGTTGATGATTTGATTACTCTGGAATCTCTTGCTGTCATTGTTGGGTTTGATATCTATGAATATGGGTCATGTTTTTCTACATAAGTGTATCATACTAGAGACGACCCTCTGTAAACTTTTGTTCGTTAGCGTGATACCATCCACAGTTTTCAAGTTAGCCCAATATAACTTTCAGGACTTACAGGATGTATGAAAATCTAGGCCGAGTTCGATATTGGTGGTGCCACCTACATTATAATGTAATATAGGGGTCAAAATATGAAAATCTTGTGAATACTCTTGTATCTTTAATTTTTGGCGGATCGTCACCAAATTTGGTGGGATTATGGGGGAAGTCAAAGTCTAAGTTGCTAATGATACTAGTGGCACCACCTATAAATTGATGGAAATTATTAGCCAAAATGTGTTTTAAGATGTAAAATTCCATATTTGGAAAAGTAATTGGATTAGACTTGCTAAATTTACATGATATATAGACCATGGCCAAAGGTAAAATGGTATGTAATATCAGTGACCTTGACTTATTTTTGTGAGGTCACCATGCCTCTAAAGTTGAAAAAGTGATTTTGTAATGGCTCGGTGTCACTTGGACAACAATGGCAAAGAGAATAGGGAAGGGCAGTTTCTTAAGTTTCCAGAAACCTCCGCTACACGGCGCGAGTCATCGCTTTCATCTCGGTACTCGCCTGCGGGTGAACATTGGTCTCGGCGGATTTGCAAACACTGTGATAACATTGTACGTATCGGCAATCAAAGTGCCAAAAATGTTCCTGGTCACGGAATATCTGCTAATAAATTTTACACACATGAAAGATAAGATTGTATTATAGCAGAGCATGAATGCATTTGTTCGTATGTTGTGTTCAAAAAGTGAAAAATCCATTTGAACCGCGGTGACGGGGAACCGCATTCTGCTTGTTACATTCCTGCGTAGCGCTACTTGACTATGTGAATGGTCGAAAGAAATGCAATAATAAAGAATATTCTTCGACAGTTATTAAGATAATGCAATGATCACATATACCAAATTATCGACACAGCACATAATATGGACTCAAAAGCATGAGGATTTAGTAAGACTCCTGTACTAAATCCTGTTGCAAGGATTTAATGTGACCCGTTTCATCGTGGGCAATAATGGAGGATCGGGTAGGATAAAACAACATTGGTCATCGCGTTTTAAGATAAAGAAGTCGATTGTATTTTATTTGCCGGGTGTGTTGTCATTGTGTCAAAAATAAAGACAAGTAGAAAACCTCATCAGAATATGTTATTGTAGATGAATTCCCAAATTTTACAGTGTTACTATATGTGTGTGGGTGGGTGTGGGGGGGTAGGCAAGTAGCGTTAAAAGTTAAATTAAAATTAAAATCAAATGTGATTAACTCCACAACAATGTGTATTGGGTTGATTCCTTGATTGCATTACTTTCTACAAAAAGTATTTATTAATGATAACATTATCATGATTATGAGTTACACTTGGTTATTTCATTCGCTAAGAAAAACGCTCATTTTGTACCATGCGTTAACACATCATAGTATGAGACGCTACTCAGGTTGACCCGCTATTGAACACCCGGATGAAAGCTGTCCGTAGCGCCACATGGCGGTCAATGAGAGAGCATAGAGTTATTGCTCTACCATATTGAGCCTCCAGATCAAAATTGCACTTGATTACATAATGCATAAAAGTGTACTTGGTGACCTGCTTTTTGGGTCACTGTCACCCAGTAATTATGGAGTTAAGTGCTTGTCCAAGTTTATTGTTTTTCCTCAATGACTCAAAAAGTCATTACCCAATTTGAAGAAACAGATTAAATATGGAAAGCTGGATGCTGGGCACATATTTTGAACTTAACAATTTTTTAATCTGAGTTGAAGGTCAAGGTCAAATGGCCAGTTTGAATATCGGGGTCATCTTGTGAATGCTCTGCACCCCACAATTCTTGAGATAGGCCCATGTAATGTTTATGAGTTATAAAGTGTATAAAAATCTTCGTCGACATCAGTGTTGGTGGCGTCACCTCTAGAATTATGTAATATACAGGTTAAAATATGAAAATCTTGTAACCACAGTATTGTCCACAGTTTTCAAGTTAGCCCAATATAACTTTTAGAACTTAAAGGGGGTATAAAAATCTAGGTTCTTTTCGATATTGGTGGCACCACCTACAATATTATGCAATATAAGGGTCAAAATACGAAAATCTTGTGAACACTGTAGCATCTTTAATTTGTAGCAGATCTTCACCAAATTTGGTGGGATTATGGGGGAGGTCAAAGTCTAAGTTGGTAATGATACTAGTGGTGCCACCTATAATTTGATGGAAATTATGAGCCAAAATGTGTTTTAATATATAGAATTCCATATCTTGAAAAGTAATTAGATTAGACTTGCCAAATGTATATGATATATAGACAGTGTCCAAAACTAGAATCATATGTAATATCAGTGACCTTGACTTAATTTTGTGAGGTCACCATGCCTGTAAAGTTGAAAGAGGTGATTTTGTAATGGCACTGTGTAACTTGGACATCAAAGGCAATATCAGGACAGCACCAGGCCTATGGGCCTCTTGTATTACATATTGTAGGTGACCTTGGTCTTCTGTCCCAAGATCACTGAGGACATAAAGTTAAGGACTCGCTCATTGTTGTCTTGGTACATGCAACAATATCCATGACAGGAATTTCACAAATAAACTATGATTACATGTAGAGCAAAGTTCCATCTGGTGGACAAACAAGACATTAAAATCACATAAGCTTCACATGTTCAGAAGCCACTTGAGGACTGGCAACTTTGAAATGAACAGGTGCAATATAGCCATGGTGCCAGCAGAGCATTTGGCCCATGGGCCTCTTGCTTTTAAATCAGAAGAATTGAAAATAACAGACTTGTTGATATTTTATATATTATCATAATCTTAATAGTCTTAAGTATAATGTTCGAAATGTTGCTATGAAAACTGGTTTCACTTTTCTAGAATGTGTTTGTACCAATTAATTATAGACAATCTTACATGGCTGAGAGTGAGTTACTATTTTTCTCTCACGAGGGATCATTGTTGGTGGGAAAAATCACGAGTGACTGCAAGTCACGAGTGATTTCCACACCAACAATTTTCCTGAGTGAGAGAAAAATAATAACTTACTCTCCAGCCATGTAAAATTTTGTTTATTCTATGTTGAATTGGGTGTTCATCGCAAAAAATGTGCTTAGGCCTACTTTCAATGCCGACCTCTGGTGTGCCCGTTTTGTTTATATTCGTTAATGTTATTCCATGTCACATATGATGTATTTCTAATCAAACATCACTGGCACACATTTGATTTGGTCTAAATGTCAATACATCAAGTCACTGATGCAACGGCGTGACAATTTACTTGTAACAATGTTTAGGTCATGTGATTTACAGTGAGTCACTACTTTTGAATTTCACTCTAGAAATGGTAATTCACCCTCAAACATAGAATAAAAAGGCATTATTATTATTGCTATTACTCATCATCATTTTTATTTTTCATACAAGACTCCCTCCAGTAGTATGAGACTTCTGATACAGTTCACCCTCCTAGATGTCAGAGGTCACAGCAGACTGTGTAGAGACAACCTGACCTTGACAGATCTCCTGGCTCCTGAGAAACCAGTGGTAAGTGAGTGAATGAGTTGCTTGAACTGCACAATGCATGGACTAGAAAGTCATATGATTAATCAAGTCAACTGAATGTTTATGTACACAACAAAACTGTCAGTCACTTGACCTGGGTGCGCACTGAAAACTTGGCCAAGTGGCCCATCATCTTGCGCCCTGACACCGTAGACTGTAATTGGCTGGCACACTTTTTGCATCTGTATGTTTTGTATTTATGCATGAAAAGAGTCCAACGTAACTATACATTGGATTTGTTTCAAAAATTTCTTTTGGAGATGAACGAATGATCTGAAATGTGAGTGGTTGCACTTCATTTAAAAACACAAAAATGCAGTGTCAGCACGTGTTCAAGAAAGTCCCATTTTACAACTGAAAATTGCTGTGGTTACCTCAAATTGCAAACTTGGTGACCTAGACCATCAAGTTTTAGGAGCAATTTTACACACTGACTGAATTATGCTTAAAATACTCTACAAGTCATCCAGAATACTTTAAAGGCCAACTTGGGTGAAGATAACTTCTACAGTGTATTCATCAGATTGCCCTTGACTGCAGCTGTTAGACTGGGGTCAAGGGCAATCCGCGATCCAGTCTATGTATTCGTTCGAACAGACATCCATATGCAGAGTTGTCCAACCATTACACTTGTGCTAAACAAGATGCACCAAGATCACACAGTCTTATTTTGTTAAAATATTTTTTATTATTGATGTTTTTTTGACCCACTTCATCACCTCATGAGATTTTGATGACATTGACATGGTTTTCAAGGTCACAAGAGTGTAGATTGTATTCAGTAACTAATAATGCAACATCTAGATAAGTGTTAACTGTAGATATACTTCTCTTGGAGTCAAGATTTCCTGCAAACAGAGAATATTGAGAAAATGTTCATGCCAAATTTTTTGCTGTTTCGTTAGTAATTTTGCTTCCCAGAAATCACAGTTTACTGCATTTGATGAATGGTTCAGTTCCATAAGAAGTCTCTGCTAGTTTGTGTACTTGCCAGCTGAGTTAAATCTAATACAAATGGGGCACGTGTGGTTAAAATGGTGCCACTGGTCATACTGGTAATGAGGGATCAGTAGCTAAACCTTTGCCAGTGGAGATACCTGGGGATAAAGAAATCTGGCTTCTGTAATTGGCCAATCATTGTTAACAAGTGGTTTGTCATCGAAATAAGGCCCTGA
The DNA here is from genome assembly GCA_964020975.1 of Hermodice carunculata. Classification (NCBI taxonomy): domain Eukaryota; kingdom Metazoa; phylum Annelida; class Polychaeta; order Eunicida; family Amphinomidae; genus Hermodice; species Hermodice carunculata. The sequence continues at coordinate 23,674,367 of OZ026623.1, forward strand.
AACAGTCCCATCATTATTTACTGGCCTGTCCAACTTGCTACAAAACAGTTGCTTTAATTTGTTTAGTTAACCAGAGCTACTTCCAAGTTTTGAGCCCTGCAGAACAGTGATGCTTTCTGTGCTTTTTTGAGATCACACAAGTTCACATATGCAGCTGCAGCATGACTTGCTGGGCAGTGCCAGAGCCACTGACTTAAGACTATAGGCATGTTGGTTCTCGAATGAAAGCTCTTTTCAAGAAGAATTTATATGTGCAATTGTGGTCTGAAATATAGGTAAACCTATGGAAAAATCAGGGACTCATATGGAATAAGTTAAACATGGGTGATTCCAAAATGGTATACTATGATCAGCCTAATCGCTTCTCTGTATGCTTCAAGAATCAGTTTGCCTGAAAACCCAACAAAAAAACACACCCACTCCTTCATGCCCATTTTGTTGTGGGCTGTACTGGGAAACTTGACTAATTGATGGAACAAAACATTTAGCCCTATCAGCTATGAATTCCTTGAATTCATCCACCTAGCTTATATATCTCAACACTAATGAAAAAAGTATTCCTAGGTTTAATAGAGCAATCATTATGATTGATATTAATTTGAATCAAATACTGCAGGGTTTTCCTGAGATAATCTTAGCAATGTAGTGGGATTTCCATATTCAACAAAATTTGAGCAAATTTCAAGAATAAAACAGCCCTATCCTCCTATACCTTGTAATGGAAAGCCTAAGTCACAGCCCTAATTTCAGGATCACAGCCCTACAATTTGTAGGACTGAAAGGCAATTTGTAGGACTGAAAGGCTCTGGGGAGAACCCTGTACTGCTACATTTGTGAGTTTATTTACTGTAAATTGCTTTAATTTTGCTGTATTCTTATTTTTGCTTATTTTGCTGATGATGCAAAAAGGTGAAAATAAAAACACAGTGAAATAGTATTTTAACATTGTTAAAATGGGAATCATGTCCAAGACAGTGAAATTAGAACTACAGTGAAATGTCAAAAATACAAAAACCATGAAAATTTATACACGTGAAAATAAAGCAATTTACAGTAACTGTGCGCTTTCAACATGTCAATTGGAGGCACTCACATTAACTGCTGCCCACCTCTGCCCTCCCATTTTCCTTGGCTACAGAGCCATCTCTTCACCATGATCTAGGGCATGCAGATTGCTAATAGGGCATGATACTGTTAAAGCAACTAGAAACAACACCGTTTCCTCTTCATAAATGTGAATTTCTTCCTCCTTGCTAGGAAAATGTGTCAATAACTTCTTCTAAGTTCATTCCCGTCTCTTGCTGTTCCCTTTTTTGCAAGATAAACACATTTAGTCATGCTTATCACATGGATCTGCCCTCCTTTCAGTCAGTTGTTTGCTGCAGGATGGAGGGGGGGGGGGAGCAGAGCAGGGCAGCAGTTAGTATGAATGTCTTCTATAGAAGCTTGGAAGCTGCAGGTACTATTGGACGGTTCAATTATTTCAAGGGGAACACAATACTTTTTCAGTGTATATAGTTATGATGGTCTTAAGCATTGAAAAAAACCCCCACATTTTTCGGGCTCTGGGGTGGGTTTACTAGGAACATGAGAAAACGCGACCGGGCAAGACCGAATGGAACAATGATTCAGTCTTCCAAGGCATGTAAAGTCTGACCAGTTCAATGCTAACGCATCTCATCAGAGACTGAACGTTAACGGTCCCCGGTACATGCTTATATACCAGGGTAAACATTCACATTAGCACTGTAAACGTGAGCATTTTCTAACATCGAAGAGCTTTGACGTGAAAGGTGGAGTGCAATTAATTAGCTATTGTGGCCCCTTTACATGTGAATCTGGCCTGTTTCTAGGCAAGAGGAAATGAATGGACCTGAGCACCAATATGCCAGGTCTTTTTTAAAAAAAAACTGGAAGACCTACCAGGTTATTTGATAAGGAGAAGATGTATCCACTGATAGCTTAACTCTGAAAACATAGTAGCTTGGGAGCCATTGACTCATGAATTGTGCTTTTCTTGAGTATGTAGTCATAGGGTAGATAAACTTGGAAATAAAATTTTAGCATTATACTGAAAAAGAAGTTTATCTCCCCATAACATTGAGACCAAACGGTTCTGTGGTACGCAGCTGGTGTATCCAAAATGATTCTCTGCCAAGTCTCAGCCTTAGAGTCTTCTCTAAGGCTGGAGGTGTGTGTATATGTTCCAGGATTTCAATAGTCAAATCTGGAGATTCGTTGTGGGGGAGCAAAACATGTCTCCCTAATGGCTGGGTTGGGCCCAAAGTTATACATTGCTGACTTGTGCTGTACATACAATAAAAAGTTGCTGGACTGTGTTTAAATAAAAATTGAAAACAGGGTCGTTTGTTTGTCTTTACTTTGTAACCAAGATTGAGGTGACCAAGATGTCAGTGATCAGGAGCAAGGTCATTCACTACACATGCACCTCAAAGGATAAATCATCATCATAATATCAAAGATAATTATGTTATATTGCCCATGAGTATACAAAATAAAAGTATATTGATGATTAGTACAAGTACAAGAAACAAATTTCCATGGATCTTTCTCATCCCAGTTCAGCTGAATTCAAATTTTACGTGTATCCCAGTGAGTTTGCTATTTAAGAGGACTACAGAGTGTTTGCCAGCAGTAGCCGGCGTTAGTCAGCGTTTCACAGCATTGAAAGAATGTCAAACGCCAGCTAACGCTGGCTAACGCCGAGCTCCAAAAGGGTTAATTGGATTTTGTCGTTTCCCAGCGTTTGTGATGCTGGCTGACGCTTTCTCACGATGGCAAACACTGTGTAACGCTGGGAACCACCCTGAAACGCCAAAATGCACCTACTAACACCGCAACAATTAACAAGTGACAGATTGTCCAGGTATGGAATATGTGGTTGATATTGTGCAAGTTCATGTTTAATGCCTCCCTCTGTTGGAATGGCAGTATACATGGTGGGTGTCTATGTTGTGTGATCTCCCCCGCTGTGGTCGGTACCCTCCCTTACTACGAACATCCCTGCTCTGTGTAGCCACCTCATCCAACCTCTTCTAAGCCTTGTCCAATTCAAATAAAGCAGGGCCAGCAGGTTGCTAGTTTGTTGGCCAATTACAATCCAGAAAGTTGTGTCCTGAATCTGCAAACTAGCAGACACTGGTGCATGGTAGCATTACGATCGCTGTTTTGGTTGTTCACTCCTGCACCAAGACAATGCATGAAGTTATGATGAAGGTCTTAGGCATTGAAAAAAATGTGTTGTTTGGTTATACATGTACTTTAAAAAAAAAATTATTGGGTCAAGAGGATGTATATGTATTTAGAGACTGACGTAAATTTTTTACCGCCATTTTTAAGTTTCAAAGACAAAAAAAATTGCTGGAAAATGCAAATTAAAGACCAGCCCCTGTATGATACAATATGTAGAATTAATTGTATAAGAACATGAAGAAATAATTGAAATCCTCTGAAATATGACCGACATGTGTTGACCTTTACAGAGATACCACTTTTCAGGGTTTTAACTGAATTCGAAGGTATTTTTCTTTAAATTTGAGTTATAAAATTAGCCCCATTTTATCAGAAAAGTTCAAATCTGACAAGAAAGCAAGAGGGTACAGATTTCAGGTGAAACACCAGAAGCAGCCTGTTGCAGGCGGGCCATTGTGTGTATCCTTCCGCTCCACGGGTACGCGAGTGCCATGCAGAATTTACGGGCAGGTAATTGCAAGAGTGTTGTTTTATTTTTATCCCATGTATGTGTATCCAGAGTATTCTCCACCGTTTCGCATAAAAAAATCACAGTGTTGTGTCGAAACAGCAATCAAAGATGAATACCGCAGCAGGTGATAAATCAACATCCTAGGTGCGCATGCATGAAAAAGTGGTCAACGCGAAAGTAGGCCATGCACGCGACCATTCTACACCGGCCTGTGGATAAGCAATAAATTCTACATGGTGCAGAATGGCCTGTCCCTGGTTACTCTGGACTGCACATACATAGGATAATTTACAAAGAAATACACTGGGAAGAGATACATTTTCCCTAAAACTACCCACAGCAACCAAGGATACACTTTTTATGAAAAGTGTTGAAAAGAAAGTTTTTCAGCCACTCTGACTGCTTTACATACAATCATGTACTTACTGAAATGCTAGGTCAATGGTGTCATATAAATTTTATTCAAATTTATCAAAGTTCGCAAGACTTTCTATTGCTCTTCATGTTCACTCATGCATTTTACGCACATACTATTCCAGTGACTGGTTTTGCACTTTGAGCGACTCATCAGGGACTGGACTTGACAGTTAGGCATCTGCTTACAACAGTGTAGATACATGTACTGTACTGTCAGTAATTAATGTTATTAATGTATCACAGTTACGTACACATATAGGTCAGTTGAGCCTTGGAGAAAGTTAGTGATTCCTCCAAGGTCAAGCTAACTGGCATGGGGAGTTACTCCATCCATCTTGAGGTATGATGGTAAGTTACACATGCTGTTATGTCATGCTCCTTGATACCAGGGACATTGCTGATAGCCCATGGGAAGTCCCATTGGTATCTGGGGTTCCCCTCTCAGAGCAAAAATATGTTTTTTGCATAATAATGGAGGGGATTTGGAGAAAATATGGGGGACCGTGGTTTGAGTTCTTTTGCTGTCTGAAAGCAGAAGGACAGTGGGGATTAATTGTGTGTCCTCAGTACTGTTTTATTATTTTGATGTAAACATGTTTTAGTGACAAAAATGGGATTGGGTGAAAACAAAGGCTATATTAACCCCTCTCTTTTATTATGGTGCAGCTGTTATCATGGTTATATTTCATGTTCGAAACGAGCGGGACTCGAACCTGCAACCTTTGGCACCAGTTGCCTAGCTGAAATGGGAAACGCACATATCCACTCGACCAAATCCCCATCCCTAAAAAGAATGGTTCAATGGAGGTAGTTATGTGCGAGTGTCATATCAACACGGTTATGCAGTTATGTGATAAAGACAAGTGTTCCTTGTGCTGATAGCCAGTGGGAAGTCCCATTGGTATGTGGGGGTATGGAAGTACCTATTGCATGAGGCAGTGAACACAGAACAATAAAATAAGACCTAAGAGAAGGCCTCTGCAACAAGATATTATTAGCCAGATTACCCCTTCTAACTGTTAGGCCAAGCTGTTTGTTCCTAGATGGATGTACATGTGGAGGTGTGAGACACAGTCACAAAGATTTCCATGTTTCCTGACACGTCATGGTCCAGCTGCTACAATCAACTGATGTCATGGTCCAGTAGATCGTATGCACAGTCGCCATTTTGAATAAATTAGCGCCATGTTGGGAAATTGCATTCTGGGATTAATTGTAGTATGCTGCAGAGATCAGTCTGAGGGCTGCATTGATATGAGATATAGCTCGCCGTGATAAGTTTCACTCGTTGCTTAGCGAGTTTTTTCACTAATATGGTCGGACAAATGTAACATATATTTGGTTTCTGAAGGAGTAGTATAGAAACTATCTGGTCTCCAAAAACAACGTGGAAAATTTAAGTCTTTAAGGAGGGGAAATAAGTTATAGTTAAGGATGTCCTTGAGGCTTGAGCAAATATCATCAATTCACTGTGGTGTCTTTTGTTTGCATGCATCCCTACTTTGTCAATTTTTCTTTGGCTTGTGGGTAGTTTTTTTATTTTTCCTTTCTTTTTCTCCTTTTTTCCGAGTTAACTGGTGCGTTTCGATCGTACTTTAAGAAGTGTGATTTTCTTGAACGCGGAGGTGTACCTTTCAGTGAGAAATAATTCATGGACAAAATGAACATAAGAATGTAACAGAGAGACTGCATTCATCTGGTTGGGCGCGGGTTTCAATATTTCAATGAGGGGAAACCGCAAACTCGTGGGCATATGGAACATATCGAAAATGTCATTTTCAGTGCGTTTATTGTCAAATAAAGGGCCTAATAATACTAACGACTTCTTGCACATATTTCAACAGTTTCTCCTCAAATCAGGAACGTACACTTGCCTTAAGACATCCCTTTGGTAATCAAGAGGTTCAACAGACATATACAAACAAACAAGCGCACGTGCAAGACACATTTTGCACCTGCAAACACTCTAGATTTGTGTGTGTGTGTGTGTGTGTTTCACTTGGTTTAAACGTATTTTATTTCTCAAAATACATGTACCATTGGGGAGCTGGCAACGCCTATACGAGCCCATCTCTTGGGTGAATATCGATGCAACTTTGTACATTTAAGGGTGTTGCACATCTTTGCAATGTACATGTACATTATTTCAGTAATTCTTTTTATTTCACACAATTACCCTAAAAATACAGAATTAAAATGGTAAAACGTGAGTTTTCAAAGTGTGCTTTCTGAAACCATTAGTACGTGTTAAGTACTTTGCCTTTCTTTGTGTTAACGATGTTTGCATAGAATCAATCACCCAGTGCTTAAGCTATGAAAGAGTTTATGAGATTAGCACAAGCACTGGTTTCTTTAAAAAAACTACTTGTGAAAACAACACAGGGGTTGTTAGTTAAGGAGCGCATGGTAAAAATATCTAGTTTTAAATGGTAAAATGAATATTTGAGTGACATGTCAAAAATGGAATCTTTTGCTCGTTTTTTTCGGCTATGATTAAGAAAACTCACCGCATAGGTTTGAACATAATTATGTATTTATACAGGATTGTCCAACAGTACATCTAGATGACTAATAACATGGGTTGTTGAGCTGAATATGACTAAGGTGGAAGAGCAAAATCTCAGCTTATCAATCTGATTAATTTCTGCTGCAGATGAACACGTCCCTGTTTTCATGTATGACATTGCGTAATGAAAGTTAAACATTTCCTATTTTCATGTCTGACTGGGATTATTCACAAATCAAAGTTTGCAGAAGAATACCTTAGTTTTGAAACAACTTTGCTCAAAACTACATGGATTTATCTTTGAAAAATCAGTAATAAAGGAAGGAAAATTTGTTATTTTAGGGAGAGTAATCTTTCTTTCTTTCTTTCTTTCTTTCTTTCTTTCTTTCTTTCTTTCTTTCTTTCTTTCTTTCTTTCTTTTATCTTTCTTTTGCTCGTTTATCTACTAACCTGCATGTCTATCTGTCCATCTATCTATGTATCTATCCATCTATCTGTCTGTCTGTCTGTCGATCGATCGATCCATCTATCTATCTTTCATGTTCTTTTATCTTTGGCCATAGTGTTTACACGTTGGTTGCAAAACACACAATACAATTTGGTTCCAAAAGGAAAATGATTCAGATGACAGGGTTACCCAGTTGGAATGGATATATTTAAAGTAAACTGTGTAGACTGGTCGCAATGTGCAAATGTCATATCATTCAAAGTAAGACGGCAAACGAAGTATGACGAGGTCATGGGTACAAATTTACACAATTTTCAGTCCTGGAATGTCAAGCGATCATGAGCACGAATTTACACAAATTTCAGTCCTTTCCAGGGTAGGAAATTCTTTTTATCCATTGTTTTACCAGTTTTTATTTGTTGGCAAGGGATAAAATTTACGTTATTTGCCTCAGGAATAATTTGTAAAGCACACAGCCAAATAACAAATTAAACTTCTCATGGCTACCTGTGTAATTTCATAGTCGACACAGGTATCACAGATATCGCCATAACTGCTTGTATACTACAAATAAGCCCACAATGCACTGCGCATCAAAAAATTTGGTGCATGCGCTGTGCTGCGAGCATACCATCTGTTGACCTGCCAGGTCACAGTGTCAGCATCAACCAGCCTTAATGCAAACATGTACATGCATGTGTGTGTATAATTTACACACAAAAACTAAGCCAGGCCAGTGGCAAAAAAAAAAAAAAGAAAACTGCAATGGAATATGGTGCTTGGAGGTGGCACTACAATGCAATAGGATATGGTACTTGTAGGTGGCACTACATTCTTGTTTGATGTTTAAAACCATTTTATATACCAGGCAAAACATATTGTCAACTTACTCTTGAAAACTAAGTCAGGAAAGAATGAATTGAAATCAAGATAATATTTTGTATTTTAGATAAAAAAAAATAAGTTTTAATCACTGTACCAATTATTATATGAAATTTAAGGCATCTAAGTGGTACATGTTTTGTGTTGAATCATTAAATAGCCAACTTTTCAATTTATTGTTATATGCTACATAGTACATATACATAATTGCAGCCTGAATAAGATCGCAAAGGATTACAGATTATAAGCTGTTTGTCCGGATTTGGAATCTGGGTGCCCATGACGCTGATTTTGTGAAGATATCCTTACCTCGCAGTGTCCACTTCCCATTCATTCCATTGTAAGCCTAAAATCATGATGTTTAGGGTATCTAGCTTGACCACCAGAAAGACGTGTGGATACCCCTCTGGCTAACACTTTGGCAGATCAACAATCAGAATATTTCACAGATAATTTGCTTATTTTGAAAGGGATATCAAGTTCTGGGTATTGTACAAGGCGTACGACAGGAGGGCATGGATTAGTTAGCTTAGACTGCCGCCCCAGACGTAATGACGGGCCCAACATCAACAAACATGATTGAACCCCCAATTCTATAATTCTATCATGATGTTACCCCGTAACCAAGGGCCATCCAATAGGAACACAGCATTGCCAGGTCGTAATACTAGTACAACAACCTCCCAAGATTATTACAACCTCCCAGACTAATTGTTCAAGCAGAGAGTAATGACAGCTTTATTTTTTAAATTGACCTTTATTCCTCTAAAAGTTATGTAAATAAGCATAAATTTGTAATTTTTGCAAAGTGTTGTGCATTTGGGGGTCTGTGGCAATTTGTCAACATGGCTACCGAATGGTTTCTCTTGGGTCCTGTCTCCAGTATGAAGCAGGTGAAATTGTGCATTTTAAGGGGAGCGATCATATTGATATCTCCATAATCAATGAATTGGGATTCGACACCTACCAACTGATGTATCTCGATACTGGTAACAGTACTAGGGGGCATATACACAACCTCAACAATAGGACAGTCCATGGTGAAGCCCTCATACTGCTAGGCCTACTCCATGCTGATTTGGATTCTATGGTCGAGTGGTCAGGCATGTCCGACATGACAAGGCAATCTGCTCCTATGAATCTGTCTGCCCCTCCATCCGGACAGACAGAACAATTTGCTCATCCAAACAATGAAGTATTGAACAATATTGCTGGGCCATGTTCAGCAAAGTCCACCAACAGGGAAACTGCTTGGGGAGTAAAGCAGTTCCACTTCCATGTTTACATGCTTGCTGCGTCATCTGTGTGAAAATGTCAATAATTCCATAGCCTTGACCTTGTAAATCATTTTAAAAGTCACATTAAGGTCATGTTCTCCTTTCAATTTCATTCACAATAAAATGTAAAAAGTACCGTTCCCATGCACAGCGTCCTTGTTATCCGAGGCAGTTGTTCCAAAAATAACCGCTAGATGGCAGTAATCTTCTATCTACAGACTTATGGGCCTGGACATGATGTTGATGTTTGTTGTTTGAGTATGATTTTTTACAGCCTATTAAGCGGTTCATCATGATAGAAAAGTGATTAAATCCTTTAATTCGGGGTTTGTGCCTGTACCCTGACCTGGCCGCCAGCACAACACCCAAGTTGAGGCTCAGGTGTTGTGCTGGTGGCGGGGTCAGGGTACAGTCACAAACCCCTCGTTGGTGGTATTAATCCCTTGAATAATACCTGTGCTTTGGTACCTCTACATATGTACTATGGTGCCTCCACACATGTACTACGGTGCCTCTACACATGTACTATGATGCCTCTACACATGTACTCTGGTGCCTCTACACATGTACTATGATGCCTCTATACATGTTTTATGGCACCTCTACACAGTCATGTACTATCGTACCTCTCTTGATAGACACCTCCAAATAAAGACCACCCTTTCTTGTGAGGTCACTTTGTACAACTCTAAAATTTATTCTGTCAATATGCATACTTCTAATGAGAGGTCATGTGTCTTGTAAGACCACTTCTTATATACTTCAAGGTGTGGTTTTTCAAGAGAGACACGACTGTACATATATATATATTTATATATGACAAACCAGAAATGTGATAGTGCCAGTGTTTGTTTATTTTAAACAGCAAATCAATGCAAGGACTGTATATGAGTAGTAAACCTGTACTTACATTTTGTTTTGTTTGTCAGGAGTATTAAACCACGTCATAATTCACATAAAGTAACTACAGAATTACCTTTGGTACCTGAGCAAACTTGCCACCAGAACAGACAACGTTCCATGAATTCCTCAGTGCAAAAAGAAATGTAGAGCTTATTGTGAGTAGAAGAACAGAGGAAGACAACATAACAAGGTGACAGGATGTCATTGACTGATTTTAGAATGACCAACATGTACCATATTTTTCCTAATAAGAGCCCTTATTCTAATAAGGGTCCCTAACCCCCGTGGAATGTGGATGGTCAAAAATTATAGTAGTTGTTTTCTCATTACCGTTAAACATAATATGGTTAAAAGATTCAAATTCCTCATAAAGATACCTTTCATTCAAATACCAGCACAGAGGAAAGGTGTTGACTCAATCTTAAATCAGCAGTTTAAGGGTTAAATCAGAGTGGCCAGGAGCCACAGAGCAGTGATAAATATTACAAGTACACATTTCAAAAGTACATGTAAAAACATCAGCAATGACATAAGTAATGACACAACGTGTAAACCTTGGCCTCTCAGTGCATGGTACTTATCGAGAATCAACTCCATCCCTGACTCGAAACAGGGGTCAACCTATAAAGGTCAACAGTTATTTATATTGATGCTCTTATATTTGAAATAGAATATTCACTCTGCCAAAAAGTGACAGACCTAAATATTTAAATAACTATTTTTTAAAAATGACATTTCGACAAAAGAGAAGAAAATTGAGAGGCGTAATTTTTTTGGTCTCCTTGACTTGTCACATAAGTTTTCATGAGATGCTTCATTTAAAGCTAGACCACAACAAAGTCAAAATCGGAAAGTGGTCTTATTTTGGAAGTTTAGTATTTTACAAAATTTTGAAATTCATAAGATTACATTTATATGGGTTGAAAACCAGGTAAATTCAATAAATTTTAAAATTGTCAATTGCCAGAGACAGTGACATTGGATTTTCACACAGAGTTTCTTTTAATAGTAAGAATTTGTCATCTGTATTGTGCAGTTTGCTAAATTTTGCTCAGTGCCAAGATATTCATTCCTAACATTCATTGTGTTCGTATAAACTGGAAGCAGATGTATCAGCTCTTAAATTTTGGCTATCAATATTATTATTCCCATCTTTTAGTAGTGCAAAACAAGTTCTCATCTTAAGAACCATAATGTTTCTGGATTCAAATTTCATGCTTCAGTCACATACAAACAGCCTACATTTCTATTTAAGGAAAACAAGAAGGCACAGGTCAGCAGCTTAACTTTGTGTGCCCAAAGTGCACTGAGGAAAGCTGTTGACCAAGTCATCAGCTTGAACTAGCGCCATGCACAGGAGTCCAGAGTTCAATTAGCAAATCAAGAAGTACGTAGCACAAACTAACATAAGCATGCATGTGTATACCTTGATTGTGAGTCTCGGACCAGTGCATGAACTGGACTCCTGGACAGCAGTAAGGCCAAGCAAACAATATTGTTTGTCCCCTGTCACCTGGAAAAAATATTACAGGGTTGATCGGAATATATTATTAAATCTTTATAAAATTAGAGTGTATAAAAATGAGGATGGACCAAAAACAATGGCTTTTAAAGTTATATCTGGGAACTATAAGTCAATTTGTGGTGTGTATTCAATGAATAAATGTTGCTATTTGTGGAAATTTGTTTTATTTTATGAAAATGATCTAGAAATTCATATTTTTTTTATACTTGGAAGGTCAAAAATATGGGTAGGTAAGATGACAGGAAACAAAGAAATGTTTTGTTTGGGCCGTTGAAGGACGTACAATGGTCACTGGCTTTTTCAGAATTATATATAACTCCATATCCTCAAATACAGAAGCATACTCAGCATGTATATTGTTTATGTATTTATATATTGGGCTAATTAGCAAATTCCCAACAGCAGAAATCCTATGCATAATATCTTTATAATTTCCACACAACTTCTGCATGCTCATATAGACATACATGTGTGTGGGCACAAAATAATAACATTCAAAAGTTACAAGGTATACATTTCTGATGTAAGTTGGTAAGACTTCCCAATAAACCAGATGATACATTGACATTTTACAATAAAAATGTTATTATTATTATTATTTTTAAAAGGGTAAATCAGCATCACAGCATTGCGCTTTAGGGCTGTTGAAATACCGTAACTTTATGCCTCGTGTGAAGTAGTCCTCTTGGAATGTGGTGATGAAGTGTTGCCTGTTTGTCCTGTTGACAAGGTAGCCTCTCTCAGTCTCAGTGCCCCTCTCTTCACTGTTGAAATCAGAAGGAGTCTATAAAACCCTGCACGATACTGGCTCTATGCATTACAAGCTGGTAGAAAATGGGGGGGGGGGGGTGGCTTCACCCTGCTGGCATGAATTATCTTACCTTTTATGGAAAGTGGATTTCTTGTACTTTGTGATGATGCAACATGCCTTTGAAAACTGTATTCTGATATTTGTCTAAATTTTCAAAACGGAATTGCAAAATTTATCCAAGTTTGGGTTAAAAGTGAAAATTCCATCAGCAATTTATATAGCGGTACTAACAGATGCCCCCAAATATAATTAAGGACACACTGAAACGCATGTGTGGCCACAAATTTCTCAATTGTAGAAAGTACACATGTAATAACAAAAGTATGGCGATTACCCATGGCTATAATTAGTGTCCTACAACAAGGTTAAGGTCAGGGGGACAGCTTCCATATTTTCAATAGAAATCTGTTATGCTTCATCATTTTTGCACCACTGTGTGAAGATATGAGTAGCATTGTAGTGTATGTTTTGCAGTTTATTCAGTTTTGAGCTATGTTCCTCAATATGTGGTGAAGCATGTATCTGCTCCTAATTCACCAAGGTTTGTATGTTTGCGTCAGGAAGCACAGACCAACTTGCGCCCACATCAAACGGGTTGATCATGTCAGTGACAGATCGGTATATCTTTGACACATCCTGGACTTTTAAATTACATGATGTTTCTGGGACAGACAGCCTCATGATGACATGTTGGAGGATTTCTTATAACATGTCATTTGTTTTCAGTACACTTACAACAGGTGATGCATATGAACCAAAGTTAGATAGTGTCACGCAGAGCGCTTTCGTTCTCTGTGATGGTGCAAATGCCATCTGACATCTAAGCATCAAGAGTGGCACTCTCCTCTGGGCATGGTCAGTTGGGACTGGATTGAACTTTTCAGAACAAAGCTTTGCCACAAAATTCCTGTGCCCAAATTCTCTGTGTGTCATTTTTGTGTACCTTCAGGAAAAGCTCTCATATCCATGACAAGTCTTGTGCATAATCGACATGACCCACTGCCACATTGAAAGGCATGACACTGGTAGTTGCATCCAATGAAAGTTGCCATTTACCTTTTTAATCAACCCTAATAAGGCTTAACAGAAGGACAATAAACTTTATGAACTAATTCCAGAAAACAAATCACTTTAAATCTGTACATGTATGTGCAGTTGTCGGGTATTTTGCAATTCGGTTCCTGTGAGCACGCGCAAGTCCCTACAAGACCAGAATGTTTTCTACACAAAGAGAGCAGTTTCATGCATACGCCACCATCAGGGTGAACCATTTTGCTTAACTAAGCCACTTTTTTGGAACCCTGCCACAGTACTATTAGTCATGTTAATCTTACCCCCTGCCCCATACACACACACACAAAACAAACAAACAAAAAACAAAAGCTGTGATTCAATATATTTATCACTGTTTCTCATTCCCAAGAAACTCTCTGAATGAGAAATGACCACATTAAAGATCTATCTTTATGGTAGACCACATTAAAATTATTTGGAAATATATGTTTAATTGAAATGCCAGGTGAACCAAATAAAGTTGCACTTTAACATTCAAAGCCATAATACTAGATATATGTGCATCAGCTGTAAAACTAGTCTATCAATGCATTGGGGTCTAGAGCCTGTTTAAAGAAAGTCCCCAGAGGCAATATCCACAAAGAATTTTGATCTGATTCTGAATTTTGGATAAAAATGAAGATCTACTGTATGACTAAAAAGTGCTTAATCCTGGGTCAAATAGCATTTTAGCAAATTTTGTGTGAGCTGTTTGCTGTTTTATGGATGTTGCACGAATTGTATAATCAACATTTTTTATTAGGGTGTGATCTTAATGTGATCCCGATTTAGGGATAAAGTACCGGATCAAACTAGTATTAATAAAATGTAAATGTTAAACACAAAGTTCATATTGTAGCCAATAACAAACATTAATTGATCTTTGAAGTTTTGATAAAATATTATGCCAAAGTTTATAAGTATTTCAGGGTCAAAAGCACATCAGTTTATTGATAACAAATTCAGGATCAGTCAGAATTCTTTGTGAATATGGCCACAGTACTGGTGTCTGAATTCTTAGTACCTTCTGGCAATCCGGAGTAGAATTAGTATACACACAACTAAAACGATCATCAAAATGGTGCTTGCATCTACATCTACCATAGTGATCTGAAACACAAAATGATACACACAATTGTTGTTTTTTTTTTTTAGCCGGACAAAGGAAACCCGGAGGGGCATATATTCCCTGCCACATGAGAAGGCACATTAAGTACATATACTGAATAAGACATAAGACTCACATTAAACTTGATAAACTTTGACTGAAACAGTTGTTCACTGAAAATCTACTATGATTTGAGCTGCTTTTTGAAAATTGTAGCAGATGAAGTGTTTTGCTTGCAATTTGGTATTGACTTTCAAGCACTGAGTTGATGAGCTGTAATTGAGAGTGAATCCCCATTGCTGTGAGGATTCACATACGAATACTCAGCTTGTATTTCGTTTCAAAACAACTGCTCTTGTTGGTCCTTGTTTAGTTGCAAGGACAAAGCAGTTTCCTTGAAGCATATCACAAGCTTCTTAATTGTCACATACTTTCAACTGCTTGCATCTGACTAAGTTGGGGGGAGGCTTCTCTTCCATCTTATTTCATCTTATAACTTCTTGACTTGGTTTTTATTTCCTCTTAATTTTCGAGCCTCAGATCACCAGGTGTTGTTTGTTACATTGAACAAACTGTTATTAGACTAGTCCCACAGTGACGGACCCTGCATCTCCAGTAGATCCACCTGGTCATCTAGACAAACCGTATATTAGGCCTATTGTGTTGTCCGACTAGCTTAACACCATTACTCAAAGTCAATGGGTCAATTATGTGAAATCAGTATTCATGTGATATATACTAGAGAACTTAACAAAATGTTACAAAATTTGGTAGGATGATTTTTTACTGTGAGGCCTAAGTCGGGGTTGTAAGTCTGCATGACCTTGACGCGATTTTAAAAGTCATACGGTCACTTATGTGAAATTGGTTTCTATGCAATAAATACTATAGTACTGAACAAAACTGAATGACACTTTGTGGGATTACATGTACAATGTATACATGTGGGTGTTACCAGGGTTTGGATAGTATCTGGATCACCTTGACCTAATTCTCAAGGTCACTTATGTCAAATTTGTTTCCATGCTGAGGAACTGACTAAATTTATAATTATATCTGGGTGAGTCTAAGGTTGGGATTGTATTTCGGAGATCACAACCAAATTTTCAAGTTTATGTATGGTCAGTTAATAACTACAGTGTGTTGATAAACATCTGTGCAGATGCAGCTACAAAAGTATCAAAAGTATCCCACACTATAGGCATTTTGAACAAGCTGAAAAATATTCTCCTTTAAAATATATTGGTATTTCACAATTTGTTATATAGTGTACCATCGTCGAGGTTATAGTATCCTTCCCTGGGGGTCATAAATCCTGGCTTCATAGACCACAACGCAGGCTTTCATGTATAAAATCCAGTCTCATACAAACCCTGGGTTTTATTTATTATTGGACAAATCAAATTCTGTACATGTGTGTCTCACTCTTTTGCAGCCTTTATAATGTCCTGATCTAATTATACCCTCTAACTGCATTTCATGCACAACAGTATGGATTCATGCATGTACTGTGTATTTTCTAAGCGTGTGCAGATAAACTAAAGCAGAATGCTATAACACCAATCTTAGATTTGTACACCTGTGTCCTTTGAATTCAGACTGCTAAGTTCTTGCTGTGTTCCTATTTCAGAAGGTTTTCTGCCCAGGCCTCTGTTGATATACGAAATTAAACACCTGTAATTTGCCTTTAACTTCAAAATGTGAAGTTGAAGAGCCAGATTAGCAGGTAATATGTGTCTCCATAATTCAGCTTGGCAGTGATGGTCATCAAGTCTGCAAACTTCAAACAGCCTGGCATAGGGACAGGATTATGAAAGAAAGAAAAAGAAGAAAAAATACAAAGGAATCGAAAGTAATGCTAATATACAATTTCTACCTCCTCAAAAAGGGATATTTTTCCCAGTGAATCCAAAGGAAACTCCCCCAAAAATCCTAAAAGAATCCCAGCCTGGCTTAGACCTGCAAACAGAATCCAAGTGTTCCTTAAAAGGAATCCATTTTTTCTTCTTTTAGCCGGGGCAATGGAGCTCGGCGGTTCCAACTTTGCAGGATTACTAGGTCTACTTATTTTGTGTCTAGATCGTTTTTCTATACTGCACATGCTTTGTTGCACAGTTTTCAGCTAGATGCAGAGTAGGTTTACAGAGAAAATTAAGTCAAAAGCTCTTGAAAAACTTTAAGGTGCAAAAACTGGACTAACCTTTTGCGTCGTGTATATTCATCTGTGGAGAGAATGTGGTGATCATTGACACAATGTGGTCATAAGTGACAAACGTAATGTTGATATACGGCCCTTCAGTGCTATATTTGTAAGTCAAATGAGGGCTCACCTATTTGCATGACCTCAAGCCCGTGAGAAGGGAAATTTCAACCAGGGCAAGTAAAAATTTCAAAGCACCAGCCCAAGGGACGAAGAAAATTCACTTTTACATTTGGGATTTCTGGGTGGTGGGACAATTGAGTTGGAAGCGTGGGTGGCAACCAAAAATATCAAAATAACTGTCATAGGGGACTAGAGCAAAGAAAAAAGAAAGGAAATGCTATGAGAGCTCAGTTTGTTGAAACACTTTTTAGCCACAGTAGCTTTGGGGGTAAGTTGTTTTCCAAGAGGGCTGGTAACTTTCAATATCCTGTAGTCCAATGGTAATGTGGATTTTTGAAAAATTATCCTTTTCTGTAAATGTTATATATCATCACACATTTATCAATATCATAATTTAAGGATCAGTAAACAAAGTATTTTAAATAAGAATTTTGTTGATAAAATTAGCAAGACAGTACATCCCAGCCAGGTCAACAGATTTCCATGGCATGGATGGAGTGTTAAAATGCCAATCCATGTCGAAGAAAACTACTGACTCAGCTTTTATCTGGAGAGAAAAGGTCCATGTGCATCGGTGTCATGTTAGGCTATAAGGGTTAAAGTAAATGGTGTCATGTGAGCAAATACATGTAGTTTCTGTTGTGGAAAACAAGCATGTTTCAGAAACATACTTGTCAACATACTATTCCATATATCAGGATATGAAACTGTAACTAATTACTGCAGGACACAGAGACACTTTATATATGTGAAATGGACCTTGAACAATGTTGAAAAAAATGTAGAACAGCTTGCTGAGAAATACGTTTTAATGGTTTCGGGTATGACATACATGTATATATAATCATTTTAACCAAAATCCATATGTGACCTGGACATGCTAAAGATATAAGGATGGCAAGTAGAGAATCAGATAGAATGAGCTCTTTCCATTGGATGTATACAGACCTCATTTCAGGTGTGCTGAATGGGCAGAACAATTGCACAACTGGTATGTACTATGCTCTCTGTAAATCTTTCTATGTTAATATAGCATTGCATGCATATAATCACGGAGCTCTTAATGTGGGACTTCACATGTTGGATACAGTTGTTGTCTTGTCCAAAATTTTGTGTATTTGTTGGTAAATGCAGCTTTCCTATTGATTACTATGTAAGTCAATGGGCATTCTAATGTTAATTCACATTTTTAACTTCTCTGAAAGCGTCAGTCAAGTTGACTTCAAACTTGGCAGCACTATACCTTGGGTGGGTCTCTAGCATACATGTTCAAATGGTCATGTTCCATTGATTTTTGGAATTTTTAAGATGGGGGGGGGGGGGGCAAATCTGAACAAATCTTCTTATCTGAAACCGCTTACCCGATTGCGTTGATCCTTGATATCACACAGAAGCACTCCTAGGGACTCATAGTTCTTAATTTGATCACCAAGTGACACTGGAATTTTTAGCTCAGCTGACTTGTCAGTCAGCTGAGCTTATCTTATGGTCCGTCGTCCCTCCGTCCGTCGTCCGTCAACAATTCACATTTTCGACTTCTTCTCCGAAACCGTCAGCCAGATCCACTTCAAACTTGGTGGGGATGTGCCTTGGGTAAGCGTCTACCAAGTTTGTTCAAATGGTCATGCTCCAGTTATTTTTGGATTTTAAATGAATTTTTGTGTTCTTTTTTGGGCAAATCTTAAAAAATCTTCTTCTCTGAAACCGCACACCCAACTACTTTGATATCACACAGAAATACTCCCTGGGATGCCTAGTTTTTAATTTTTCACCAGGTGGCGCTGCAATTTTTTTCTAATTTTTTATGAATTTTTGTGTGTTATAGCTAATTTCAACTTCTTCTCCAGAACTGTCACTCAGATTAAGCTGAAACATGGTGGATATGTTCCTTGTAGAAGGGTCAAACAAAGTTGTTCACTATGTGGGAGTGCTGCAGATTCCTGATTTTTAACGATTTTTTCAATTCGGGTACTTGTCGGTCAATGCAGCTGTCGTATTGATTACTATGGAAGTCAATGAGCATTCTATTGCTAATTCACATTTTGGACTTCTTCTCCAAAACCGTCATCCAGATTAACTTCAAACTTGGTGGGGATGTACCTTGGGTGGTTGTCTACCAGGTTTGTTCGAATGGTCATGCTCTAGTGATTTTTGGATTTTTAATGAATTTTTTTGTTCTTTTTTTGGACAAATCTTAAAAAATCTTCTTCTCCAAACGCGCTTACTCAATTGCTCTGATATCACACGGAAAGACACCTAGGGACACCTTGTTCTTAATTTGTTCACCAGGTGGCGCTGCAATTTTTTTTATAATTTTTTATGAATTTTTGTGTGTTATAGCTATTTTCGACTTCTTCTCCAGAACTGTCACTCAGATTAAGCTGAAACATGGTGGATATGTTCCTTGTGGATGGTTCAAACAAAGTTGTTCACTATGTGGGAATGCTGCAGATTCCTGATTTTTAAGTATTTTTTCAATTTGGGTACTTATCGGTCAATGCAGCTGTCGTATTGATTACTATGGAAGTAAATGAGCATTCTCATGCTAATTCACATTTTCAACTTCTTCTCCAAAACCGTCATTCAGATTAACTTCAAACTTGGTGGGGATGTACCTTGGGTGGATGTCTACCAGGTTTGTCCAAATGGTCATGTTCCAATGAATTTTTGATTTTTTTATGATTTTTTTTTTTCAAAGATCTTTACAAAAGTTTTAATAGGAAAGTTTAACATGGGAATTTCTTATAATGGTTATAACTTAAATAATTTTGGCGAGATTTACTTCAAACTTGGTGCGGATGTGCTTAGGTGGATCTCTACCAAGTTTGTTCAAATGGTCAAGCTCTATTGATTTTGGGAATTTTTATGAATTTTTTTTGTTCTTTTTTGGGGCAAACCTTAAAAACTCTTCACCTCTGAAACTGCTCACCCAATTGTTTTGATATCGTACATAGACACTCCCAGGGACACATAGTTCCCAGTTTGTTCACCAGGTGGTGCTGCAATTTTTTTCCTTTTTATTCTTTTTTGTTTAGAATTTTTTGTATGGTTTTGCTAATTTTCACTTGTTCGCAGAACCATTTCTCAGATTAAGCTGAAATGTGATGGATATATTGTTGTGGAAGGGTCAAACAGTTGTTTACTAGGTGGCACTGCTTTGGATTCCTGATTTTTTAAGGATTTTCAATTTGGGTACTTATCTTTCAATGCAGCTTTCCTATTGATTACTATGTAAGTCAATGGGCATTCTAATGCTAATTCACAGGACAACTGACACGAAATTTACGGTTTATTTGATAACTTGAGATCTGTTTTGAGTTAGTACCTTGATGCTGCACATGTTTACCCTTTCCCCCTTGAATTAAGACTGAGTCAACAGCTTTCCTTGGCATGCGTTGGGCACTTAACCCATGCCAAGGAAAGCTGTTGACCTGGGGCATGTGATCTTGATAAGTCTCATGTACATTTCTCAGTCAAATTGTTTTTCATAACTGTTGAAATTAGTTGAAAACACTGAAGCAGACGACATTTGACCACCAGCCGGTTTTGGCCGGTTTGAGGGGGAAAGGGTTAATGTTTCTGTATTAAGGTCATGTCTTAGACAGTACATGAATGACCTTGACCTTGTTTCTGGGATCACAGTGCAACATGCATGAGTTTTGCTCTTCATTATAACTTGAGAAGTACTTGTATCTTGATGTTGCACATCTTAGTGCTCTTCTATGAAGGTCAGACTTACTCAGAATATGGGTGACCTTGATACTTTCCCAAGTTCATAGAGGTGCAAGTGTGATGGATGCTGTTCACACAGGCCTCTTGTTTAGAAATTTTTCTTGTTGATTTGACATGCCTATTGATCACCATGCAAGTCAATGGGGATTGCAAAGTCATTAGGGTTTGCAATGCTGATTGACAATTTTTGACTTCTGCGAAACCATCAGCTAGATTCACTTCAAACTATGTGGGGGTGTTCCTTGGGTGGGTGTCTTCCAAGTTTGTTCAAATGGTCACAGTCCAATGATTTTTTGATTTTTTAATGATTTTTTTGTTCATTTTTTGGCCAAATCTTCAAAAGTCTTTATCCTTGTATATACTCAGCCAATTGCTTTGAAATTGCACAGGGACACTTCTGGGTATGAAGGGGATACATGTACAGTAGGTGAGTGACCTTGACCTCATTTCCGGTGCACGAAATTCACTGTTTATAGGGTAACTCGAGAACTGTTAAGGGTAGGACATGTATATTGCACATGCTTAATAAGGGCCAGACTTAGACAGTAGACGAGTGACCTTGACCTTATTCCCAAGGTCACACTTCTTCAAATTTTACTGTTCACCTGACAAGTTGAGAGCTATTTGAACTTGGACCTTGATGTTGAACATGATGGTTGTCCTGAGCAAAGGCCAGACTTAGACAGTACATGGGTGACCTTAACCTCATTCCCAAGGTCACTGGGACCCAGACAGCTACATGAATTTTACTTTTCATTTTGTAACTTTAGAACTGTGGAAGGTTGAACTTGTTGGTGGTCCTCTATTTAGGAAAGGTTGATACTGTACATTAGTGACCTTGACCTCATTCTCAAGGTCACAGGGCCACCAACATGGATTTTACTGGTCGCGTGATAACCTGAGAAGTATTTGTACTGTGACTTTGATCTTGCACATGGGAATGGCCCTCTATGCAAGTTAGATTCAGGATAGGTCAGTGACCTTAACCTCATTCTCAAGGTCACAGGGCCACCAACATATATTCCTTGTGGAAGGGTCAAACAAAGTTAGTCACTAGGTGGCACTGCTGTAGATTCCTGGTTTTTAAATGGTCACGTTCTATTGATTTTGGGATTTAATGAAATTTTTGTTCTTTTTGAGGCAAATCTTAACAAATCTTCTCTGAAACCACTCACCCAATTGCTTTGATAGCGCACAGGGACACTCCTCACACTTTGTAGAAATGTACCTTTGATTGATCTGTACATGTGTTATTCAAATGGTCACAGTGCATTGATTTTTACATAAATTTTTGGTCATTTTGTTAAAATAAGCAGATGCATGTCAGCTGAGCACAGGGTCATCATGATCCTCTTGTTCAAGATTTTTTTCAATTCGGGTTCTTAATGGGTAAATGCACCTTTCCTATTGATTACTATGCAAGTCAATGGGCATTCTAATGCTAATTCACATTTTTTACTTTTGTGAAACTGCCATTCAGATTGACTTGAAACATGGTGAGAGTTTACCTTGGGTAGGTCTTTAGCAGATTGTTCAAATGGACATGCTCCATTGATTTTTTGATTTTTTTGTTCTTTTTTGAGGCAAATCTTGAAAAATCGCAAGGGTATATAGACATGTCAGAAGAGCACAGGACTGTCACAGTCCTCTCGTTTGTTTTCTTTGTTTTTTTTTTTAATCTTTATTGTGAAACCAACAAACTGAAATGTGGATTATTATGTTGCAATGCAAATATTGAATATTGTATCATTTCAATATTATGATAATAACTGGACCAGGTGATGGCATGACAAAAACGGTCATCAAGGGGTGATTAATACAGTTGTGGTTGCTGGAGTATGACACTGAAAGGGGCCATTCATAATTTGTAGTGTTTTAAAATTTGGATTTTTGTATCCAAATTGGTGTGACCCACCCACCCACCCTAAATTTGGATTGTGAAAAATTGATGACGTACCCAGACATGAACCTATTATACATTGCCGAAGTACTATACATACTTGTATACATGTCAATCAACCTTGTTATAATACCCATGTATTTGATAACACATTATTAAAGCAACAAGGATCATCACATATGTAATATCCTTTTTATACAAGTCTTTAATTATTGTTGAAAATACACATCTTGTTTAACAATTATTTAATAATATTAATTTGGTGTTTGCATCTTGGTGAGGTCTGTTAGGCTTGCTGTGACAAAGAAGTGTGTGCCTCAAGTTCTCAGTTTTGGATGCAAATATCATCCTATTTCCACAAATTTCATAATGAAACCGTTCTTTGAGAGATGGACAAAATTTTTCTGTTTCAGATTCTGGAATGGAACAATTGACAGTGCACTCAAATTTCAGTTGAAGGTAGCTCTTGTAGCTTCCTTCAATTGCACTGGGGATGGGACAAACAATACCCCACTTCAGTACAGTACATGACCAAACAGTTCTGAAGTTGGGTGGGCTCGTCTGACATTACTTGCAGTTTGTACTTGAGCATTCAATTGTGCATTTCTACTTGATAGGTTTTGGAATTTGGATTATTGATTTTTTTTTCTTGTACCCACCCTCCCACAATTTCGAAAACAAATTTGGTATATGATTTTGAGAACTTTGAGTGTCTTACACATATGAAAAAGTGTGGGATAGGCCTTACAGTGAAACCTTGTTATAATGTCACCAAATGGGGCCACCTGGTCTGCTTTATGTGACCACATCTGGACATGACGAGGCAAACGGCAGGGACGACTAAATGTTCTCTGCAGAAAATTAAGCTCTCAATATCATTTTTCTGTTTTGAAGATTTGAACTTATTTATGTGGTGTGTACATGCAAGGTATTTCACCATCCTCAATGCATGTTTGCTGAATTTACTTGTTTCACTAGGCATCAAGAAGTAGAGACATAGAATAGGATCTTATTGAACTTGAGGGAACCCGAGCCCATGTAGGCCAAATCCTGTAATTGTGCTGCAAGCCCTGTGAAAACATTCCTAATATGGGGGGGGGGGGGGGCATTAGAATTGTATGTAGGGTGAAACCTCCACATTTGCATTTGTATTTGATGACTGTTGACATCACATATCATGCACTGTGGAAGACCAGGCATTAGTATTACCAAATCATAGTATATATCCAAGTTTACATGTTTCCATTCACAAGCCAGGTACCTGTATTGCACAGGGATGATCCTGGAGGAGACCGTGCCATTTCTTCTGTCTTCCAATTTCACTGTCACACACTGTTTTGGCTTTTTTCTTCATTAAGTTTGTGATTTTTATGCATTTTGGAAATACCTTTTAATTGTAATTAAATACAGAATAGAAAGGAATTTTATGGAATTATTTATTTATTTATTTATTTTGGTATTCTATTAAGTATTCATCATTTTTAAAGCAATTTATGTGTTTGACACAATTCCTGTTGTCAGTCACCGCAGCCATGTTGGATCATTGGTAGATGTGCGTGACCTTAATTTATGTGTTAGTAAGGGTCAAAAATAATCTCAGACAAATGGTTTTGATGTGAAGTTTCAGCAGAGTTTTTCTATTGCTAGTATATCTGCTCACATGCCAAACATGCAACAAACAGTATGTTGGTCAAACATCACACCGGCTGATGGATAGACTCAGAGAACACTTTTATTACATAAATAAGATAATAATACCAGGTAGTCTCGATAGTCCAACAGTCCCTGATGATGCCCCACTAGAGGTGAAACCGGTCGGACTATCTGTGTTGTTCGCTGTCAGGCCCTTGCCTGGTTTTATTCATTTGCAACACATAGAGGTTTGGGAGATGTGTGCATGGATGGTAGAGTCAATCAAACAGTGGTATTCTGATGATGATCAGCACACAGATTGGAAAGAAAACTTACCAGCAGTACTATAATCCATCGGTTTCTGGGTGCAGTGGAAGGTATGGGTGTTGCCGTCAGGTGTCTGTAAGTAAATAAAATAAGTAAAATTTTGTACGCTAAAATCCTCTTGGGGTACCGTATGCTTGTGTACCCTAGCTCTGATTGTTGCTTCAGAGCATATATCTCAAATCAAATCTTGTGCCTGGTGGTAGTGTCCCTAGATCCCTCCTTTAACAGGTTCTAACATTCTGTTAATTTATCTGTAAATGTTTGCATACCCTAACATTTATTTCTGGTTAACAGCGTGGGCCTCCCTGACCATGCAGAGGGCCCCTCTCGGCACTCATTCTCATTCCACCCTAATAAAAGACCGAGTCTAACAGCCTTCCTTAGCAGGCTATGGGCGCAATGCGCTCAGAGCACGTCAAGGAAAACTGTTGACCATGGGCATACGATATTCCATGTAAGTTTCATCAAAAATTTTGTAAAATAATCCCTACATTAGTAAAATACAATTAGCAGCTGACATTTAGATACAGTGGTCATCCTCTTATAAGGCCATCCCAAATGCACTGGAAAATTGGCCTAAGAGGGTGGCCTCTCTTGAGGGGTAATTTACAATGAAAATGCCGTACTTGATGCATGGAGAAGTGGCCTTTGTAGAGGGGGTGGCCTCTCTTCAGGGGGGCCTTATACGAGGGGGACCACTGTATTAGCGGGAAAAAGCGTCATTCGAGTGGAATGAGTTAATAGTTGGCTCCAGGCTTGGCAGTACCAGTGTAGTGTTGTTTGAGGGCAAAGGAATGGATGCAGCATTGTCTTAACAAGCAAAAGAAATACAATGTGCACTGTAGTGAGAGTTTTAACCTCTGCTGACTTGCCAGTCAGCTCAAATTATACCGATGGTCCACTGTCGGTCATCCATCTGGAATTTTTTTTTAGCTCTGCTGACCAAAGATTGCAGAGCTTGTGTGATCTCTCATATCTGTCAATCTGTCTGCATGCTGTCAGTCCAGCCGTAAACATTTTGGTGGTGAATGCAATACAGCCCACAGTTTTCAAGTTGGCCCCATATAACTTTTAGGACTTATCTTAAAGTGTATGAAAATCCAGGTTGAGTGCAATTAATTGGGTGCCACCTATGGCATTATTTAATTTATGGGCTGTAATGTGAAAATCTTGTGACCATGATCCAAAAGTATGAACTGAAATGTGTTGAACAAGATAAAATTCAATTCTTGAAAAAATGATTAAGCTAGATATGCCAAACTGATATGTCAGATACATTATGTCCAACACTATTGTATTATGGAACATGGGTGACTGTAACATATGTTTTGCACTCACTGGGCTTGGAAGGAGGAGAGAAATGATTTGGTGATGGTAGGATGTAGCTTGGACATCAGTGGAGAAGAGAATCTCTGCTCCACATCAATACATGTACAGTGAAACCTGTTTTGATAGACCGCCCTTAATGAAGGCCAAAAAGTGGTCACATAAAACAGGTTTTCTCTCAATGGAGGTGCAATAACATGGGGAAGATAGCAAAACAGACTTTGAAAATATGGTCTTAAAATGCAGGTGGTCTTTCATCACAGTGGTCTCTCAAAACAGGTTCTACTGTATTTCACTTGTACTTTTTGTTCCCAATCAAACAATAAACACATCAGTTCACCCAGCCAGGTCCTATTTCATATTCCAGTCTTTATATTATTATAATACATTACAAGTCAGCACAGCACTAAGTCCATGGGCCTCTTGTTTCTGTTTTTAACCCTTTCCCCCTTAAACCGGCCAAAACCGGTTGGAGGTCAAATGTCATCTGCTTCAGTGTTTTCAACTACTTTCAACAGTTATGAAAGACAGTTTGACTGAGAAATGTACATGATACTTATCAAGATCACATGCCCCAGGTCAACAGCTTTCCTTGGCATGGGTTGGGCACTTAGTGCCCAACCCATGCCAAGGAAAGCTGTTGACTCAGTCTTAATTCAAGGGGGAAAGGGTTAAGTGAATTTTTGTGTGTTTAAGCTGTTTTCAACTTCTCTGAAATTGTTCCACAGAAAGTGCTGAAGTTGGGTAGAAATGTAGCATGTGGTAGGGTAAAACATGTACAGTTGTTCACAAGGTGGTTATGCTTAAGATCCCTGATTTTTTTAAGGTCTTTTCAGTTCAGGTACTTGTTGGTTAATGCATACATTCCTTTGTAAGTCAATGGGGATTGCAATGGTTTTCACATTTTGGACATTTTCTCCGAAACTGTCTGCCAGATTCACTTCAACCTTGGTGGAGATATGCATTAGATGAGTCTTTTTTTTAGTTTAATCAAGTTATCATGTACCAGTAATTTTGGGCTTTTATGATTTTTTTCTTTTTTTTTTTTTAAAATTTTCTGCTCTCAAGTCAATTGGCCAGTTGGTTTGAAATTGCACACAGATAGTTCTGGGTATCCGTGGAACAGGGTGGGACATATTTTGGGTTGAGAGTGTCAAGCTCAGCAGAGGACCAGTTGTCAGTCTGACAGCCAGCCCCTCTTGTCACATGAAAATCACTGATTCCCATCTGATACAAGCAAGGCCCTTCTCCCCAAGCCATTGCTTTGTGCACCAGCCCTCGTCCTCACAAGCCACCATGTTTGAAGAGTACAGAAGTAATGAGGACATTTCTATGTTACCAACCCCCTCAAGAGATCACTTATTCTATGAAAAAAAATAGTTCAGAAGATTAGAGATCGGAGAAATTAAATACAATACCAGAGTTTTCCAACTGAATTTGAATTATCTTCATGCTGTCTACATACAAGTTTAACAGTGATCCAATATAAGATTATACAGTATCATCTATTTTTGGTGCCCCCCCCCCCCCCGCCCATATGGACTCAAACCTAGCTAACGTAAGGTAAAGTTATAAATTTCCACCATTAAATACACAAATATAGTGTTAAAATAAGCAAAATGTGGGTCTGAACTTGTGTTACGCTTATAGTCACGGTCTTAAAAGTTGCCTCTGTGCAAAATTAGCGTCATTGTTGTCAGATACCACGTCACCTTTCCCCCTGTATTTCAGACTGAGTCAACAGCTTGCCTTGACATGGGTCGGGTTGGGTCAGGTGAAATGCTGAGTACATGACCATGCCAAGGAAGCTGTTGCCTTGGAGTATGTTGTCCAGATAGGTCTCATGTATAATTCTCTTTCAAATTGCTCTTAGTTACTGTTGAAATTAGTCAAAGCATAGAAGCAGATGGCATTTGAGCATGGGCTGAGTTTGGCTAGTTAAGGGGGGGGGGAGGGTTAAATAATTTGTCTGTGGGTGGCTCCTGATTATGTGGAATTCATCATGTGTCTAATGTGTAGCACATCCACTTTGTTAAGATTTTAATGCAATGCAGTTGTCTGCTTCGTGAGAGCTCCTGTCAAGAGACCAGTGTCTCATGAAAGAAAACCCTTTCATGAGAAACCAGCGTTTCTGAGAAATGAGAGACAGTTTCACAGATT
This sequence comes from Hermodice carunculata, assembly GCA_964020975.1. Taxonomy (NCBI): domain Eukaryota; kingdom Metazoa; phylum Annelida; class Polychaeta; order Eunicida; family Amphinomidae; genus Hermodice; species Hermodice carunculata. The sequence continues at coordinate 23,702,421 of OZ026623.1, forward strand.
CCTGTGTTCTATACTGCCCATGTTAATCTACCTGGAATGAGAGATCACCTCACTTTTAAGACCACCTTTTGTAGCAGTAGGTGGTTTCTGGTGACAGGGACTGCTGTATCATGAAATGACTGGAAATGTTTTCCTCAGATGGTGTACCTGAAGGATCTGCTACAAATTACAATGATACAAATGTTGGCGTTATGGCTCAGCCATGGATTTCAGATCATTCTCTAAATCCATCAAAATTTTATTTTGTTCTTCAAAACTCTTGTACTTGATATAGATCAAATTTCATTTTTCTGCAACATAGAACTTTACATTGGAATATTACCTGATTACAAGGGATCAGTAGATATGTTGTTAAATATTAGATGTTTATGATCAGTATTAGTTTCAATATCCCCACAGAGGAGTTTGACAAGTTGGGGATGAGTGCACTCACATAAACACTTGACAATGGTTGTAAATAAGTCAATGTCCTCCTGTGTCTTCTTCTTCTTGTGTCTTTTTGTCCAAAACCTCTTCCTGGTAGTCATTAACTAATGCCACAGTCCAAACTCTTTACCCTCCTGGTAGAATAAACAAAAAAGGATTGCTAGTAGGACCCTATTGATGATGCACTTTAGCAATTTGTACAAAATTTTAATGTTAAGTAGGATCCTTTTAACTCAGAACACAATATATGTACATGTATTAACACCAGGGCAGAGCATGTAAACACAGGGCCTAAACATGATATCAGGTGATACTCACTTGCCAATAAATCATGCAGAATATTAAGGATTACTGACTTCAAATGCTACAGGTCTGCATGCTGGCATTTGTAAACCATATTTTTGTGAAAACATTAAATACTACTCTTAAGTAAAAGTTGTACCATAAAGGAAGACCAACCTGTTGCAATGGATTAAGTCAATACATACAGAATCTGGCCTGACCGTAGAAAGTTGAGCAATACTGCTGTGACGTCAGCGTGACCAGAGGATGTGTTTCAATACGCATGCACACTTGCTACACAGGAACTAATTTTTTAATCTAGAATCATCTAGTGTTTGCAAAACAAAATCCCCGGCACATATTCCTTATATGGAAAATGAAACTGAAAGCAATATAAGGATCAGTCAATATACCATCAAGTTTTCAGGAACTGAAATGTACAGGCACCATGATAATATTAGAAATGATGTTTAATTCTTGGATTTGTATTTATTTGAGGCTTTTTCCCATTTCTTCAGTGAAAATAGTGGGTTAAATATGATCAACTTTTCTTTGCCAAATAATTTGTTTTCATCAGCAGTGAAAAGAGTGCACAGAACAGCCATTTACTGGCAACAAGCCACTTGCCATTAACATGCTCTGAATAAATGGTTACACAGAAAGAAAATAGTTCCGAAGAACACAAACCATTATTCAACGGCCACCATAGAAACTATGTTTAAGTTAATAAATATGTAAAACTGTAATGTTTTAACTGTTTCAAGCATGGATTGTATTTCCAAATATACCACTTCTCAAAAGGATAATGCAGTGTCATGGCGGAAGTTCATACAAGTGACTAGACATCTGCGATGGCATTTGCAAGCATTCAGTAAAGCTTTCCTGGCCTACATTCTGTCTTGGGGGCAGGACTAGTTGACACAGATTCAAGGAAATGCTTTATTGTACCCTTTTGCCCCAAATTCATGAAATGAAGAGGTGACCTCAGTATGCCCCTTATTGTAGTTCCTGCAGTCATCTGTAAATATTTACGTTGGTGTTTTCTTTTAGGAGGAGAGGAATAGGAAAAGTTTTGATGTTCATTTTAGCTTATAGAATCTATTTGTGTCCTTTGTCCGTCCATCCATTCGTCCGTCTGTAGTTAAAATTCTTCAATTTTCGTCGTCTTCTCAAAAACTGCTGCGTGGTATGTTTTGATATTGCGCATGGATGTTCTCCAGGCGGACCTCTACGAAGTTTGCAAAGGAGATGATGATGCAATAATTTTGGTATTATTTATGAATTTTTAATTTATATCTTTTTAAATATAAAATTTCTTCATCTCGAGAAGTACTTGGCCAATTGCTTTGATATTGCACATGAGGTCACCTGGGGTCAACTAGTTCTTATTTTGGCCACCAGGTGGTGCTGCAATTTTTCCTATTTTTTAAAATTAATTTTTGTGTGGTAAGGCAATTTTCAACTTCTTCTCCAGAACGGCTAAACAGAATTTTTCCAAATTTTAACAGAATATAGTTCGCCTTTAGACTATAAAAATTGTGAAGATAATGTGGATATGTTAATTTTTGATAAAGTTACGGGTATCAAACTTTGTGACTAAGTGAGGGCTGGCACTGTATATGTATATATGGCAATGCAGTGCATATATTGGACTATTGTATTTACATTGTCGACTTCCCCAAAACAGTATTATGGAATGTTTTGATTTTGCACAGTGGAGATCTACCAAGGCTGTGAAGGAAATGATGATACAATAATTTTTCTATTTATGAAATATTTTATTTATTTATTTATTTTTTTAAATTAAAATTTCCTTGCTTAAGAACTACCCGGCCAATTGCCTTAAAATTGCGCATAGGGTCACCTGGGGTCAAGTAGTTCTTATTTTGGCCACCAGGTGCCTTTTTAAAAAAAAATTATTTTTTTTTGATGAATTTTTGTGCGTTAAGGCTATTTTCGACTTTTTTCTGGAACGGCCAAATTAACGGAATGTCATAAAATTTTATCAGAATATAGTTTGACTTTAGACAATAAAAGTTTGCGAAATAATGTGGATATGTTAATTTTTGACAAAGTTATAGGATATCAAACTTTGCAACTGTAAGTGATTGATCTTCCATCAACCCCAGAAGAAATTTCGAACACCAGTCATTAAAATGAAAAACACCAAAATAGAACAGGTTGATAGTTTTAACTTTCTTGGTATTGTAATTGATACACATCTTAACTAGAAAGCCCACATTGAAAAAGTAAGCAGTATGATTTCAAATGCTTTTAATTTAGGAATCCTAAGCAAATTAAAAAGGATATTACCTATTGGCCCAAAATTAAAAATTCATATTGCCATTATTCTGTCTCATATAAATTACGGTATACTGGTATGGGGATTTAAGTGTTCAAGTTTAAAAGTGATACAAAAGAAAGTTATTAGAACCATCACGTGCAGCAAATATAATGCACACGCAGATCCACTATTTAAAAAGATGGGACTATTAAAAGTTGAAGATATTTTTACGATTGCAAAAATTAAATTTTATTTCAGATATTCAAATCAAACACTTCCTGTAAATATTCAAAATTTACCCTTGTTTTCAAATATTGACATTCATACTCAAAAAACCCAATATACCGGAAACTTATTTCTTCATCGATGTTCTCACAGTTTTGCGAAAAATTGTCTTATTTACCTGAAACGATAAATTCACTGCCAACTTTTATACCCACAGCCTTCAAGGATTAGTTCGGTATGCTAAAACTTATTATCTTCAAAGTTACCAAGAAATGTGTTATATCCCAAACTGTTATATATGTGGAAACTAGTGATATTATGCATCACCGCATCGTCTTTATTTTTTTTCTTAAATGCTAATTATATTTTTGTAGCAGTTTTATCCTCAATAGTAACTATTATGTGATTTGTAACAAGTACTCCTCAAACTATTATTTATTTTGCCATCATTTCAGTATTGTTCAAGTATCAAATTAGGGTGGCCTTCATGATAGCGACAAAATATTGTCTTATTGAAGGTCTCCCTGATCAATCATACAATTGTACACAAATATGTCATGTCCATTGAAAATAACGTAATCATGTATGATGATCAAATAAAGTTATCCTGAGTCCTGAGTCCTGATTGCTGCCACTGTATATGTATATATGGCAATTCACTGCATATATTGCAGTACTGTATTTACATTTTTGACTTCTCAAAGACAGCTGCCATGGAATGTTTTGACCTTGCACATGGATGTTGCCCAGATGGGCCTCTACCAAGTTTGCAAAGGAGATAATGATGCAATATTTTTTTCTGTTTTTGTGAATTTTCTAATCTATTTTTTGAAAAAAAATAGAATTTCCTTGTCTCAAGAACTACCAGGCCAGTTGCTTTGATATTGCACATAGGGTCATCTGGGGTCACCTAGATCTTATTTTGGCCACCAATGGCGCTGCAATTATTCCAATTTTTTTCATGAATTTTTGTCTGTTAAGTCTATTTTCAACTTCTCCAGAACGGCTAAACAGAATTGCTTAAATTTTTATCAGAATGTAGTTGGACTTTTGACAATGAAAGTTTGCAAAATAATGTGGATATGTTAATTTTTGACAAAGTTATGGGATATCAAACTTTACACAGGTAAGTGAGTGCTGCTACTGTATATGTATATATGGCAATACAGTGCATCTATTGCACTGTTGTATTTATAATTTTGATTTCTTCTCAAATACTGATGCTTGAGTGTTACCACTGTACATGTATATAGCTATACAGACTACAGTGCATGTATTGCAATATTGTAAAAGTAGATTCCAATCAGAAGAGCACAGGATCATCAAGATCCTCTTGTTCCATGAACGTAACTGCTTGGCGAGTGCATGTGTGACCAAGTTGCAGCACTATTATACACCTTTCATACCCCCTTAGGCCCCTCCCATGATTAATCCTCCCTTCAGAGAGAGGCTTCTTTGATTAAAGTTTTATTGAAAGGTCCAAAATGCAAAGACTGCCATAATTACAAACCATGATGATAAATGTATTCACACTGTGAATTTCACAGTATAACATTTTCAGACAAGATTGTGCTATTTGTAAACAAGTAGAAAATAGACTCTTGGAGTCAAGGTTTGTAAATTTCAAAATGTGACACCAAGTTGGTTCGTTAATTTATATATAACTTTCAGTAACTAACAGTAACCCATGTACGTATAATAATTGCCTCCTGAGCAATACAAACTCCATAGAGTGTATGATATATGTGGAGATTGGCCAGTCTAGCAGGTAAATGAAATTAGTACCTTCTAACAAGTGTGAATGTCTCGTCCACATGTGGGCTAAGTTTTCAACTCAGATGCACTAAGTTACATCATTAAAGCTCTCTCTTTCTCTCTCTCTCTCTCTCTCTCTCTCTCTCTCTCTCTCTCTCTCTCTCTCTCTCTCTCTCTCTCTCTCTCTCTCTCTCTCTCTCTCTCTCTCTCTCTCTCTCTCTCTCTCTCTCTCTCTCTCTCTCTCTCAATTTTCTACAGAATGGAGGGGTAACTCTCCCCTCCTATTCCCACCACGCTTGCTGGCATCAACCTATAGGTCAGTTTCCCCTCAGCTTGTTTTTTTTTTTCCTCCCCCCCCCCCCCTTCCTTTTTTTCCTGAATGTTGGCAACACTGAAATACACTTAACAAACTTCACACATACTGTGCCGCATGGAAACTTATAATGTTCACTTACAAAAAAAACCCAAAGATCGTGGTATTCAATATGGGAGGCAACAAAATTAAAAAGTCTGTAAAAATGATAAACTTGAATATTGCACCAGTTTCAGCTACTTTGAAGTGAATTCACCCCTAAAACACTATCGCTCAAGATTTAACAATATTGGTAAATGATTTTGGAATATTGCCAAATGATTTAGCTATATCGGGATATCACCAAATAGGACTAAATGTCAAAACAGCTTGCAATGCATCACTGCTCGCTCACTGAACCAACAGGCCACAGACATATCCTGGAAGAGAGTGCCATAGCGGTATTATGCTCTCCTCGGTCTCGTCAGTCCTATCATTGAGTAAAGAAAATGAACGTTTGGTGATGTCTGATATGGTGTCACTGTCTGAATTGAAATTGAAGGCCATTGTAATTTGTGATCTGGCCGAAGTCATTGCTCAAACCAGTGATGTCATCTTGATCAGAGTGGCCCCAAGTTTTACAAATGGCACATACATGTACAACTCTGTAAATGTATGATGAATAAAGAATGTCCAAAATGCTTAATATATTATAAAGATCTATATTTTATTTGCATAGATTATACAGGAATTTGGATCAATGTTAAATCCCCAAAATGCTTAATATACATGTACATGTACTATAAAGATCTATATTTTATTTGCATAAATAGCACAGGAAGATGACTCAATGTTTAGACAAGTAGAATCAAGAAGAAATAAGCATATTTCTGTTTCCCTTTGACCAACTGAAGTTCCTATAGTCTCTTGGAAGACTTCAACCCAGTTCTGTTTATCCATATCATGGAACCTGACTGTTAGTGTCTTCAAAAACATATTTGTGTTATGTACACCTTATGTTTATTTGAACCAAATGCTGTAGAAAAATTACCATACATACAGTAAAATCTCATTTTTTCTTTCATAACAACTTTCAAGCACCTGCATATATAAATGAGATATGTTACTAGAGGTTATGTATCCTTAGTAGAGGCTGCTTGGCCTTCAAATTGCTTCTGGTTGTCTCCAGTGCAGTTTATCAGTCTATTGTCTCAGTTTGCTGTACAATTGTTTCAATATGATCAAAATATTAGAATACATGTTAGTTTTCTATCACCCAGTTCATCAGTCTCATTTCTGTTTGCTATACAATCATTTCAATATTTTCAAAATATTAGAATACATATTAGTTTTCTATCACCCAGTTTATCAGTCTATCTTTTCAGTTTGCTGTACAATCATTTCAATATGTTAAAGATATTAAAATACATACAATGTATTAGTTTTCTATCACTGAGTCCATCAATCTATCTTTTCAGTTTGCTGTACAATCATTTCAATATTTTCAAAATATTAGAATACATATTTGTTTTCTATCACTCAGTCCATCAGTCTATCTTTTCAGTTTGCTGTACAATCTTTTCAATATGTACAAAATATTAGAATGCATATTAGTTTGCTGTATTACATAAAATAGTAGATTGTGTTTGATTGAGCCAAATGCTGTAGAAAAATTACCATATATACAACATAATTTCATTTTTCTTTCATAAGAACTTCCAAGCGCCTGCTAGATAAACTGAATATGTGTTTAGAGGTTATGTATCCTGTATTATAGGCCGACTGGCCTTTAAATTACTTCTGAGTGTCTGCCACTCAGTCCGTCAGTCTAATAAGAAATTTAGGATCAAAATCACTCTTTCAGTGTCAAGTTTTGGATTGAGTTAACAGCTTTCCTCAATGCTTTGGGAACATTGTACTGGAAGCACGCCAAGGAAACCTGTTGACCTGGACCATTATATTCTGTGGGACTTTATGCATGCTGGTACTTGAGTGAAAAGCCCTTTTTACAAAGAATATTAATGTTGTATCCATGTGACAATTCAGGGAAGTTCATTTTAAGTACTTTGACTTTTTGGCAGTGCAAGAGATAATCATATGGATAGTTTTGTGAAGCTGTTGACCTGGGGCATGTTATCTTGAAAGGTCTCATCTGCAATTCTCAATCAAATTGCTTTTCATTACTCTTGAAATTAGCTGCAAACATGGAAGCTGGCGACATTTGATCAGAAGCCAGTTTTGGCTGGTTTAAGCCATTTCTATTGTTCTTTATGATGCACAGTATACAGGTGTGTTTCATGGACACATTTAACAGCAGGTGCATGATAAATTGCAACTATTGCCACCAACACAAATCTGTAACCCTTTCCTAGTCAGAGTAAGACTTTTAACTCTTTAAGTGCCAAAATTTGGACTGAGTCAATAGGTTTTCTTGGTGTGCATAGGGCTCAATTCAACCAATGCGCCGAGAAAAGCTGTTGACCTGGGATATTTTCTTTAGAGCTAGAGGTATGCAGGTACTTGAATGAAAGGTTTTTACGAGGAATACAAATAAGAGATCCTTATGATAATTCAGACTAGTTTCACTTTAGTTGATTGACTTTAGATGGGATTGGCACTGAAAGAGTTAACAATAGTCAATAGATGTACTCAGAGTGGGTTGGATGCAATGTGTTCAACCTACACCGAGGAAAATTGTTGACCTGAGTTTTGGTGTCATGATAGGTCTTATCTACAATTCACATTTACAGTGTTCTCTATTGATAGGAAATTTAGGTAAAAATGATAACTTACATGCTGATATGGTTGTGCAATTTGAGCAGGAGAGGGTTGAAGTTGTTCTTACTTTTATTATATTTCTTAAGAAAGAGGATGGTTTCCCAACCAGACTGATGTCTCAGTGATTTACCAATTTTTCTCCTTTCAGACAATATAAATATCTGCAAAAGCTGTTGTTGTGTAAAACAGCTCTTTCTCTTTATCAGTAGGCTTCAAAAGACCATCTTTCATATCTCGTATCAAACAGCAAGTACGTGTTGGCTCTGAATACAATACCAAATAATTATTTTCTAACAGTTCATTTAATGAATCTCTTAAATCTGCCCCTGGTACTTTCTTTTTTAGTATTAAACAATTGTTTTGTTAAAAATTTTCCAGGTTTTCTTCTTTAATATTTTCAGTGTGATGTGCTTTTGTCTTACAGAAAAGGTAAATACTGAATTCAGAAAGAGCTGTGTCTGATTCTCTATCTTTTGCAGTTATTGGATCTAATGTTTCCCAACGATTATTTGAAGAATGGAAAACAATTGCACAGTGACCCACACCATCAATTACTCTCCTGTAACTCACCATATACTTGTGCTCTGGTAACTCTGATAATATTTCCCACATTTGCATAAAACTTGTTAGAGTTTGTTGTTTGTACACTTGCTCAGTGTGCATGTCAATAAAAGCCTCTGACACCTCACCCATTTTGTTATTAAGCATGTCAAATTTAAAAACAAAATCACTCCATTTTATCCAGGGACATTTGTCTCTGTACCAGTCTAGCAAGGCTTTCAAGAAGCAGTCTTCAGGAGTATCATCATTTTTTGGAGAAATCCACTGTAACTTTTCCTGACTAGGTAAATTGGTTAAATATTTTATAATCATCACTTTATTAGACCAAAGATATTCAAAGGGACAGAAGATAAGGGCTCTAAATTGGCCAAGTTCCCTGAACAGACTTATGAGTTCTTGTGCATTCTGGTCTTCATAAGTTTCATTCCAACTTCCTGGTTTACATGTGTGTTTAAGCCGGTTAAGTTCATGTAGATAATACCCACTATGTAGATTTAGGGATGTGAACAAGACTTCCTTCAAGTTTATCTTTTCAGTCTTCAGTTCAGAATACCATTTACTTAGTTTTCTATATTTGTCCTCACAAATTTTCATTTCAGTGCCAGGTGGTACATCCCTAATATCTTTACGAATTGTCTCTATCATGCTGTTATATAGCTTCCAACTTGCTGTCGCCTCCTGCATCATCACCTGTGGATTATATTCAGGTACCAGTGTTCTGCTATACTGTGGCTGCATAGCGGTAGGTTTGGGTGTTTTGTCATCCTCTACCTTTATTGGTTTCGATGTGGTTAGCACATCCCCTATGTGTTCTGTCTGTAGGTTAGGTCTGGGAGTGGAAATATCCCAGGGCTCGACAATTTTTTTAAAAATCACTTGTCCGCAGGGCAAGTAAATTTCAAAATCCACTTGCCCGCATACAAAATCCACTTGTCCTGATAAAACTTCTATAAACATCGTTTTTTTCAAACACAATGCTACGGCCTACACAAACCGTTTACCCTACAATATATTTGCCGCGAATTGTCGCTTGCAAATTCGCACAAAAATGTCAAAGTTTACGATTCAAGCTGCAACTGTTCGACAGTGAAACTGGCAAAACATTAAAAATACAAATTAAAAAAGTAAGCTATTTGTATGGGGTGACTAACGATGAAAAATACATTGTAATTTCTGGGACGATAGGAGTCCATATCCCGGTTAAACTTAAATAACGATTAAAATAGTTGAATTGGTTTCAGGATCCTTTCTCGCTGCCTCTGATGCCGTGATGAGATGCATATCGTTTGCGTACCTACCATGAACGCTATCGGTACATCGTAGTAAATTTGCGTATACAGTATTGGCAAGTTCCTCGCAATAAACGGTGTTCTTAAATCAAATTCAAACGAAAATTTTGATATTTCAAATCAGAAATCGAGCGTGGGCACACCATCAACATCTTTCATGCAACTGTACACAAACAGCTGCTTTGGCCATGTGGCCTGACGCACAACACATCACCCGATTGGTCAATTGAGTCACATGCAAAAATGAGCCAATTGCGGCTCGTGCTGCAGTGTTTTCATCAGATGACTCAAAACTGTGAAATAGATGATGAAGGGAGATTGGATATAGGCAGTGACCATAACTGGATGATAGTCTCCATTAACATGAAATACCAAAGAAGAAACCGAGGGGGAACTAAATGGGTGTGGAATATTAAGGAAGAAACAGACTGGGCAGGGTATCAAGAGAGTCTCAAAGTTGAATTGCAGGAATGGAAGAATAGATTTGAAGACAAGGGAGAAGTACAGGAAATGAATGGGGACCTGACCAGAAGAATTCTTAAGGTAGCACAGGAGAAGATAGGTAGAAAGAAAGTCCCAGTTGAAAATCTAGGATATAGAATAGACCCAGAACTGAAAGGAGCCATAAAAAGAAAGAGGGTTAAAAATAGAGCATGGAGATTAGCCAGGAAAAACAGGTACTCACAAGGTGATATAGAAGAAGCTAAGAGACAGTATATGGAATGTAGAAGGAATGTAGCAGAGATGAAAGCAGAGAAGAGGGCCAGCAATAATGAACAAATGACAAGGAAAATAATGGAGAATGGGGGGGAAGGGTCAGTCATCTTTTGGAAACAGGTTAATCGGCGAAAACAGAATAAAGCAGTGGAAATCATACACAGAGGGAAAAGGACTGAAAACAAGGAAGAAATACAGGAAGCCTTAAGGGAGCATTGGGAAGAAGTCAATAACCCACAGTGGGGTCAGGGAACAGTACCAGGGTGTCAAGCAGGGTACACACAGGATCAATGGGATCCAGAGATGTGTTGTAGGATCAGAAGTATAGAAGTTAAAATAGCAGTTGAACAGATGCGGCTACGCAAAGCCCCAGGACCAGATGATATCTTGACAGAATTCATAAAGAGAGGGCCGGAAGAAATTGAAGATAGTTTACAGTTGCTTTTCAATAGGGTCATTGAGAAAAGACAAGTACCAAAGGAATGGAATAGACTAAGGATTTCATATATCCCAAAGAAGGGCCCAGGAGGTCAATTGGATCAGTGTAGGGGCATTGCGATTTCATCAAATGTGGGTAAAATTTTCAGTAGGATAATGTACCGGAGACTAAGTAGAATAGTTGAAAGGCTCGGACTTCTGGGGGAAATTCAGAATGGTTTCAGACCAGGTAGAAGGGTAGGTGACCACATCTTCACATTGACCCAGGTTTTAGAACTGGCAAGACAGAAGCGGAAGAAAGTCTTCATGGGATTCTTAGATGTGAGGAAAGCGTATGACAGGGTATGGAGAGATGCTCTATGGGGAAAACTGAGTGGATTGGGATTTGGTGGAAATTTTCTAGAAATTCTGAAAGCACTCTACAAAGATGTAGACTGTACACTTTCAGTAGGAAAGGTAGAAGTAGAGAATGCAAGTCTGGCTATAGGCCTAAAGCAGGGGTGTGTGCTGTCCCCAATTTTGTTCGCTTTGTATGTTAAGGAGTTGGGGGACAAGTTGATGGAGTGTGATAAGGGCATAAAGGTAGGTGATCTAAAAATTCTGGTCTATTCTTTGCAGATGACATCGTACTTATGGCAGAGTCCCAGAAAGAACTGCAAGAGATGCTGAACATAGCAGGGGAATACGGGAATAAATGGAGGTTAGAATTTAGTAAGGATAAGAGTAAAGTGATGACTCTTGGGAAGAAACCAGATGGAAATAAAAAATGGAGAATTGGGCAGTTCCAAATTCCAGAAGGTAGGGAACAGTTAATTGAAATTGGGGAGGTTGATGAGTATGAATACCTAGGTGTTAAGATAAAAGCAACGGGTAAAGGCATGTTCAGGTATCAGGTGGAGAAGATTAAACAGAAAGTGAATCGCACAAAAGGAATGATTAAAGCTACTGCATTGAACAGTTTCAACAGAGCATACACAGCAAGAGTACTATGGGATAGAGTTGCAATACCAGGAATGATATATGGCTTAGATGTGATTTCAGTGAGTGAGGGAGATATCCAGGGAATGGAGAAAGCACAGAATGAGATGGGGAAATGGATACTAGGAGCACCACCATGTACAGCAACAGAAGCAGTCCTAGGAGAGTTAGGATGGAATAAAATCACAGATAGAATTGCCAAAGCTAAGTTAAAGTACTGGGGTTATTTACAAGGAATAAGTGAAGACAGGTGGTGCAGGAAAGTTTACAATCAGGTAGCCAAGGAAAAAACAAGATGGGTCAAAGACATAGACGGGTTAGCAGAGAAATATGAACTAAAAGGATATGATGAGGTGGATGATTGGAAAGTATATGTAGGTAAGACTGTTACAGAGGGTTGGAAAGAAGACTGGAAAAGAGGAGTCAGGGAAAAAAGTACATTGAAGGCATACAAGGTATTAGAAAAGCCACAGAAAAGTGTGTGTTGGGATGGTGGGAAGGGATCCAAACTTCTGTTTCAAAGTAGGGCAGGAGTAATCAATCTCGAAAAGAGAAGTCAAAAGTGGACAACAGGGAGTAATGGAAAGTGTAAGTCATGTAGAAAAGAGGCAGATGAGACAGTGGACCATTGGCTGTTGTGGTGTGATGCATATAGAGAGATAAGGGAAGATTTTTTCAGAAAGTGGCACAGAGAAGATTACAATTACAAGGGTTTAGAAGAGGTTCAGGGTTTAGAGGAAGAGGAACGTATAGCATGGATTTTAGGTATGAAAGGTGGCTTTCTGGGAGGCAGGAAAGATAATAAAAATGTACAGGACTACCTGGTAGGATGCTGGGAGAAAAGGAATGAAATAATAGAGTTAGAAGGCAACAGGTTAAATTAGAATTCCAGAGTACAGGGAGGGGAAGGAATGGGAATGGTGGTAGCCCTTATAAGGGCTCCCATGGGGGCTCCCATGGGAAAAGCCTGAGCCTTAGAGGCGGGGATAGGGTGTGAGAGGGATGGATAAATTTTTTTTTTTTTTTTTTTTAATTTTTTTTTATTATTTTCTAGGCCACCTGTGTCACAGAGTGACACAGGACCGCGGCAGACAAGCGGAGAGCCACCGTATTATTATTATTATTATTATTATTATTATTATTATCATGGCTTCCGCCCAGTGAACATGTGTGAATATGCCGTAATTTACGGAGGGAACACACAAACGGGAAGCTTTTTTTTAAATTGCAGCTTGCAAAAATAAATATTCCAGTGTTTATAGCAACAATTATTTGGAGTCACAGGCAAATACGCAAAGGTTGGGGGATAGAGAAAAATGTCGAATGCGTGACAGATCAGTCAGCATGATGCTCCGTTCACCGTAGATTACTCCACGCAGTCACTTGCGTGTGACTGGCAGATGTGTGTTTTGTTTGGCCGGGAAGTCAACTTGCGGCACCATTACATGATCTCTCCAACACTTTTAGAGCCCACCGATAAATTGTCTTTGATGCTAATTTGCTCAAGAATTCGCCATGCAAGTTTTAAATTTTTTTGATGTTCCTTTGTCATCGTTCGGGCAGATAAGACTGACGGTGAGGTGCTGTGACCTTGCCCCGATACGGGCGAAAGCCAATACGCCGCAATGCATGACTGCTGGTACCTTTGATCTCGTCGTCTCGTAATCATAATGAGCGGGCTGTTTATAAACCAATTATATACGTTCTATTGTTTTACTGTGCCCATCATCGCAATGTTATTACAAGGCAAGGTGTAGCGTCCCTTCAAGGTGTCGCGTGGGTTAGCTTGGCATTGCGAGTGAATGATCGCGAGAGCCGGGAACAAAAAATCCCCAGACTTTAATAAAATGTACATGTGGTAAAAGATTTTTTTCACTAGTCCGTAGGGCTAGTGCTTGAAAATTTCGACTAGTCCGAGCCCAACTTCAGGCCGCCCGGGGCTATCGGACATGTGAATTGCCGAGCCCTGTATCCTGATGCAGCCAATTGAAACACAACATGTGGAATTCCCAGTTGACTTTGTTGAATTCCTCTACGTCATTGGCTGCATGTGCCTTTTTAGCTCTTTCGTTAAGCTCATTCAAATTTTCGCAATGCTTATTCATTCGAGTGACTGGATTCATCTTAATTTTCTCACCACCTGAAACAGAGGATTGAGTGTCAGGTTAATTGTGATGGCATTTGGCTATTATTACGGGGTCATGGGAAACTACTGAATTTTGCATCTAAACCTATTTGACCTAACTAGGACTTGATTATTGTACTTGATTTCAGATCACTCCTTGTAAAGGCTTAGTTGAATATAGATACAGGGGTCCATGCATGATGCCACTCCAAAGGTCACAATTTATAACTATTTCTACTTTGTAAACTAATCCTCCAAAAAGTGTACAGGATTGCTTTTGAATTGAAAATAGATTCATTAAGAGGGATTACTTTTGGACTGTAAGTAGATATTTAAAAAAAATGGCTTGAACAAGGATGTGAACTGAAGTTAAAGTGGAATTATAAAGAGATTCAAAGTGGATGTATGTGTCTGAATTATACAAATTGGGAATCCTGAAGTTTTATGAACTGCAAAATCAATCCTAATTTGCATAATTATCTGTACATCAGGAGTTTTTAAGGATTCTTTTTAGCACCTGGAGTTTTATTGGATTTTTTCTAACTCCTTGATCATGAGATTCCACAAGTAACCTCCATAGAGGAACAAGGAACATGTTCTCATTTTGAAAGTTTATAAAGGCTATAATCATTCATGTTGTTAAAACACAAATCTAGTTGATCAATGTGTAAAATCTTATTCTGTTTCCACTACACCCTTTATGAGACTAATTTTATGTCAGATTAGATACTGTAAATGCACTTATTTTCACATGTATTAATTTTTACCATTTTTGCATTTCAGGCATTTCACTGCTATTTCATTTCACCATGTTGTCTTTGTTCTTATAATACTGAATTTCTAAGATTGTACCCTCAGGCAGTGGGGAAAAGACTCTATTTTGTTAATAAAGTCATTTGTATCTTTAATATTACTAGGTATGTTTGCCATTATTAGTCTGAGAAAATGATCTACAAAACCTGAGATGTTCTCCGTGGGGCAATAATTTGCACTCAAGATTGGTCTCCCAGATTGTGGTAAAATGCCCTTGTATATTTTAGGAAGAATGAAGACATGGTAGTAGCAAGGAATTCTTGGCTCCTTCACATAGGAAGTCAAAAGTTTCTTTCATGATTGACTGATTTTCTACGAGATTTTTCTACGAGATCCAATATACAGGCTGGTACTTTCTCACTATTAGTGGCGGTTAGGTTACTATCAACTGGTCTGTAATGTTCTCTGTCGCAATGTGATGGGGAAAATGAATATGCATGCAGAGGACCAAGGTGTTGCTCCAAAGGTCACAACTTGTACCTAGTTCTACTCCGTAAACTACTCCCAGCAAAAATGTACATGATTGCTTTTGGTGTGAAAGTGGAGGGGTTTTGTTTCTTTTTAATGGCATGAAGAAGAATTTTTAACTTGAGTTATAGTGGATTTATAAAGGGATGCACGTTGGATTCAAAGTGGACGTATATGCTTGAATTATACAAATTAGGAATCCTGAAGTTTTCTTATTGAAGAATCCGTATTTGCATATCTATAGATCAGGAGTTTTTAAGAATTCTTTTTAACACCTGGAGTTTTATTGGGTTCTTTTTAACTCCTTGATCATGAGAAACTCCGCAAGTGACCTCCATAGAGGAACAAGGCACATGTTCTCATTTTGAAAGTTTGTAAAAGCTATAACCTTTCCAAAACTAATGAAAATTGCTTTAAATAACACAGTGAAATAGTATTTTAATATTATTTGAATAGGGGTTATGTCCAAAACACTGAATTAAGACTACAATTAAATGTCAAAAATAAAAAAAAATTAAAAAAAAACATGAAAATGTATTTACATGAAAATAAAGCAATTTAGAGTGGTTGATCAATGCGTAGAATCTTATTCTGTTTCCTCTGGACCGATCAGAAAACTAACCTTATGTCAGATATGTCTTGCTGTGAATGCACTTATTTTCACATGTATTACTTTTCACTTTTTTTTGCATTTCAGGCATTTTACTGCTATTTAATTTCACTATGTTGGTATGAGGTTTGTAAATTTCAAAATGTGACAGCAGCTTGGTTCGTTAACTTATATATAACTTTCAGTAACTAACAGTAGCCCATGTACATAAAATGATTGCATCCTGAGCAATACAAACTCCATAGAGTGTATGATTGGCCAGTCTCGCAGGTAAATAAAATTAGTAGTACCTTCTTACAAATGTGAATATCTGGTCCACATGTAGCCTCTCTCTCTCTCTCTCTCTCTCTCTCTCTCTCTCTCTCTCTCTCTCTCTCTCTCTCTCTCTCTCTCTCTCTCTCTCTCTCTCTCTCTCTCTCTCTCTCTCTCTCTCTCTCTCTCTCTCTCTCTCTCTCTCTCTCTCTCTCTCTCTCTCTCTCTCTCTCTCTCTCTCTCTCTCTCTCTCTCTCAATTTTCTACAGAATGGAGGGGTAACTCTCCCCTCCTATTCCCACCATGCTTGCTGGCATCAACCTATAGGTCACTTTCCCCTCAGCTTGTTTTTTTCCTCCCCCTCCTTCCTTTTTTTCCTGAAATACACTTAACAAACTTCACACATACTGTGCCACATGGAAACTTACAATGTTCACTTATAAGAAAAACAAAGATAGTGGTATTCCGTAAGGGAGGCTACAGAATTAAGAATTCTGTAATAATCATGAACTGGAAGTTTGCTCCAGTTACAGCTACTTCGAATTGAATTCACCCCTAAAGCATTATGACTAAAAATTTAACAATATTGGTAAATGATTTGGCAATATTGCCAAATGATTTAGCAATATCGGGATATTGCCAAGTATGACTAAATGTCAAAACACTTTGCCATGCGTCACTGTTCGCTCACTGACTCAACAGGTCATGGGCATATCCAGGAAGCGAGTCCAGTACTTTACTCTCCTCGGTCTCGTCAGTACCGTCATTGAGTGAAGAAAATGAAAGTTTAGTGATGTCGAATACAGTGCCAGTGTCCAAATTCAACTTGACAGCTATAATTGTAATTTGTGAGTTGGCCCAAGTCATGGCTCAAACTATGGATGTCATCTTGACTAGAGCAACCCCTAGTTTTAAAAATGGCACTTACAACTCAATAAAAGTATGATCAATAAAGAATCCCCAAAATGCTTAACATATTATATATATATATATATATATATATATATATATATATATATATATATATATATATATATATATATATATATATTTTATTTGCATAGATGGTACAAGAAGACGGAGCAATGTTCAAACAAATAGAATCAAGAAGAAATTAGCATACTTCTGTTTCCCTTTAACCAACTTAATATCCTGTTGTCTTGGAAGTTTTAAAACCAGTTCTGTTTAGCCATATCATGGACCCTGACTGTCAATGTCTTACAAGAGGCCTTCATATAGGCATTGTGCTTGTTGGCCAGTGGTTTTTGTGAATAAAATATGTTTAAACCAATGTCTTACAAAATGTATTTGTATTACATGTACGTACACCTTGCATCGGCCAGACTGCACCAAGGTGCATCAGCAAGTCCTTTACATGTAAATGTATAAATGTATCTGTATATAGTCCATGCTCCTCTTCCATTTTCATCTAAATCTAATAACATTTTTGTAACATATCTGTATGGATAATTATCATTATTCATTTGAAGAATGTTGAGCCAATAGTTAATACATTTGTGGATATATTATGTGCATAGATAATGGTATCTTCCAACTTCACCTTGAATAGCTGCATTTAATGCTTGTGTCAAAGCTCACACTGAGTATGAATTTTCAAAAAAAAATATATGCACAGACTCCCTCTGTTTTGAGCACTGCACTTCACTATACAATCCTTTTGATATGGTCAAATTTTAAACATCTTCATTCCTCTGTATAAATAGGTCCAACCCATTGTATGGAGGTACAATCATGCCAAGTTTGGAGTTTCTATGTATAATAGTGTCCGAGAAAAGTGTTGGACAAATTCACTGGTAAAGGAGAAAGAAGGAAGGAAGGAAAGAAAGAAAGAGAGAGAGAGAGAGAGAGAGAGAGAGAAAGAAAAACAAAAGTGTGTGTTGACACACACTTTAATAAAGTGAGTTTACTGTACAGTAAAGTATATACATGTATGCAATGCTAGACATTTGATGTACAATATTTGATCGCCATGATTTGGAAGCTCATGCATCCTGCTTCGGTATTGTGACCTGATGGATAAAAAAACCATATTGACAACTGAATAAGCTGGTACACAAGCACTACATGTTCAATATTTATGCAGAACACTTACTGTGGCAGTATCCTGTTTTGTCCCAGAGTTTCGTCAAACTCTCTTGAGAGAATCTTCTCACTGTCACTTGTCAAAATGGCCACCTTCCCGCCAAAAGAAAGAGAAAAAAGCAATGCATGATGGGAGGATCCAAATAAACTGCACTTAAATGTATGGAGGATTCTTTTTAACTCCAGAAAACTCCTTGGGATGGCTTTCTACAAAACAAAACAAACCTTTCACAATGGTCACTGCAGTGCCCGACTGAGTACGAAGTTGCAGTGGTCACACATGCGTCATACTGGAACTTCCTTTTTTTATTCCAAACATTGGAGAGCCCATTGATAACTGACATAGAGTACCAGTGTTGCTTATCCCATGTACATAAAGGGATTGAAAGTGAAACTAAACTTTTATTCACGGGGGAAAAGTGGCAGAGAAGATAATGAATGCATTGTTTGTCATGATCCACAAGACAAATAAAGAAAGTCAATTGTGGCATTTGATGGTAGCTCGTAGCATTCCATTGACTCTTCAAATTTGAATGTTAACTTGATGAAAATCTGAAAACCTAAAGTTGTTGAACTTTGCAATTGCTCAAAACAGGCTCTTCAGGTTTACATATATATTTAATTCCTCTGTATAAATAGGTCCAACCCATTGTATGGAGGTACAATCATGCCAAGTTTGGAGTTTCTATGTATAATAGTGTCCGAGAAAAGTGTTGGACAAATTCACTGGTAAAGGAGAAAGAAGGAAGGAAGGAAAGAAAGAAAGAGAGAGAGAGAGAGAGAGAGAGAGAGAAAGAAAAACAAAAGTGTGTGTTGACACACACTTTAATAAAGTGAGTTTACTGTACAGTAAAGTATATACATGTATGCAATGCTAGACATTTGATGTACAATATTTGATCGCCATGATTTGGAAGCTCATGCATCCTGCTTCGGTATTGTGACCTGATGGATAAAAAAACCATATTGACAACTGAATAAGCTGGTACACAAGCACTACATGTTCAATATTTATGCAGAACACTTACTGTGGCAGTATCCTGTTTTGTCCCAGAGTTTCGTCAAACTCTCTTGAGAGAATCTTCTCACTGTCACTTGTCAAAATGGCCACCTTCCCGCCAAAAGAAAGAGAAAAAAGCAATGCATGATGGGAGGATCCAAATAAACTGCACTTAAATGTATGGAGGATTCTTTTTAACTCCAGAAAACTCCTTGGGATGGCTTTCTACAAAACAAAACAAACCTTTCACAATGGTCACTGCAGTGCCCGACTGAGTACGAAGTTGCAGTGGTCACACATGCGTCATACTGGAACTTCCTTTTTTTATTCCAAACATTGGAGAGCCCATTGATAACTGACATAGAGTACCAGTGTTGCTTATCCCATGTACATAAAGGGATTGAAAGTGAAACTAAACTTTTATTCACGGGGGAAAAGTGGCAGAGAAGATAATGAATGCATTGTTTGTCATGATCCACAAGACAAATAAAGAAAGTCAATTGTGGCATTTGATGGTAGCTCGTAGCATTCCATTGACTCTTCAAATTTGAATGTTAACTTGATGAAAATCTGAAAACCTAAAGTTGTTGAACTTTGCAATTGCTCAAAACAGGCTCTTCAGGTTTACATATATATTTAATGCAAAGCAAGTGGTCTCTCAGTGGAGTCAAGTAACTCGGAATAGATGGCTATTGGGACCTGATAAATAGGATCTCTTTTTCATTTCTTTGGCCAAAATGCTTTAGGCTTGCTAAAGGCTGGACTGCTGTCAACAACTGACACAACTCTAGCCCAGGATATTGTCTGTGTTTTGAGTTCAGTTGTATGGAGGTCCTAGTCTTGTGAGACCACCGTGTGTCTGTGTTTGATTTTTTAGCTTAGGTGAACTGTCAGTTAGCTGGGATTATGTGACAGTTAGGCATCCATTGTCCCTCTGTCATCTGTTCATCATCCATCTGTCGGCATTCACATTTTCGACTTCTCCAAAACCGCTGGCCAGATTTACTTCAAACTTAGTGGGAATGTACCTTGTGTAGGTCTCAGCCAAATTTGTTCAAATGATCATGGTCCATTGATTTTAGGATTTTTTAATGACTTTTGTGGTTCTTTTTTAACAAAATGAATTTTTAGGTTCTTGTTTTGGCCAAATCTTTAGAAATATTTTCTGAAGCAGCTTTGTCAATTGTTTTGAAATTGCTCATGGAGGCTTATGGGGACTGGAGACCTTAATCTTGTAGAAGGTAGTTCACAAGGTGGCTTTGCTGTGAATCCCCGATTTTGAATGACTTTTTCAGGACTTATTGGTTAATGCATACAGGGCTATTGATTATTAATTTAGGTGAATTGGGAGTGCAATGGTAATTCACATTTTTGTTTTCTTCTCCAAAACAGCTAATCAGATTCATGTTGAACTTGGTGGCAATGTATCATGGGTGGGTTTTGACCAAATTTGTCCAAATGGTCAGGCTCCAGTGAATTTTGAATTTTGAATTTTTTTTTATTTTTCTTTTTTTTTTTTTTGTTCAGTTTTTGGTCAAATCTTAAAAAATCTTCTCTTTTGAAAGTGCTTGGCCAAATGATTTGAAATTGCTTAGGGAGACTTCTGGGAACCTCAAGACCTTACTTTGTTCAACAGGTGGCGCTCTGGTTTTTCAAATATTTTTTGTGCAAAAAGTGTGTTTTCACTGTTTTCATTGTCTTTTCCAGAAAGGTCACTCAGATTATGCTGAAACTTGTTGGAAATGTTCCTTGTAGAAGGGCCCACTGAAGTTGTTCCTAAGATGGCTTTACTGTGAATCTCCGATTTTAATGAATTTTTCAATTTTGCTACTTACCAGTTAATGCATAAAATCCTATTGATTACTATGCAAGTGAATAGAGGTTGTAATGGTCACAATTTTGACATGTTCTCCAAAACCGCTAACCAGATTCACTTTAAATGTGGTGTAATTATTTGAACTAACATCACAGGTATGAAAACATTAAAACTTATTTTTGTGCTAATAAATTGAGATAGAACTGCAAAATTTACACCAAATATGCATTAGGGCAATGGTAAAAATTTTTCGTATGTTGTGTGACCTTCTTTTTTTTTTCATGGCCACATATTAAGCACTTTAGGAAAGGACACACAATTGAATATGTTGATCATGCAAATTATACCAAATTTACCACAAATATGTACCATTTGAAAGTTTGAAATTGCATAATGTGGATGACCTTGACTAATTTCTGCAGGTCATAGAGGGAACACATTTCAGGAATTGTTTTTTTTTTTTTTTTTGGTGATGGTTGTCAGCAGAGCATTAGGTACATGGGCCACTTCTTAACAAATTATCAAAATGCAGAAAAATCTGTAAGGAGATGTGTTCATATTAGCAACAGTGATGGTCTTAAACAAAGGTGACCTTTGTATCATTGTGAAGTTCACAGAACCGCTCCTGTGCATGTAAGGTCAGCTGAGCACAGGACTGTCATGGTCAGTTTTCTATTTGATTCATAGATGGTAAAGCTTTCCATCTGGGCATAATGTATATGTGTGCAAATTTTACATACTGTGACCACCAGGCCTTTGTGACCCCCTGAGCTGACAGTCAAAGATGATTCACAGGTGATGTTTACTGGTTAATTTGCTCCACATGTGCTCATAATTTCTGTCAATAGAAGGCCTTGTTGTACAGAAACTGTCTCATCTCTGACCCTTTGACCTGACAAAAATCTTATTTAACCTGAGCCAAAGAGTCCGTTTTTCTGTAACATATGTGCAGGATAAAATGCTCTTCAAACATTCTAACCATGCTGCCATGTTACGTGTTTTTGTAGTTGCTGGACAAGTTCTGTGGGGCACTATCAGACCTCCATGGGATGTCAAAATGGCAGCAGTATACCATGTACACCAAGGGCGACGTACTGGAAGTACATTGGGTCACAGGGGTCAACTTGACACGAAACCGAGGCTTTCAGCTAACCCTCACTGCTCTTACACAGCCTCCAGGTAAATCAACTGGGGCGGTATTCACAAAGAGTTTAATCTGATCCTGAATTTAATCCTAAAGTGAAAGTCAACGTGACTTTGGGCCTTGAACTACTGGATCGTTGGCCTTATGTTTGATCTAAACTTGCAGGATTAATTAATCTATGTTCTCTGCTGTAATATGGACTTTGGGATTAATGTTTCCATTTTATTAAATCAATTTTGATATAATCCAGATTTTAATTTTGGATCAAAAGATAAGGTACTGGAGCAAACTAAAATTGATTTAATAAAATGAACCTGTCAATATTTAAGCTCATATTCTAGACAAGAGCATGTATTGACTAATCCTTGAAGTTTTAATCAAACATTGAGCCAAGGATTAAGTAGTTTAAGGCCCAAACCACATTGAATTAATTTTGGGATTAAAGTTAGGATCAGATCAATTCTTTGTGAATACGGCCCCTGGGTAATAAACAGCAATTTTTATGTCAGAATGAATAAAGCAATGATTTCTGAGTAAAATGAAAATACCATACTTGATGCATGGCAAAGTGGGCTCTGTAGAGGGGGGTGGCCTCTCATCAGGGTGCCTCACAAGAGGGGGCCACTGTACTTGAAAACACAACTGACACAGTACAGTGAATCCTGTCTTAAAAGATCACTCAAATAAGAGACAACCTGTCTCAAAAGACCACCCTTCCAGAATACATGTATTTTACTCAGTAATATCATCTGACTAACACTTAAGAAAAGACCACCTGTCTTGAGAGACCATAATTTGGCTGTCCCTAGGCTGGTCTTTGAAAACAGGTTTGACTAGTATACTTTTAAGTGATGTATGGGTATTCCTGTAATCACCAGTTTGAGATTTGGTTTTTGCCAAACAGGTAGAGAAATTCCTATCCCCAAAAAACAGATTTTTTTACTAAGTTCATCATAACAGGTGCATACACAAGGTGCACTGGTTTTGTTTCATGAAGAGTAAGGCTTTGGACAGATGCAGAATTCAGCTTTTATCAACAGCCGTTTGTAAAGTTTATAGGACTTATTGTCATGAAGTCCAAAGGAAATATTTCTTTTTTTTCCTGTAAAAAACACCCAATCCATCTGTTTAAGTCTCCAAATTGAAATAAAAAATGTATGTATGTATGTATGTATGTATGTATGTATGTATGTATGTATGTATGTATGTATGTATGTATGTATGTATGTAAAATTAAAATTATGGAAGAGACTATTATGGTTGGAACATAGACAGCATATTGGAAAGTGAACTTGTTCAAACTGTTCAAGTGGTGTATATGCATGATGCATTGTAAAAACAAATAAAAGAACCTCCAGTTATATAAGTTAAATATCTGCTAGTGCAAGACTGATGAAGATTGAAGAGTTGCAAGATGCAAAGACTAAGTGTGTTCTTGTTAGCCACCACCAATGGGCTCCAGCAACAAATGCTGCAGATTTCAGTTATGCTATTTAGAGTTCCACACAAGTCTACAGTTGTAAATACAACAAACATGGTTTTCTGTTATTGAGCAAAGATATTGCTTGGCAAGTATAGAAATCCAATGTGTATTATGGATGGGCCACAGAATTGAATACTATTATAACCTGATCCCTGATGGCAAGAGTGTCCAAATCACATTTTATGGTTGCCTCAGTGCCACCCTGGGGTCCTTTGCCATTTTCAGGTTTAGAAAAGTGGTACATGCCATCAACACCACATTCCTCCGTGTAATTATATTTTATGTTTATGAATGAGCGGGGCTCGAACCTGCAACCTCTGGCACCAGTCGCCTTGCTGAAACGGGAAACGCACATATCCACTCGACCAAATCCCCATGCTCAAAAAGAATGATTCAATGTAGGTAGTTATGTGAGAGTGCCATATCAACACGGTTATGCAGTATATGTACTGAGTCAGCATTTATTACCAGAACCGAGGACTAAAATCCACCAGCATTAAGGAAATGCCGAAAATATATATTTTAGGTTCGGAACGAGGGGGACTCAAACCCCTCTGCACCAGCCGCCTAGCTGAAATGGTAATGATATATATGCCCAACTGCTTGCTTGGACTTCATTAAAAACCAGAATTGTTGGTGATTCTATGCAGCACAAATGGCAATCCCACTTTCTGAGCGTTCTTCTGCATGAATAAGCAAGAATTTTCTCCAAACACCAACGCACGTAGAGGCTCATATTTCAGCTCATCAGAAATCGTGACAATAGGCAAGGGCAAGAACAGACAGTTCAAAAACTGCCTAAAAGAGGGCACTGCAGTTTATGGAGGGCTAGGGTTGTGTATCCCATTGCTTTACATTGTAATTTGCAACTTAATAACTTGAAAACTACTGCACATAGAAACACAAAATTTCAGACTGTAAATATAGATGCATAACTAAATACCTCACAAAAATCATATAACCACAGATACAAAAGTGACTAGTTTATGTAAGGTTGCTTTAACGTACAAACTAATGGGAATACACAGGTCTAGCCCTCCAAATGTTTGTGTATTCAGTTGTGTATTGGGGCAAATACACACCTTGGAGCTAATTCTGACCTTTCCTATTGACAGAAATCTTGACAATTAACTCTTTGGTCCACACTGGTGATTCACAGGTACTGTTTCTGGAGTGCCTTATCAAGTACCGTGTATGAACAGTCAGTTGGGCTGTTGTATAAAGCTGCCTCAATTTCATTGTTAGCCACCAGAGCATAGTTTGGCTAAAAACTCTATTAACAATTGGCTGGTCCAGGGGAGAGTCTCCTGTAAGGGTATATGTCAAAAAGTATTGGTAATCATTGGTGATATGTGTCTTTTGAAACTGATGTTCCCTCAGTTTGGTTGGCATTGATCCAAAGGTATCGAATCCTGACAAAATATCTGCATAACATGTAGGTACTATTTTGATTAGTCAAAGTTAGAAAATGCCTGTGCCTGTATATAACATGCAGGTAATAAATACATCGGAACAAAGGCCAAGTGTATGCAAAGCATCGACCATACGTCAGCCCCAAAACCAGGGATTTGACAAATGGATGTTTAGGCAATAAAATTCAACAAAATAATGAACATTTTGTCCCCAAATACCAACTCTTTATTACGGTCTACAGCAAACTTGTGCAATGGAAAAGCCTGGGAAGCTGAACAGTGCTTAGCAAGTGGAGATGGTTATTGGTACTTTCACAGTCACACAACATGTGTTTCCACTCATCCACTTTCATTCATATCTGCTGTAAATCCACTAATTAATGCAAAACAAAAAACAAAAAGCAGTCAAAGTTGAAACAGGGCCAAACAGAAAGTTTCGATGTGTCGGTAATATGGTATCATCATCTGGTGTGCAAAATGCAAAAATGGTGGCTCAGTCACTTGTAAGTTGCAGACAACTGCTTTTATAAGTAATGGTTTCTTCAAAAAAAGTATGGGGAAAGTATGGATTTGTATGCGTTTTGTGAGGAAATATGGTAGTCTTTAGTGTTTTTGAGGACTGTTTCGATGATTGCATCTTTATCTCAAAATGCGCACCCGGACATTATGAAAATAAATCTGGCGCTAAATGTGTGCATTAACTGCAGGGAATTACGGTAGATTCAATGTGGAAGGTCACAGTAAGCAAACCACTGTAAATGCCGACTTCTGTGGGCAGGGCTTAGTAGCATGACACGTCAATCTGCAAAGCCTAATCATAACTTGCAGACATGGATGGGAAAAGTGCAAAATTCACCTTTTGGAATTAAGACTGATGAATTATGGATAGCTAAAACAAAGCATGATTACAAATTGCAGCTGATATATGAACATGTCGAAATATTAATTTTTTTCCCCAATTTACCCTGAGCTTATCCTTAAAGAGTTAACAACATATTGCTAATAAACCAGCAGTTAAACTTCATTACATGCATTCATTTATTTTTTTAAATAAAAGGAATAATATTGGCTTCAACAAAATAGTACAAAATTTTGCACCAGGCCATGTTTACATTCAATGCCTACCATAAGTTGACCAATACTTCCTAAATATATCCTGAAATGTAATTTTTTTCCCCTTATCCTCATTTTTTAACTTAAACTCATTGTAAAGACCCCACCTCTATTGAGGAAGGGACTGCCAGTCCCGAAACGTTGGGAGGGGTCTCTTATATACTTCATACATCAACGACTTATGTTTGTGTGAGTACTGTGTTGGTACCTGTCAGATGTTGGATTTAAACTCATTGTGGTGAAGGCTTTGGTCAGTGAATTTTGCCTTGCCTGGCTTCCCAGGTAGTGCCACAACCACTGACTATGCAGATACAGTGGTACCTGCTGTATGCAACCACTGCTGCGAGCAGCCACATTGACTATGCAGCTATGTGGCAAGGGCTTGAAATCATAGTCAGGACCCAAATGCTGGGAGACTGCGATTAGCTTATGCAGATTTTGTATGTGACTGGTGTGACTGAAATTGTCAGTGTGGAGGTGTTTGTGTTCAGAAAGGCTATTGAAACATGAAGTTGGTTTGTAATTATTTTTAGTCTTAACCCTAGCACTGCTGAATTGTTTTTTTAACCAGTATAAACACAGGCCCCACAGCACTAGGGTGAAGCACATTAGGCTTGCAGTGACCTGACATGTCACTTTTGAGTACATATTCGAATGAAAGCTCCTTTCATTTGAATGTTAAGTGTTTGTCTTGAATTCGGCTATTTAGAAAAGATAGCAAAGTGTGGGAGACTAGGGTGGAATGACTTATTCATATATGATTGTTTTATATTTGTAGTGCAGTGCCCTGATCGCTTGCACATGAGCTGTAGCAATGGGGACTGTATTAGCAAGGATCTCCAATGTGATGGTGTTAAGCATTGTAGACATGGAAAAGATGAACAAAGGTGTAATCATGGTCCAGGTAGGTGTCAATTCTAAACTTAGATTAAACATGGGGGGGCGGGGCTAGCCTATTCAAGTTATAGATAAAAACAAAATGTTTTGAGGTGTACAGTGGAACCTCTTTAATCCGAACACCTTGGAACCCCAGAGAACTGTTCAGATTAATGAAGCATCTGGATTACTGAATCACTATTACTTGGTATGAACAATTCTGTTCCAGGAGAAGTGTTCAGATTAATGAGACATACGGATTAATGAGGTCTGTATTAATGAGGTTCCACTGTACTTGTATTTAGGGATGAAGCTTTGCACCAAATTGGAAACAATTGATGTTCACTCCTATTTGACAATAGTAAGGCTGATTATTCATCTGAGGTTAAGACATTGAGACTACGTCTCTTGATATCAGTCTCTATGTACACTGTTTAACCCTTTCCAGCTCAAATCAACCAAAACCGCCCAGATGTTAATTGTCTGCTTTAACGTTTTCACTTAAATTTCTCGCTATTAGAAAACAATTTTGCTGAGATTTGCATGTAAGACCCTTCATCATGGCATGTCATGGGTCAATAGCTTTCCTGAGTGGGGGTTGGATGCCCAACCCGCACCAAGGAAAGCTATTGACTCAGTTGTACTCTGACCAGGAATGGGTTAAACATACAAAAATTTATGGAATAAAATCATAATTTATGCTCATTTCAAGTTGAGTATGCTGGAAATATGTGGAACTATCCTTATAAAACTCCGAGGAATTTCTATGTATTTAGATTAATATTAATTATGCTCTTACACAGAATTTAAAAAATTAAGCCTTTTGATTTTGTACATGTATGGGGATGTGGTTTATCCTACAAAGAGTAGATTTTCTCCCCATTTATCAGGATGATGTCCTTTGCAATTGTTGATGTGAAAACTTTACATATTCCTGCCTCACATAGCACTTTAAGTCGTTTTGTAGAAATTAAGTCTTTACCCAAGAGAATAATCACATGCGAGCCATTGAAATAAGTAGATTTATGTCAATTGGTTGATTAAATACCGGCAATGTTGAACAAAGTTGAAGTTTCATGTAAAGTTTTACCACAAGTTTTCCATCCTACCTTTCACAATCCTGAACCACCTAAGGGAAAAGCTTGCAAAAAGAAATAAATGTGTGAACATGAGCCATTTGCTCACTGAAGGGCACCTCTGATCAGGGGGAATAACTGTACACTGTTCGCCGTATCTGATTGGTCAAGAAATTTGAGGCAGTACCTCATGAGCCATAATGCCTTCTGGTGATTCGGATGTTTTTTCTTAAATTTTCCAACTGATTCATTAAAAGATATCCATAAACTGACTTATGAAATTTTTTTTAAAAAAAGCAAAGTACGATTTTGTAACTATAGAAATATTTGTTCGTAATTTATCTAACAGGTAGATAGTTTTATACATATAAAATGATTTGGTTGGATAACTTTGAAGAAACTTTTATGAAGGGAAGCCTTTGTGGGACCAAACTCAAGACAAAATGTTGAGTACAGACTTGACTGTGAAAGGAAGGAGAGAGAAAGTGTGGACATGTGTGTATTTTTATGTTGATATGTATTTGTTGTACTGTGTTTGGCATGGTATCAAGCTTGAGTGTGATGTTCTGGTCCATGTTGGCACAAAAGAATGCTACATAATGACAATGTCATCTCCAATAGTCTGATGTACAAGTTGCTGACAAAGTCGCATGAATAAGAAGGGACCCAAAATTTTCATCCTGGTAACCAAAAAGTTTGTTTCTTTTTACCCAGAGTTAATTTGATTTTGGTGACCTCCCAACCCCACCACAATAAGAAAAAATAATCAATTTTTGTGACCCAGAAGTTAACGGGAGTGACCAAGAAGACAATGTTGGTGAACAAAAGTGAACACCTTTTACTTAGTGACATAAGGGTTAATTGTACATCAGTAAGTGTTCTCCGTATGTCCTTGAAGAGTAAATTTATTGCCAAGGAAATGGTGCCGGATTCTGAGTGTCCCATGACTTGTTGTCATGTGAACTTGCAAACCAGATATTAACTCATTCCATATTATGGTCACAGGCCTTGGTCAGTGGTTCTGGCACTGCCTGGCAAGTCATGCTGCAGCTGCCCTTGCGGCAACTGCTGCATAACTTGCCAGGCAGTGCCAGAACCACTGACTTAAGACTGTAGGCATGTTGGTACTTGAACGAAAGCTCTTTTCATGAAAAATTTAAATATGCAATTGTCTGAAATCTAGGTAAATATATGGACACATCAGGGACTGGTATGGAATGAGTTGATATGTAGGACAATAAGTACAGCAATTTACACCTGACAAGACTCCTCTAAGTTACCCTCTTACAATGGGAAGGGGTAAAGGGGATGACCTTTGTTCACCCTTTAACTGAGAATATGGTGATATTATCATGGTGTATGCATTTGTTAAGGTCAGCATGGATTCCTGTCAAAATGATATGAAATAAACTTTATTTTTCTCTTATGCACATGCACATAAATTAACTATCACTTTTGTTACTTTACCTTTTGTTTTTGCTTTTTTTGCTGAATGTTTATCTTGTTGCTATCATTACCTTATCTAACCTGTAACTCTGGGCATCTTGGTTTGGTTCATAGTTGCATGATTTACTCACTAGGTGGCAGATCAGTGACTTTATTTCTGTTGCCACTAACTTGGATTTCTCCTAACTTGTTCTTTCCCAGATGTTCTATGGCATATTTATGTGCAAACAATATGGTCATGATAATGCATGCATGTAGTTAGTATTTATTTACACGAAATTATTCCAAGAATACACAGGACGCACGATCAAAAGATTTGTTGGAAAGTTTTCAGCAATACAAGGCATACAAACTGGAAGAAACATTTACATTTAAAAAAGGTGCAAATTATAAAAAGGTGCAAATTATCAAAATTAAATCCATTTCTTAGGTGAGGACAGGTACATTAAACTATGGCTAATTTGTGTGTCCCAAAATATTTTGATAGATACAGTGAATATGTAGAGGTTTGTACCCAGTCTGGCATATTTGTTATGTACATAATGTACAATACGTGGCTTCAAGGATCGGCTTATATACATATACTTGCTGCCGTGCACTGCCACAGGTCATTACCCAGGCCGCATAGTGCGTATGTGGGAAGCTTTTGACAGTGGGTTTTCTATGGTCATTGTGAAAAATAGCAGAGAAAAAGAGCAGTGTAGAATTACTCCATAGCTGATGTCTTGTACAGAGGGACATCGCTCAAAATGTCAGAGTACAACTGTGAAGTCCCAGGCTGTACTACAGGTACAACTGAAAAAAAGGTGAAATATCCATGCATGAGTGGGATCACTTTCAAGACACACTTGGAAGACATTGTTCATTTGCAAACTTCTACAGTGATCATAAACTAAATCACTTGGCAAGTTGACTAGTTTTATTTCATCATTATGTAAATATTCTCTGCATTTTTTAATGATTTTTACACAAGAAAACATGTACAATAAAGCCATGTCAGTAGTTTCCCACTGCCTGAGGGCCATGTCAGTAATTTCCCTCTGCTTGGGGGCCAAATCAGTAATTTCTGACTGCCTGGGACCCATGACAGTAATATCCCACTGCCTGGGGGCCATGTCAGTAGTTTCCCACTGCCTGAGGGCCATGTCAGTAGTTTCCCACTGCCCGAGGGCCATGTCAATAATTTCCCACTGCCTGGGGGCCATGTCAGTAATTGCCCACTGCCTGGGGACCATGCCAGTAGTTTCCCATTGCCTGGGAGGCTTATTTCCAGTCAATGCAGGTATCGACATGTATTTCCTCATTTACTTGCTGATCATCTTGCATGTCTGGTTTTCTCCATCATCTTGAACTGACTACAAAATTAATTCTTTAATACCTGGATGTTGACCCATCGATTTGTTATGACCTACCTAGCGACAGTTTCAGGTGCATTGTTCATAATAATGATCATAGTAATGGGATTATACCTGTGCTCTGTGTGGTGGCAAGTATAAAATGAATGTATCCCGGTAGCCACAAATTAAGTTAACCGTATGTGTATCATTAAAAAAATCACGAAAAATATTACCTTAACATTCAAAATATAAGATTATTTTCCATACCACAATATACATCACCAAGGAGCTAAAGTAAATATTCCACACTTACAAAATAACATGCAAACTGCTTGTAGTAGTTTGAAGACAAGTGCAATTTGTGACTTTTTCTTCATGACATGTATATTTACCATATAGTGTACACTGACTATATAGCATATATGAACAGTCAGTGAAATAATAAGCTTCTGGTCCCAAGTTATGTGTGACATGCACATGCAGGTACACGCACCTTCATCATCATGTTCATTATGCCCCCCTCTTGTCGGAGGAGGGGCATACAGAAATCTCTTTTTCCCTGCGTTTGTTTCATATCCCGATATCACTGGAAATATTCCATAGAACCTAGTCATGATGTGGTCATTGGACAAATTTTACGCATCAGCAGAAACACATCACAAATAGGTGAATTTATAAGGAGAATGAGAATATTGATGAAAAAACAATGGCACAAAACCTATGACACCAAAAAGCTATATAAAACTCTCGAAGTGTTTCCATAGATATGGAACAATAGCGACAAAATACA
Organism: Hermodice carunculata; assembly: GCA_964020975.1. Taxonomy (NCBI): domain Eukaryota; kingdom Metazoa; phylum Annelida; class Polychaeta; order Eunicida; family Amphinomidae; genus Hermodice; species Hermodice carunculata. Next base: position 23,734,310 of record OZ026623.1, read on the forward strand.
ACACTCATTCCAAGACACTAATAGATTGTATTAATCTAAAGATTTAGGTAGGGCAACAGTTGGTACACCATAAAGTTAACTTAAACCCACCTAGAGATTTTCTCTAGTCTTTCTAGTCAGAAACCATCATTCTTTGTTGGTTCCTCCTATTTCATCACGTGGGTGTAGAGGTGCGTACAGTCAATTAACTTAAACACTCACTTCATGATCACTTACATAAGTGTAACTTTCTAGAGACCTCCGTCCGCATTTTGTGTCCGGGCTATAATTTGCTTGTCCTTCAACTTAGATTAATGAAACCTTACATAAGGTTGTGTCATGTACCGAAAATAGGTCACTAGGTCGAATATCTGGGTCACAGTGACATATTCATGTAAAATAGTGTCTGGGCTGTAGTTCCTTTAGCATGTAACTTAGATTAATTAAACTTTAAACAGAGATGTATGTACACATAAGAGTATGTCATGTGCCAAAAGTAGGTCAAGTATCTGGGTCACAGTGACATATTAAGGTTGTAAGAATGTGTCTGGCTATTATTCCTTTACTGTTAAACTTAGTTTCATGAAACTTGATACACACATATCTTGACCTAAAGGTGTGTCATGAAACAAAAGTAGGTCACTAGGTCAAGTATCTGGGTCTCCCTATTCATGTCTGGGCTATCTTTTACTTGTCCCTCAACTTAGAATAATGAAACTTTGCACACAGGTGTATCTGGAGATAAGAATTTGTCATGTACCAAAGGTAGGTCACTAGATCAAGTATCTGGGTCACAGTGACATATTCTTGTAAAACCATGTCAGGCTATATTTACTATTTAAGTTAGTTTCATGAAACTTTGGACACACACATATCTTGACCTAAAGGTGTGTCATGAAACAAAAGTAGGTTACTAGGTCAAGTATCTGGGTCACAGTGACATATTCTTGTAAAACCATGTCAGGCTATATTTATGTCTCCCGGTGGAAGCCGGGGGACATATTGGTTTAGTGCCCGTTTCTTCCGCTTCTTCTTCTTCTTCTTGTTGTCGTTGTTGTTGTTGTTGTTCATGTTCTTCAACACTTGGTTTCTGTGCGATAAGTCATGAAGAACTTGATGGAATTTGATGAAACATGGTAGGCTTATGTATCTGGGCAAGACCTAGGTTGGGATTGTATTTGGGTGACCTTGACCTAATTTTCAAGGTCACAGGGTCACTTATGTGAAACTGGTTTCCGTGCGATAAGTCTTGAAGGACTTGACAGAATTTGATGAAACTTGGTAGGATTATGTATCTAGGCAAGACCTAGGTTGGGATTGTACTTGGGTGACCTTGACCTAATTTTCAAGGTCACAGGGTCACTTATGTGAAATTGGTTTCCGTTCGATAAGTCATGAAGAACTTGATGGAATTTGATGAAACTTGGTAGGCTTATGTATCTAGGCAAGACCTAGGTTGAGATTGTATTTGGGTGGCCTTGACCTAATTTTCAAGGTCACAGGGTCACTTATGTGAAATTGGTTTCCGTTCGATAAGTCATGAAGAACTTGATGGAATTTGATGAAACATGGTAGGCTTATGTATCTGGGCAAGACCTAGGTTGGGATTGTATTTGGGTGACCTTGACTTAATTTTCAAGGTCACAGGGTCACTTATGTGAAATTGGTTTCCGTTAGATAAGTCATGAAAAACTTGATGGAATTTGATGAAGCTTGGTAGGCTTATGTATCTAGGCAAGACCTAGGTTGGGATTGTATTTGGGTGGCCTTGACCTAATTTTCAAGGTCATAGGGTCACTTATGTGAAATTGGTTTCCGTTCAATAAGTCATGAAGAACTTGATGGAATTTGCTGAAACTTAGTAGGATTATGTATCTAGGCAAGACCTAGGTTGGGATTGTATTTGGGTGGCCTTGACCTAATTTTCAAGGTCACAGGGTCACTTTTCTGAAATTGGTTTCCGTTCGATAAGTCATGAAGAACTTGATGGAATTTGATGAAACTTGGTAGGATTATGCATCTAGGCAAGACCTAGGTTGAGATTGTATTTGGATGACCTTGAACGAATTCTCAAGGTCACAGGGTCACTTATGTGAAATTGGTTTCCGTGCGATAAGTCTTGAAGAACTTGATGGAATTTGATGAAACATGGTAGGATTATGTATCTAGGCAAGACCTAGGTTGGGATTGTATTTGGGTGGCCTTGACCTAATTTTCAAGGTCACAGGGTCACTTACGTGAAATTGGTTTCCGTTCAATAAGTCATGAAGAACTTGATGGAATTTGCTGAAACTTGGTAGGATCATGTATCTAGGCAAGACCTAGGTTGGGATTGTATTTGGGTAGCCTTGACCTAATTTTCAAGGTCACAGGGTCACTTTTCTGAAATTGGTTTCCGTTCGATAAGTCATGAAGAACTTGATGGAATTTGATGAAACTTGGTAGGATTATGTATCTAGGCAAGACCTAGGTTGGGATTGTATTTTGGTGACCTTGACGTAATTTTCAAGGTCACAGGGTCACTTATGTGAAATTGGTTTTCGTGCGATAAGTCATGAAGAACTTGATGGAATTTGATGAAACTTGGTAGGATTATGTATCAAGGTAAGACCAAGGTTGGGATTGTATTTGGGTGACCTTGACCTTATTTTCAAGGTGACAGGGTAATTTATGTGAAATTGGTTTCTCTGCAACAAGTCTTGAAGAACTTGATGAAAATTGCTAGAGTAATGTATCTAGGTGAGAGCTAAAATAGGATTGTAATTTTCAAGCAAACTTGGTCATTTGTAATTTGTTATCACCTGTAGCTTATTCAGAGAAGTAAGTGTTCCACCGGGAGACATTTGATTTTCTGTTGGAAAATCAGTCTGTTCTAGTTACTATTTAAGTTAGTTTCATGAAACTTTGGACACACACATATCTTGACCTAAAGGTGTGTCATGAAACAAAAGTAGGTTACTAGGTCAAGTATCTGGGTCAGGGTAATACATTCATGTAAAACTACAATACACTTCATGCCTGGGCTGTGATTCTGTTGTCCCTTGACTTAGAATCAGAAACTTTACAAACCTGTGTATCTGGACACAAGAGTGTGTCATGCATAAAAGTAGGTCACTAGGTCAAGTATCTGGGTCACAGTGATAGCCTATTTTTATTGACTACAGTCATTCCAAAAGAGACCTGTCATTAGCAAGGTTTTAAAGGAGGCGAGGGGGTCATGGATCCAGCAATCTCTGATTGCCATTTAATTCCCTTTGAAGTATACTTAATTCAATATCTAATCCATGCATATTACCCTCCAAAATGCAAGTGTCCATCAGTGTGAGTCAGTTGACCTTTGACCTTGTTCAGTTGGACCATTGTTTTGTGCTTTGCCTTCATGTTCATGGCTCATTCTTTGTCCATGATGCATTGCTGTGCTTTGTTGACCTACATGTGGGTGATACGTTCTGCACCAACTGCTCCAGCCTGTGCTGATTGGCTGATTTTAAAGCGTCAGTGCCACAGTGCTCTTATGAACAAGTAAATTTTGAAAAAGAAAACACATGCATGTCACATGTACATTGCTAGAATTGCAATCAATTATAACAAAGAGGATTTAACGGGGTTCTTTAATAATGTTCTGAGGTGGTGCTTTACTAATGCCACTCAACGCACCAGCTAGATTGAATATTCTCCATCACACTTGTGGAGGCAACAAAAAATGGAGGTTGGTCTGCTCAGGGGACAAACCTATTTCTGGCTGCAGTAGATATTGGAATGGCAGAAGAGATAGGGGTTGATGCATGTTGCTTTCAAAGATAGTTGTCAAGGCTAGCTTCATAAAATATATATATATATATATATATGTATATATATATATATATATATATATATATATATATATATATATATATATATATATATATATATATATATATATATACGTGGGAAAAGGTTGCTAGCACAAGTTCATGGTGCACAGAGATATTTGCCTGCGTAGCGACTGGTTAGGGGGCCCACTTACTCACTGCCCCTCTCACGTTCAGTGAAGCAAGAAAAGCCGTTCAGCAGGCAAAGCGGATATTGACATTGGCCAAATCAGTGACTTGAAGAGTCTGATTTGGATCACAGCGCTTTGCAACACTGTAGTTCATCAAAATAGTGATGACAATTTCAGAATGTAATTGCACCAAAGGAAATATTTTATAAGTTGTAGATTGTTCCAATTCTTGTGGGCGAAGAAAGGTACACAACAAATGTACTGAATTCAGAATTTTTGGGAATGGATTTAAAAATGTATTTTATGTAAATTAAAAGTGTTTTGGGCAAAGTGACCGAGTCACTGTGTCTGAATACCTACCACAAGCAGATACAGGTGGATTCAAAATGTGGTTGTTTGCTGTGATGAATCATAATGTAAATATGAAGACGCTGTTCAGATTTGTGTGTCAGCGTTTGTCCTGACAACAGCTCTACATATTATAAGTGTAGAGGTGTGAAGTGTGCCTCACTGTTTGAGACGAAATACAACTGGGATGCATCACAGAACTGAACTTGTTTGTTTGCTTTGTAAAAAGGTGAACATGCAGTTGAGAAGTGTGAGAGAAATATTAGGAAAGTTGGCAGGTATGCCCAGAACACATGCTTGTGGCTAGTTTCTGAAAGATCAGAAATTGCCACAGTTTGTCTGAAGTTTACTTGGGCAGTTAACCTGGTAAATTTTGAATGGATCTGCTAAAAAAGCAAACTATAGCAGACACGGAGTCTTTAATGTTGATGCATACATTTTACTAGTTTGCCATGGAAGGTGAGGCGCTGTAATGTCCCTAACATTGGTCACAGTAGAAACATGTCCTCGGGTAAAGAAGGACAATATGAAGAAATAAAGTTTTCTGCATGTCATCGTTGGGTTCACTCTGGGGACCATGTCAAAAGAGAATGAGCTCTGGGGACCATGTCAAAAGAGAATGAGCTCTTGGGACCAAGTCAAAAGAGAATGAGCTGCAGGCTTCTGATGGGTTGCAGCAAACTTACATCAGTAAGAAATCCTGTACGAGTTCACACATGTTAACCTCAGATTCCTGTCTGCTTTTTCCTAGTGCGTACTGCCTTCCCTCCCGCCCACACCACCCGCACTTCTGACATGCCCGTCAGGGCCTCCGAAGTCTACCTGTGGATACCCCTCATGGTTGTTGTTGCATTTACTATCGTTCTGCTCAGTCTCATCTTCATCGGCCGCCGTCCAGGGACAAATAACCGCCGAGGCTACCATTCCGCCCGTCTTAATTCAGGTAATGTGGCCAACTTCTGCTTCAAGAAGAATCCCAAGTCTTGAAGAGGCATTATGCTACTGGAAAACAAAAAAGAAATCATTTGACACAAAGATGGTTCAGTTGAGGTTATATTAAGGATTGGGTGGTTCAGCTGAGCCAGCATTGCTTCACTGTGAGGTCAGTGGTGCAATGCATTTTGTGAACTCAGACAGTAGGGCATTTGAGATACACTATTCTGCATGGTGGCAGCACCTTGTTTCCTTCATCACATGACATTTTCAACCAATGAATGAGGCAAGTTTACTAGTTTATCCCCCAGGTGTCTCCACTTCTCAGTGCTACCTGCAACTGACCTGTCATTACAACAATAGTTGAAAGAGACGTTCAGGTCTGAACTTGTAATAGGAGCACTGCTCAGAGCAGGAAAAGATACCAGTGAGGAAAATGAATAATTAATGAGACACACATACAACCAGACACATTTGATGTCTTTTAACCCCTTTCATCCCAGGTTTTAAATGAAAATAGATTGTTTTATACCCAATATTTATTGCATGCAGAGATTGAATGCCTAAAGGTTGAAGTGTGTATCGTGAGGTTATACAAATTACACACTCTGCATGGAGATGTGTCTTTATATATCGTTGATATATGACCATATGGCCTGTTTTGACTTCTCCCCAGTGAGACTAACTCTTTACCCTGTCAGATTAACTCTTTACCCTGTCAGACTAGCTCTTTACCCTGTCAGATTAACTCTTTACCCTGTCAGACTAACTCTTTACCCTGTCAGACTAACTCTACCCTGTCAGATTACTCTTTACCTTATCAGATTACTCTTTACCTTGTCTATGTTGTCAGAAGAACTCCTTACCCTGTCAGATTACTTGTTACCCAGTCAGACTAACTCTTTACCCTGTCAGACTAACTCTTTACCCTGTCAGACTAACTCTACCCTGTCAGATTACTCTTTATCTTGTCAGATTACTCTTTATCTTGTCCATGTTGTCGGACGAACTCCTTACCCTGTCAGATTACTTGTTACCCAGTCAGACTAGCTCTTTACCCTGTCATTATAAGTGCTCTGTCCGATTAACTCTTTACCCGGTCAGCTTAATTCTACCCTATCAGCTTGACTCTTTACCCTGTCAGACTAAATCTTGACCCTTTCAGATTGACTCTTTACCCTTGGAGATTAACTCTATATCCTGTCAGACTAACATTTTACCCTTTGAGATTAACTCTTTATCCTGTCAGATTAACTCTTGACCCTTTGAGATTAACTATTTACCCATTCAGACTAACTCTTTATCCTGTCAGATTAACTCTTTCAGTGCTGATCACAATAAAAGTTGTGTTCATCTGAAATACTAACAATGATTCCAGATTCAAATTTCTTATAAAGAGATTTCCAGCCTTCTTCAATACTACCCCCAAAGTCCGTAAAACACTGTAAACTCAGTCTGTGGTTTAGCAGTGAAATAAACATTAACTGTGAGCTGTTTTGCCGTAGTGAACACCTAATATGCACCATAGGCCTAGTTTTACCTTGCCTAGCAGTAGAATAGTTGACTCAAATGCATATTAACTAGACCAAGTACTTGATTTACGCCTTTTTTGTTCTTATTTTTGATTTTTTTTTGTTTGTTTGTTTGTTTTTGTTTTGTTTTTGTTTTTGTTTTTGTTTTTGTTTTTGTTTTGTTTTTGTTTGTTTTTTTTTTGTGTGTGTTTTTTGGCTGTGCTTCTAAGTAGCATTTCAGTGTTACTGAACTATCTCCACTAGTGAAGGCAATGTCACCTTGCATCATCCATCCATTCATCAGTCAAGCCTGAAAATATTGACTGCAACTTTACTAAATTGTAGTCAGAGATATATTGACCGCAGCTTTAGCAGATTGTAATCAGAGATGTATTGATTGCAGCTTTAGCAGACTGTAATCAGAGATGTATTGATTGCAGCTTTACTAAATTGTAATCACAGATAGGTGAGGATGAACCAGATGTCTATTGAAAACCAACTTCCTCTCATAATTTTATAGAATTTTTTTTTTTTTTAAATAAATTTTTGATAGTAGATATTTAGGCCATCTGAGTTCCCCCTAAGGGACATTAACACAACATCCCTGGCAGGATTAAGTACTGGTTAACTGGTTCTATATGCAGCTGGTCATGCAGTGTTTTTGGCCTTGGCATGAAAGCGGTACCTGTGCTGCCATGTGGACTTATTAGACTGAAAAATGGCAGTTGAATCAGTGCTCTGTATCAGTCTGAAATTAATTCACGGAAAAAAATTTTCTGCGGCCAAGGGTAGTCTGTTCTTTAAACACCTTTTTTTATTTGTTTGTGGTGTGTGAGTGTGGGCGTCAGAGTTGTCCTGTCATGTGGAAGTCCCAAGCTACTTACCTGCAGTGTAGACTCCCTTCAAGTATGTTGCAATATATAAGTGAAAAATCGTCAAGCATAAATATATTTTTGTGTCACACTTAATGGCCCAAATTGTTGCAGGAAAAGATTTTGTTTGTAATCACAGAAAGTCTTTAAATTCGGAAAATTAAAAATGGTTTCCACTGCAGAAAAATTGCTTGAATTTTTCACATGCATCAGAAGTCTATACAGAGCTAATGTACTTTGCGCTTGATAGGGTACTTGCTTTGCTTGAAATACATCTTAAATTAAATTTTCGTTCCATTCCATTTCCTCTCTAGCGGCGGCTCTTCTACAAATCACACCTGCCAAACCAAACACATTTTCCAGACAAGGGTTTAATACTCTTTCGCCTAAAATCCTGAATTCCATAGGTGTAGATCCATTGTCCTGGCCATCTACTACAACAGCTACAACCTCACCAGACATTACACGCGATCCAGTCATCAACATCCCACTGGCCATTTTGTTCGCCATCTTGTTTGCACTGGTGTTTATTTGTTTGACGATAGTTGCATGCTGGGATCGCCGTGCGCGACGGCAACGTTGCAATCGAGGTAAAATACTTGAAACTTGTGTGGTGTTTTATAAGTGGTAGAGGTGAATAGATTAGTTAAGTGTCCAGTGGCATAGATCACTGAGTGTGTTTTTACCCTCAAAAGATGGATTTGCTATGTCAAAATCAAAGTGACAAAATGGTAAGATAATAGAGTTCATGACCGACTTACTTAGATGTGAAACAGAGTTGGTGATGATCACACATTTTTAGGTAACGTAAATCTACTGATGCTTCAATGCGAAGTCAATAGGGGAATATTTGGGGGGTACATGTAAATTGCGTGTGACACTGTACTTCCTATTCAACTAAATTATATATAATACCACTTCCTGTAGACAACAAGTCACCAATGAGTGAGGTTGGACTTCGTTACCCACCAGGTGGCTCCACTAGTAGGGAGCTACACACCAAGCTTACCACTGGTAAGTTTGGCACCAATAAGTGAGGTTGGATTTGCTTACCCACCAGGTGGCTCCACTAGTAGGGAGCTACATACCAAGCTTACCACTGGCGCCATGTACAACACACATCCTGTATTGTCCATGTAGTGTCCTTCATAAATGTGTATATCCACATCACCACAGTTTTGAGTAGACCTGTATTTATCTGGTTTTCAACAGCATGAAATACAAGACATACACTGTAACTGCCCAAGCTGGTCAGCCAAACAGCAACTAAAATTACATCAGTGTGTTTAATCTTGTGTAACCCTTTTACCCTTAAACCAGCCATTGGTCAAATGTCATCTGCTTCAATGTTTTTGACCAATTCCAGTTGTAACGAAATACAATATGAATGGGAATCGTAGATGAGACCTGTCAAGATGGCATGAGCCAGACCGAGAGCTTTCCTTTGTGTGGATTGGACTTTAAGCTCCCAACCCACACCAAGGAAAGCTGTTGACTCAGTCCTCATTCAAGGGGAAAGGAATCAACACATCACAGGCTAGAGTGACGGAATTCTTTCAGTGGCAACTGCGATTTAAGTCCAAATACTTGGAAGCTGCTCTGACATTATAATAAGGGTGCTAGATTCATGGTCATTGTAAAATGACTGTTCATTCAAGTACCAGCATGCCCGTAGTTACATGGAATATATTAATGCAGGTCAACAGCTTTCCTCGGAGCACTTTGGGCACCATGTGCCCAAAGTGCTCCAAGGAAAACTGTTGACTGTCCAAAATATGGCTCTGAAATAGTTAAGAAAAAGACACAGTTTGAAGCAGTATGAGTTTTTGAAAAGCTGTTATAAAAACTATTTAAAAAAAGAGAGACTTTAGCAGAAATGAAAGGACACCAAAGAAGGTTTAGAGGTTGTCAGTATTTAAGATACTGTTTATGTGCTTATTTTTCATATTCCATAACATGATCATTGTTAGTGATCATATTGGCACAAAAAACAAAAGTATGGTAACCACCTTTTTTGTACATATAAAATCTGTGATAATGTAGCTTGTTATGGCAAATGTTAGCTGTCTTAGAGGCTTATTTTTCATGCCATAATCGTAAATCAAAATGCAGGCAAGTGATATTAGATGATCCAACTTTGTGGTGGGTGGGGTGATAAAAACGATATTAGTTTATTTATAAACATTGTAAAATAAGTGATTGATAGGTAGCAATGTAAAGCGCACAAGACTTTGCGTTGCAAGGTAGTCAAAAGACATCGATCCTTACTGCTGAAATAGAATATTAAGTCAATTAATTCCACCAGTGCCTTGAGTAAGCCACCTTTTATAAGTAGCTTAATTTTCTGGTGTCTTGGCAGTTGATCTTAAGGAGATGGATACATATACATTAGCCCCAAATGGTGATGTGACAGAAGATATTTTATTTGTTAATATTTACATTCAATCTAATTTTTAACATTGCAAGTATAGGAAAGAGCCTGGTGTGTTATGAGACCATAACACACACAAAATGGACCCTCATTTCTTAAATATTATCACTGTACGTGATGTGGAGCTGGCATAAGTGCAAAGCTGTCTGCCTGCCTAGCACACAGGATATACATCACGTATGAAGAGCAAATTGAGAGAGTACTAGTTCATCATGCACCTGCATAACTTCCCTGTAGGTTGCCCTTAAAGTAGTGATGGCCTTGGTAATCTATACAGGTCAAAAAGTAAAAAAAAAAAAAAAAAACACTTGCGGCAAAATTGGGTATTATTAGTGGGCTTTCTATTGATGTATTTGGTTAAGTTGTTCTCTGTGTGTTGTCATTAACATGCATTAAGCTGTTGTTTAGAGTGGAATACTGATAATAGGTCGAAATTATCAGTCATAACATTTGGAGCAGACCCACCTATTAACACACTCACAGTACCAGTTGCCTGAATGACAAACCATGTATCCTTCACCCCATCATTGTGACTCGCATCAGATCTGTGAGGTTGACAGTATATTGTGATTGGATATTGTAAGTGCTGGTACTTGTCTCCTGGGTACTGGGTAACCAATAGCAGTTCTCCCATGCTTCTGGATTCCAAAGTACAAGGAAGCAACAACAGCAATTAGACAGGTTACATTCGTTCCCAAAACAGATCTGTCGTGATTAACTCTTTCAGTGCCAAGTTTTGGACTGAGTCAACAAATTTTCTTGGCGCGCATTGGGCGCAATGTGCCCAATGCGCGCTAAGAAAAGATTTGGAACTGGGATATTTTCTCTGGAACTAGAGGCATGCTGGTACTTGAATGAAAGGTCCTTTTACGAGGAATATGAATCTGAGATCCTAATGATAATTCAGACTAGTTTCACTATCAACTTTAGACCTAATTGGCACTGAAAGAGTTAATGCTGGGGATAAGTGGTGTGTTTTCCAGGCAATTTATCTGCACCTTAAACAATGACTATTTCAGGCACTGGCTTGTCTTGGGTGTCAGGGTAAATTTAGTTTATACATGAGGGAGGTTAAGCTGTTCTTGGGACTGATTCCCAAATGTGACCTATTTATAAGAAGCTGGTCAAATGCATGCTGACGCAGATATACAATGTATGATGTCACCACACAAAGTAGGACCATCATTTCATTCCCATAAGTGACAACCTAGCCTCCCAATGATATTATGTGAAGTGAATGGTATAAGCCGAGAACACCAGATGGCATCAGTGTTCAAGATGGCCACCTCTCATATTTGATTGGTCACGAGATGTCAGGTGATCCCTCCTGTCCAGTGATACCTTCTGGTGCTTCAAGACTTCTAAGCCTGTACTATAAGAGCCTGACATATAGTGTACACTGTACCTTCCCAGCCCCGAATCTGACCGTCATGCTTGTAACAGAGAAAGCCAATATGTCAGAAGATTTATCCGACAGGAAGAAACTTGATGATATGTACCAAAACATACCACTGGCCATCCTCTGTGTTGCAATCTTTCTGGGGATTATTTTTGGTCTGCTCCTGCTGGCCATGTGGGATACCAAGGCCACCAACAGACCGCAACGACCAGGTACAGTATTAGAAAACTAAAGATGCCTGACAGCAAGAACTACTTGCTGGCTGACTTACTCTGGTGACTTACATTGTACATTACAAAACTGCTGTCTGACTTAGGAATTAATCCTTAAAGTGCTAACTACGGCTTTAGTTGTTTTTCTCATGACCATTAATCATACAATGGTTAATAGATTCAAATTTCTCATGAAGATACCTTTCATTCAAATACCAGCAAGCCTAGCCTACAGCAAAAAGGAGTCTTAGTCAACAGCTTTCCTCGGGACACTGCACGCATTGCACACAAAGTGTCCCGAGGAAAGCTGTTGACTCAATCTTAAATCAGTGCTTTAAGGGTTTAGAAACAAAGGAAAGAGTCAATATAGTGATTGAAGTAGGTCATTGTTATGGTGGTAAGTGCTTATATGAGGGGTGAGACGGTGATATATTCTACCAAGTACATGTATGATGTCAGGTAAAATTTGTTCAGGGATTTAGTCACTATTTTGGAGAGCCTGCAAACAGCAGGCTGTGGGCACAGTATGCTGTGCATCTGCACATACGTAAATAAATAAATGATTACAACAACAGGAGTCTGACATCATCCCAGACTGCTGGGAAATGCAGGAGTGTAGGGCTTTCTCCTACTAGTTTCCAACATCTCCCAACGTTACTCCAACATTTCCCAACATTACTCCAACTTTTCCCAACATTATTCCTACATCATCCCAACATACTCCAACATTTCCCAACAAAATTCTACCCATGCATTCAGGCACCTCCTTCTTGTTAATTTGCTATGTAAATGTTGGGATTTTACCAAATCCCAATGTCATCCTTATGTCTGTATCCCAACATTGCCCAGTGTCTCGCAACAAGTAATTCCAACATGATCCCAACATTTTTTTTTTTTTCTCCTGTTGGAGATGGTCTTCTCCCATGGGTCCTCACAGAGAAGAAAATCCCTGTGTAACCCCACTTATTAACCAGTGAATATGACCTGTCATCAAGCCACATGCCAACACAGTCACCTGTGATGACTGGCACAACCTAGTCCTACTGTCCAGTAAGACTAAACGTGCTGACCCATAATTGATGACGTCACAATACAACGTAACGTCTAGATTTCCCCTAGCAACGTTACACGGCCCTATATAAAGGCCATACACACAACGCAGCATTCAGTTTTGATTGAACCACTTGACTGTGGAGTTGAAAGATTTCAACTCTCTGTACTGCTGGGCAAATGACTAGAGTTATGCTCAACCTCTGGTCAATCATTACTCATTAGCCTCTGATGAGTCCAGTGAAGGATGAAACGCGTCAGGCTTATTTGGCACACCATGTATCTGTTCTTATCAACACTTGCCTAGTCTTCTCACATGATCCCAACATTATCCCAACATTAAGTTTTGTTAAGGGTTAAGTGTGGGCCTATAGCGCTTTATTCCATTGCTCCACTTCCTTTGGTGCCATTTTGCTTGTATAAGTGAGTTGACGCCTTTATTATGCTGTGGGTGAGTGGAGGTGAGAGTGTAAATTTTAAATGATGCAAAAAAGTGATAAGATAATAACAAACAGCCTCTGTATTTACCACCAGGTGTAATGTATATATCTGTTACCTGTCCCGATTTTGGCACAAGTCTCCTGATTGGGAGACTCCCAAAAGCTGCTAAAACGGGGTGATTGTGAGAGGAAGGGAAACATTTTCTTTATTTTCATGCATGTTTTACCTAGATCTCCTGATTCAAAACTCTTCAGTGTTGACACCTATGAAACATGTAATGGTAGAAGGGAAACTGGAAACTGTTTTGTTGTAATAACAATAAATCTGTCTGTACAAGCATCCCTATCTGAGATGATGTTGGGAAAAAACATACATGTAAATAAGTCAATTGCTGTCAAAATATATTTTGTGATGATTAAGTTGTATTGGAGGTGAATGAGACAAATAAAGAAAAATTTGTGCCTCTGGCAAATAAAGAAAATCTTGTGCCTCTGCTTGGGAGCATGAGAGTGTCACTTCTGGTCCTATAGTTCAGTTTTCACTTGGGCTTGGGAGCATGAGAGGGTCACTTCTGGTTGTATAGGTCAGTTTTCATTTGGACTTGGTTCAGCTTTGAAAAAACAAAATTCATTTTACAAACACACCTTCTAATACCGTCAACCCAAAAGATCCTGTTATTCAACAGGTGCTGAATATTTACAAAGTACATTATCACAGCACATATAAATGCAATCAAGTATAGCCAAGGTCTTATGTGGAGGTATCCAATTCCTTGTAATTAATGTCTTGTCAGCCCCCTGTTGAACGTGTACGTGTACGTAGGCTTTGTGAACTGCTAGCAGCTTGCTGTGTTCATATCGTTCATAGTTCTGCATCTCCTGCACTAAGAAATGATCTGTGTGGGTGTGGCTTTTAGGGATTTCTGTCGACCCTGTGACATTGATGCCAGCTTTCACAAATGCATAGAATGTCTGGGCTTTTGTTTTTGAGTTCCAGATTTTGGATGCAAGGTGTTACATTTGTCATGTTCCCAATGTTTTCAACAGATCATATGTACAAGGCCACATCTTAAGTAGCACACTTGTGACTGTCATTTCTATGTTTGGAAGGTGATACCATGCACCCTCCAAAATACTTTATTCACCATTGTTGGACTGACTTTGCCCATAACCAATCACTGTAGAGCCCCTGGACAGATTGACAATCAAGTAGCCAGTTACCATTGTTGTTACATCTGGAGCTCTGCCCCCTAATGTGAAAACCAATCAGAGAAGGAAAACTTTACTGCACGATATTATAAGCATATGCTGTTGCTCACCTACACGTGGATCTCAAACAGTCAGGAAGTTTCTGAAACTTTCTGACAGACAATGTACAGATGTTCTTTTCAGAGTAAATTATTGTGTGCTTGTTGGCTTGCATGCAGGTGTTATGGAAACTTTCATTTTCCCGTCTATTTTGTGATATGGTGTTAATTTTGCACACAGTCCTGCAATTGAAATCAGTGTGTGCGTAATTTGAGTTTCAAATGCTATAAACTTGTCCTCCCAAGTTAAACCTGTATCAAGGAAAGCTGTTGACCTAGTCTCAATAGGAGGTATTCATGTATAAATATTGTACTGCAGACCTGTGGTGGCGCCCTCAGTTGTTAGGCAACAAAACTATGCCTCTGCCATAAATAGGTCATGTACTTTGAATTCAATTTGTGGTAAAAATCTTTACATTTGCTGTATATATGCTTTTATTCTGGACAGATCTCATGACAGAGTTTGGATTACAGGCACATCATAAAATGGTGCCCTTGCCTACCGGGCCAGAGAAACCTGAGTAGGGATGGACTGTCAATCCGAAACACAGCCTGTGAGGGTTAACAGTACATCCTTAAGTCACTCAGTTCTGCCTGTTCCCCAAGGGCAAGGGTTCTGTTATGTTCATTATACACAAAAAACCCCAAAGAAATCAACAAAGGAACTGTTTTGCCAGACATTCACTGGGTGTGCCATCTTGCTGTGTGTCCAAACAGTCCATTTGTGTACTCTTGGGGGTCAAGGTCATTACAGACATGAAGAGATAAAATGTGTTGCAGGAAAAACTGCTTTTCCATTTGTTTAACCAATCATGAGACTAGATTTCTTCCTGATGGAAGTATAATGAATACAATGGACATGTGTGCTCACTGATTGATCTACCAATTGAAAGACCATAAAGTTGAATCTAAATGGTGTCCTTCCAGGACAGGGTCCACTGTATCTACATATTTTCCAAAACAGCAGGCTTGATTCCCTATGAAATTAATTGGGGTTGTACCTTGACTTGGCCTCTAACAAAAGTGTTCACTAGATGGCACTGCAGGCAGTAATGATTTGTCATAATTTTTCATCTCATGTTATGATCAATAGGAGTACCTGTTGGTTACTGTAAGCTTAGGAATACCTGGTATGAATACATTTATACATGTATGAGCAAAGAACCGAGCAAAGGTCACAATGGCAAATGGTGAGTTTGTTCATTTCTCATGTAGTTTTCTGCAAAACCATTGTCCAGATCTTCCTGTAGATGAAGATCAGTAAGAGTCTTTTGGGCAAAAATTTAGTGTTATGGTCAATGCAGGGCTATGTATAGACATTTTCCTTTGTTTGCTGGCAAGACAAAGTCAGGTGAGCACAGGCTATTGTGAGAATCATCTATTGTGGACAGAATGCAATTTGTTGATCCTCTGGCTGGCTCCAGGCCAAACTTAAAACATTGCTCTGTCTTAGCTCATTCCATACCAGTCCCTGATTTGTCCGTATATTTACCTAGATTTAAGACAACAATTGCATATTTAAATTCTTCATGAAAAGAGCTTTCATTCAAGTACCAACATGCCTATAGTCTTAAGTCAGTGGTTCCGGCACTGCCTGACAAGTCATGCTGCAGCTGCCCTTGCGACAGCTGCAGCATGAATTGCCAGGCAGTGCCAGAACCACTGACCAAGGCCTGTGACCATAGTATGGAATGAGTTAAAGGTAAAGGATGTTTACACTGATCGCTGGTCAATTACATTTGTGATATGATCCAAGTTCTTACTCTGCAAGTTTTTGTTCTTATGTAAACTTAGTTTGCAGCGGCAACAGAACTTATCAATGAAAATATAGATTTATATCTGCAGGTGCACTGGAAAATACATACAGCATTTGACTGCCAACCAACTGAACTTCAGTTGACATGGGTGGATAATATTTTATCATGTTTATGCACTATATCATGTATATATAGCTCTTTTAAAACTGGTTTTTATACTGATTCTTTAAAATTATAATTGATTTGTCTCCAATACTGAACCAAGGTGCCCCAGTTTACAGGTTGATGGTATTTTGAATAATACTGTGTGGGTCGTTTTTCTTTGTATGTTTGTGGGGGTTTTTTTTGTTTTGTTTTGTTTTGTTTTTGTTTTTGTTTTTGCTGCCATAACTGAACTGTAGAAGTTCTAAGGGTAAAGAACAAAAACAAAAATCTTCATGAAAACAGCAATTCAGGAATTCGTCAGTTTGGAATACAAAATGCACTTATTTAATTGTGTCAAAACTAACTAATCAATGCACAGAACTGGTGCCACTGTCGGAGGAAAATCAGCCAATCAGCACCGCCAAGAGTTTCCAGCAGAGTATAACACCAGGGACTACCGGTCATCCACGAGATGATTTTATAAGCATGTACCTTCCTATCCTGATCGTTTTCCTTAGTTCATTTGTGGTTGTCGTCATCTGTTGTTTGGTACAGCTGGCACGTGAGCGTCGCAAACTGAGGACAAATACAGGTAACTAACAACATGAAAGGTAACCATAACAACAATATGAGTAACAATGACAATGCTATAAGTTACCATGACAACGTGATAAGTACCCATATCTCAGCAGTAACTCTGGCACCTGTTGGGATATATTTGAGTTTTCATAGTTTTGTCTGCCAGATATGAAAATATTGCTGAAAATTGATCAAATAGTCCACACATGGATTGGCACTTGCATTTTTGATACCCTTAATTGACATTTGCCCGAATGTGTTCAATGATGGCACATACCTCGAATTACATGTAAAACCAACCATATTGTTCCTTTAGCTTTCACCATATAAAGCATTTGGCAGGGCCGCGCAAAACAGTGGGTTTAGGTAAATTTAGGCCAGAACCATAGGAGAATTTGTATTAAAATATGAAATGCATCCTTCTGAAAAAATAACCTACTATCTAACTCTTTAAGTGCCAAATTTTGGACTGAGTCAACAGCTTTTCTCGGCTTGCATTGGGTGCAATGCGCCCAATGCATGCCCAGAAAAGCTGTCGACCTGGGGTATTTTGACTGGAACTACAAGCATACTAGGACTTGAACGAAAGGTCTTTTTATGAGGGATACAAATCTGGGATCCTAATGATAAGTCAGGCTAGTCTGACGTAAGTAGATCAACTTTAGACATGATTGGCACTGAAAGAGTTAAAACTTATGCTACAAGCCAGTTGACCTTTCTCAAAAGCCAGGATCTTCACACATATACTAGATATGATTATAAGAGGATATATTTTTAAAATCTGTCTACTTCTTGAATATTCCATGGCAAAGATACATCCTCCACCCCTTGGGCCAACTGAATTTCAATGAAATATATATATGAGAGTCTAGGGACCAAAACGTTTATGTTACAATCTATTTGCAAAGAGAGACTAACACTTAACATATTAAAGCAATGTGTGCTGGAGGACTTCAAAAAAGGAGTTATACAGTGGTACAGCCTGGTGGCCATTGTGTGTACTATGCACCTTTACCCAGCAATTGTGGCATCATTTTTGCAACTACTTTGTAGCTTAAATCACAAAAGCACAAATTGCTTGAATGGGAGATAGCAAGTATAAACGACAAATAACTACATGTACATGATTTCATGTCAAGTTCGCGTTAGAAAGAACTCTCCAACATGGTAAAAATATATGAATGTAAATAAATCCAATTTCATTTAATGTCAGCCTGTTTTAAGATGTGAATATTACGGTATTTAGGTGTACATGTATAGGAATGTGGTATTTTTGTGGGCAAAGGCCCAGGGAGTCAAGTGCCCCTGAACCACTGTATATGAAACAGAACAGCATATTACAGAATATTTAATGTATGATATCATGTCTAAGCTGAAGTTGATGCCGAGGCCACTTGATGCCTGGATCTTTTGACTACAAAAGAGTCAATAGTTCCATGATCTGTGGCACTTTTCCCAGGTAGTTCAAGACTCCAGAAAAATATTTCTTGTTTACCACCACTGCTCACCCCCTTGAACCACCATTTCTATTTGATTCAGTCAAAGACAACTTTGGTCCACATTATAATTTGACAGAAATACCTTTTTAGCTCTGCTGACCAAAGGTCACAGAGTTAATGCGACCACTCATGTCTGTCCTTCCATCCGTCCGTTTTTTTTTGCTCGTTAGCGCAATACCATTCACAGTTTTCAAGTTAGTCCAATATATCTTTCTAGACTTACAGAGTAGTGTATGAAAATCTAGATCGAGTTTGATATTGGTGGCGACACCTACAATATATACTGTAATATAGGGGTCAAAATGAGAAAATCTTGTGAAGACTCTAGCATCTTTAAGTGTTGAGGGATTCCAGATTCGGAAAAGTAATTGGACAAGAATTGCTTAATTTATAGGATATGTAGACTATGTGCAATGATAGAAGGTTATGTAATATCAGTGACCTTGACGTATTTTTGTGAGGTCACCGTGCCTGTAAAGTTGAAAAAGGTAATTTTGTAATGGCATTGTGTAACTTTGACCTCAATGGCAAAGAGAATTGAGCCTCCAGATCAAAATTACACTCAATTACTTTCTACATATAACTGTACTTGGTGACCTACTTTTTGGGTCACTATGACCCAGTAATTATGGAGATTGGCGCTTTGTCCAAATTCATTGTTTTTCTACAATAACTCAAAAGGTTATCAACTGATTTGACCAAACAGACCATGTATGGAAAGCTGGATGTTGGGCGCATATTTTGAAGACTAACAATTTTTTAATTGGAGTTGAAAGCCAGGTCAAATTGCCAGTTTGAAAATAGGGCTCATCTTGTGAATGCTCTGCACTGCGCAGATTCATTCTCACTTTACCAGAAATAGAGAAAATATTCCTCCTCCTAGGCCCACCAATATTACCTCTGAAAAATGTATAAGATACTATGTCCCATCCCTTATCAAAACCTTTCCATCTTGTATTACTGAGAAGTTTGAGACACATTCTTACTCTGGTTTATCCAGCTATGCAAAAAAATATTTTATTAACAGGTATCAAGATATATGCACTGTGCCAAACTGTTATGTATGTAATAATTGATTCTAGTCCTGTCTAATAATAATTTTTGTATGTACATGTTTTAGTCATGCTTAGTATCTTTATGGATTTCATGGTATTTTTATGATAATCAGTTTGTTTATTAAGTTACCTCCTTTTTTGGTGGCCCCAGTGATAGCGGACTCAGGTCCTTAATTGGGGTCATCCAGACACTCATCAATTTTTGTCTTCCAAGGCGTCTAACTGTCATGTACTTTTGAGTTGCAATATTACATACTGTTTGTATCCATAACAATTATATTTTGTCAAATAAACGTTTTCTGACTCTGACTCCAACAGTACAGCCTTCATGGGACCAGCTTATTCCATTATCTCCCAGTCCCAGTATACAACGTCATATGGCCATACAGGTGGAGGTGGATTTGAACAGTCTATAAGATCAACTGCTGTTCTGAGCATGCAGATTTCTTCACCAACAGCCCTGTCCCTGCCTTGAGTGAAGCTGCCTTCCAGGCTTTTATGGCTGAGGCCTTACCACTGGTTTTATCACAGCTACTGTTATTTTCTAAGGCAGCAGGCACTACAGGCGGCCCAAGCTCAACCTGCTATGGTTACTGCCCCTCATCTGTCACTATTTCTGGCTTCACTGGCTGTTTAGTGGATTTCCTCGAGGGAACACCACTCCCGGAAAGGCTAGACAGAAGGAATATGGGCACCGTCATGGGCATAAGAGAGGGATGAAGAGATGGTCCAACTAAGTCATACCTCCATTCACTCTGTCACCCTGTGCCTGCTACATCTTTGTCTCATCGAAGCCAACTACCTGTAGGGGACTTGAGACACCACCTGACTGGCAGCAAGGATAAGTCTCTGGTCAGGTTCCCTTCTCTGTCACAGAGCCATTCACATTTGTAAGCTAAAGTATGTTCTCTGACCAAACTGAGCAGTCCAGGGCCCTTCCATGCACCACACCCTGGAGAGTATGGTACAGATGGACACCAATGCCATGTTGGTCCAGCTGCAGGCCTACCTCATACAGTCTGCATTCAACCAACACCGGTAATCACACCTGTATGCGCACCCATCGACCAGAAGAGGCTTTCTGACCCCGAGGTGCTGCAGTCAGTGATCCAGGACAACTGCCAGGTATCCGATCTCTGCTAGCTTTGCCTGGAACAGCCCCAAGGTGAAGGAGGCACGTCAGTGGCAGTGGAAGGTGAAAGCCCTCTCTGGGCCAAGACAAGATGTTTCAAGCATGATGGTCCCCGAGGCAGTGGAGCAGAAACAGCCATGGAGGAAGAGGCAGCGACAGAGAAAGGGCTTCAGGTTTGGACCTGCAGCAAGCCAGCTGGTGCATCAGTTGTCCTTCATCTCTCATCTTCCCATTACGCAGGAGCCCCAGCAGGGGGTACAGGCTACCTCACTAAGCAGACAGACAGCAGCTGTACACCAGAAATCACTTTAGTTAAAGTCTGGTAAATGCAGGTACATTCTTACTTTTACAGATTCAGGGCCACAGGCCTCCTGTATCAAATTTACCTGTTTGCTTCCCTCAGTCCCTCAAAGGGGACTGGGATGCCAAAGGAATTAGAGACTGCAGTAAAGTCCCTTACGCAGACAGGAGCAGAAGATATGGTGTCAAACCTGAACGCAGAAAGTTGACTGCTTGTCTCAGTTTGCGTCATGACATGCCACCACCATGACACCACCATGACACTGACCTAACGTCAACGAGCAACGTTATCCCTGCCTTTATAAGCAGCGGAACACAGTGATCCTAACTACCACTGATGAGTATCACTTGATACGAAGCCGGTCTGGCTCCTTCTCCAAGTTTTGGTTCTTCATCACTGGTCTTGCCAGGTTTTACATACTAAATACAGAAAGGAGCGGAAGATATGGTGTCATACCTGTCCTCACAGGGATTTTACAGCTGACTCTTTTTAATTAAAAAAAAAAGAATAGATGGGGGGTGGAGGCCAGTGATATATCTCTCCAGGCTCATCACCTTCTCGACGAGAAGTTCAAGATGAGGACACCAGCTACCATTGTAGTCACAGTTTGCCCGGGAAATTGGGTGACATCAGTGGACTTGCAAGAAGCATACTTTTACATGCCAATGCCTGAACCCAGCTGGAAATACCTGCATTTCTTGGTGAACGGGGTGGTGTATCAGTTCTAGGCACTGCTGTTGAGCCTGGCTTTAGTGCCCCTGGTGTTCACCAGGATCATGATCATGGTATTGGATTATGCTCTCCATCAAGGCTTACATATTCAAATATTCCTGGATGACTGATCTGATGTCTATCATTTGAAGGACTTTGATCAAACACATCCCTGATTCTCATGATCTGCCTAGACTTAGGGCTGCTAGTGAACTATCCTAAGTCAACATGGGACTGTCTCAGGACTTTGTGTTTCTTGGCACTCTCTACCAGACGGTACCTTTTGTTTGCAAGCCATCAGATAATCACTCCAGCAGCTTCAGACAATTCTGAAACAGTTTTGGTCCAATGCCGAGCTGCCTGCACAGGAGTGGCAGAGTTTTATAGCCACAAAAACATCCTTGGGCTTTTGGGTCCCCGTCATGGGGGAGACTTGACCAAAGGCAGGCACAGCAAGCATTTTTAGCATCTTGGGACAGTCTTTCAAGAATCCCTCATAGTATCCAGGGAAATCTGTCAATCAATACTGTGGTGGAGCAGCAGGGACAACGTGATGTGTTACCAGACACTATTCCCTTTCCATCTGCAAGAGATTATTTACACAGATGCATCGCTTCAGAGAAGGGAGGGGGGTTCTTATGTGAACAGGAGGTATGTATCCAGAGTTTGGCTTCCTGAATACTAGTCTTGTCCCATCAATTGGTTGGAACTAGAGGCTGTCCATCTGGAGTTGGAGAATTTCAAGCAGGACCTGTTTCACAAACATGTACTGGTTGGCTCGAACAATTGGACAGTGGGCACTCACATGCACAAGCAGGGGGAGACCAGGTCTGCACTTCTGTTGCAGTTGAGCAAGACTTTCCTGCTCTGGTGTGTGGACAGGGTCATAAGGCTCCACTGTGGGCACATGGCGGGAGTACTCAATGTGAAAGCCAATCTGTTGTGCAGACACCTGGTAATTAGCACTGGAATGGTCACTACATCCACAAGTGGTCAGGTCCATCTGGGACCTTTGAGACTCTCCTCACATAGACCTAAACATAATGGTGGTATGTCATTGGAGGTCGCACACTACTTCTCTGATTTCTACTTGAGGGACTTGTCCCATGTCGAGAGGCAACTTCTTGCTGAAATGAGCATCCGTGCACCTTCAATGTGTAAGCCATGATCTAGTGCAGGATCCTCTGGCTACCACTCCCTGTGGGGGCTCATTTATCATATCAATGTCATGTTAAATATCCCTTGAGGGGATTAGATCTGTTCTAGGAGTGGAGCATTTTTGAGGTGTAATTATATTTTCTGGAAACCAAAGATTTCTCACCTCCACTGTGTTGGTACATCTACTAAATACTATGGATAGGTATTATGACACAAATTTTGGAAATTTATTAAACTGTCCATATTTGTTTAGTAATACTTTCCTAGACCACAACACAAAAGCCCACCCAGCCAACTCGGCATCAAATCATTCAGAGGTTGGTTAATACCTGAGGTCAACTGGTAGAGGGCGCCATCAACCTAAGTCCAGAGGAACATTTACGGAGGAGTGTTTTCTGATGGGATAGAATTTCGAAGTGGATACAATCTCCAAGCGATCATATCAAATGTAGTGGATAGATAAGTGTTACTAATAAATGTGGAAATTACATTAATAGATTTCCGCGATTAACCCTACCCTTCTTTAAAATTTACCCTTTTCCACTAAAAATACACAATGGGGCCCAGTGGAATATAGAACATGACTTGCTTGGTAATGCAAATCTGCATTTTTGTGTTTGAATGCAAGCAATTTTTGTGAGGATTTCAAAAGCAGTATTCATGTCTAAATGTGGGGATGTATACCTGCTAGTTAAAGAGATATAAATGTATGTCTGCTAAACATATCTGTGCATACCTCCTTAAACCTGCTTAATGATGTAAGTGACTACTTGTATGCACTGCCAAATATGGAGGTACATGTATGTAAACGTACCTGCTGCTGGAATGGAGTGCCTTAGTCCTGTCTACCCACCCAGAGTACAAAAAAAAATTTCTTTGTGCACATCTGTCCTCATAATCTTGATCCATTCTGCCGGCAGCCATTGGTGCCACAAAAAGCACTTTGTATTCTCAAAGGTGTGGCTAAGCTTCTCAACCTGACTTTGAAATTACTCAAATGTAGCCACTTTAGATGTAAAGGTTTCCATGGCAGCCCTGGAGGCTGTAGGCTGTCCGTGCAGATTGTCTCATTTGCTCTGTTGGTTAAGCTATTCTGTGGCTTGATATGTTTACGAAGTGCTATATGACATCAATTCTGTCTTCTATCTGTGTCAGATTGAGTCACAAAGTCTGGCCAGAGGGACATAAAATTTTACTACATCTTAACTCATTCCATACCAGTCCCTGACTTTTCCGTATATTTACCTAGATTTAAGTTGACAATTTCATGTTTAAATTCTTCATGAAAAGAGCTTTCCTTCAAGTACCAACATGCCTATAGTCTAAAGTCAGTGGTTCTGGCACTGCCTGTGACCATAGTATGGAATGAGTTAAGATATGTGTGCTTCAGACATACAATACGTACTTCAATGTGCAGTGAACACTTCTCGCATTTTCTTTAGTCAGTAGTTAAAATAGCAGATAATTAATCTACGTTAAAACTTAATCTATATTTGGATGTCCTTGTTACATCACAAGGACAGCTAATAGGAACTAGACAACCACCAAAATGACCAGCCTCTGGAGGGTGTACCTTGTGGTTGTTGAAGTCCCATGATATCAGGGCTATTGTGGGGGGTTAGGTTGTGAAGAGTAGTGCTTTTAGTGTCCAGGTTTCTCTATTTACAGGTGGGTTGTTTCAAGCATTTCAGCATCATAATATACATATACTTGATACATGTACATGTACATGTACTCCCCTTTTTTACTTTCAGTATATTAGTTGCCAACTGTAAGTATACGTGTGCATGTACATGTACATGTACATGATGTCAAACCAATGAAAGAGGAGACATTTCTAGCCTGTGGGCAGCTTGCCCATGAAAGGTTAATCCAAAGACTGCTGTCTTAATATTTGCCAGGACATACATATACCAATCAGGAGGTTTCCATCCACAAAAAAAAAAAAAAAAAGAAGAAGAAGAAGAAGCAAAAAAAAAGGAGGTTTCCATCATTTCAAATGTTGTCTGCTTGACTTCTTGCCTAAATTTTGTCCTTTCACAAAATATTTTAAATGTTAAATCCTTGGGCAGACCAGCATGTATGGTAACAAAAGTAAGCAAATGAAGAATGTGGTTGCCAAGGAGTTTGTTGCCAGCTCATTGTGAGTGCAGGCACTAAGAAGAAAGATGTGACCTTGAATGACACATTGACCTGATGAACCCGGACACTTCCCGACAGTGGCGCCACTTGTGTACAGGTGGGGAATTTTGACAATGGAAGGAGGCAAAACTGGGCTACCATATTATTCTTGTGGTTGCTTTTATTTTTATCCTTCAATTCTACAAGGTTTTATGTCTGTCTTCAAAGCCTAATTGACAATCCATGCAATTTAAAAATTGGTTGTTGAAAGTCCTCAAAAATTTATTGTGAGGCAAACAATTTGTATAAATGAAAAAAAAAATCCCTTTTCCAATCTCCTGTTGATGCTACTGTCCTGTGAAATATATACCACCATAGGTTCTTACAGTGTGGAAATTTTGATTTGTAAAATGTCTGAAAAGTCCTAGAATCTTAAAGCTGATTATTAAATTGTGGGAACTCTGTGGCACCTATATAGTGTATATGGTCTTTTGTAGCAGATTTTGATATGCGTAGACACTTTACAAGGTAGCACACAGTGAGTCAACCAGTCAGTGAATGAAGGAGTGCATTCTTTTTTTTTGGGGGGGGGGGGGGGGAGGAATACTGCCTGCAGTCTGCATCAATGATCTGGATGATGACTTGTCAGTCAGGCAATCTGCCTCAATGCTCTGGATGATGACGTGTCAGTCAGGCAATCTGCCTCAATGCTGGATGATGACTTGTCAGTCAGGCAGTCTGCCTCAATGCTCTGGATGATGACTTGTCAGTCAGGCAATAGGCCTCACTGCTGGAGGATGACTTGTCAGTCATGCAATCAATCTGCCTCAATGCTAGATGATGACTTGTCAGTCAGGCAATGTGTCTCAATGCTGGAGGATGACTTGTCAGTGGGGCAATCCAAACACCACTGACTTCCACACCAGGCAAGAACAATCAGGACTTGCAGTTCTCCCTTGTTTCAACAAAATACATGCATACAGCAAAATACATGTATGCTAGTAAGTGGTCATGTTGCATAAACACATGGGAGACATACTGTGAAGTCAAATTAAAAAGACATTTAACCCTACTTCCTGTGGATTTAGACTGAGGCAACAGCTCAGCACAGAAAGAACAGCATGGACCCAGTCCACACCAGGAAAGGCTGTTGACCTAGAGTATAATATTATGATACATCTATATTTTTATGTTTGGAACGAGCTGGACTCGAACCTGCAACCTTTGGCACCAGTCTCCTAGCTGAAATGGGAAACTATATTTCTGGCTTAAATTTCTCGTCAATGATCATGAAATGACCGAAAAACCATTGAGGTAGGTGATATTTGGCTACCAACCTACCATAAAAGTACAGGTCAGATCAGCAGCTTGCCTGGCATGCCAGTGCTACGGACAGCTGTTGACTCCTCATTGCAACCGAGGAGGGTAAATTCTGTACTGCAAACAGGGCTAGCAACAGTTTCTATTCTATTTTTTACCAGGAGTTTCAATGCACAATCAATCCCTGTACAATGTCAACTTTAATATTGGGATGTCATTCCTCGAGAAAGGATAAGTTAATCCAGACTTGGTTAAGGAAATCTAAAAGGGATTCGGTTAGAAGCTGCACAACTGGGGGACATCCATGCATTGGCATATAAAAGATTCCCCATAAACTGGAGCTCCCAGGAAAACGGCTGTGAAGCTTGTTGCTTAACAAGCCTGGCTGAGTGGTATTGCTTGGTCATTACAGGCCTACTGGGAGTAAGGTTAACTTGGTCGTAATTCTATTTCATGCATTATGGAATCTCATGTACAATGAAAATCAACCTTCTTATTTGCGCTCTGAACTGGCCAGCCCAGCGCAGGTTGTTCAACCTATTTTTGGTTAGCTCTGCTGACCTAAGGTTGCAGAGCTTATAGTATTGCTCATGTCCGTCTGTCCATCCATCCGTCCATAAACTTTGGGTTGTGAGCGTGGTAATTTTAAAAGTTGATGTTAGCCCAATTTAACTTTCAGAACTTGTAGGGGGTATGAAAATGTAGGTCCCTTTCAATATTGATGCCGCCACCTACAATATTTTGCAATACAGGGGTCAAAATGCAAAAATCTTGTGAACACTGTAGCATCTGTAATTTGTGATGGATCTTCATCCAACTTGGTGGGATTGTGTGGGAGGTCAGTCTAAATTACTAATGATGCTACATGTAGTGGCACCACCTTTAGTTTGATGGAAAAAAATGAGCCAAAATATGTTTTAAGGTTTAAAATTCCATATTTGGAAAAGTAATTGGTTTAGACTTGACAAATTTATAGAATATATAAACCATGTCCAATGCTAGAATTTGATGTAATATCAGTGACCTTGACCTATTTGTGTGAGGTCACTATACATGTAAAGTTGAAAGAGGACATTTTGTAAAGGCAGGGTGTAGCTTGGACATAAATGGCAATATCAGGACAGCACCAGGCCTATGGACCTCATGTATTACATAATTTGGGTGACTTTAATCTTTTGTCCCAAGGTCACTGAGGACATAAAATGAAGGACTCGCTGATTGTTATCTAGGCACATGCAAAAATATCCATCACAGGAATTGCACAAATAATCTATGACTACATGTGGAGGGAAGTGCCATGTGGTGGACAAATGAGACACTAAAATCACATAAGCTTGGTATGTTCTGAAGCCACTTGAAGACTTGCAACTTTGAAATGAAGATGTAGGTGCAATATATAACCACGGTGCCATCAGAGCATTAGGCTCATGGGCCTCTTTTTTTCGATTGCTTCTTCTTTTTGAGTGGATGTATCTCTGATGTTGTTCTTTTGTTCACCGATTCCTCTGAGTCAATAGAGTGTTGTTATTGATTTAACACTTTGGCAGTCAAGTGTAGCAAAATGAAGTGGATTTTCTACGTTACTTCCACCGGATATCTCGCGTTATCTTTTGTGAATTCAGCAACAATGCTGGACTTCATAACATCTAAATTTTGTTGCCTTGGGACATTTTTAACTTGAGTTTAGATATAAAAAGCCACTGCCAATAATTATACAAAATTAGTTCTTATTATAATAGACACTCTCCAATGAAATAATGGAATTAGGACGGGTTAGGCTGCCCTTTCCTTTAATTTTGTGTGCTCAGCTGAATACACATGAAATTGCTAAATGTGACCTCACTTTTTAATTTCTTAGGATGCTTAAAGGTAGAAAGTTGATGTTTAGGGTGATTAAAAATGACATTTGAAAACCAAAATATTAAATGATTACATTTGAAAACCCAAATTTTAAATTTCATTTTTGAATAGTGCATTTTTAGCTCCGAAAGTGTGCCACATTTGCTACATGAAAGCCTGGTAGTTTTCTCTGATTGTGGCCCGACGTGGGAAAAACTTAGTGACGTCACAAACACAATCCACTGGCTGGGGTGAATGCATTCTAAGCCAGAATACCTCCAGTTAGCCAAGAGTAATGGCAGATACAACAGAGCATATAGTGATCCCGGAGAGTCTGATTTGAGTTTATCATGAACTGTGTGGTCTGATGAGGATGAAGATGAATTAATAAAAAAAGCTATAACAGCAGAGGAAATACCCATTCAGCCTTACAGACATGAGCCTAATGCCCAGAACCCTGCCACCACTATACTGCGGGGAGTGCAGCCGTGGGACAGCCAGACGATCCCAACTTGGCGTCTGGGCAATGATAATTCATTGCAAAAAAGATATTTCCCATCTTTAATTACTAGACCTCATTTAACAAGAACAAGCATACTTGCAATAAATTTGAATGGATGGACCTGGTCTTGTATCATGTATATAATGTTTCAAATTCTAGCATTCAGGGAGACAGCTATAGCCTACACCTACGGTATGTGTAAGTCTGTACAAACAGTTAATTTTCCCTTCCCATCTGTATGGGTGATTAAATGTAAGTTTACATTTATGAATGGCTTTCAATATATCAAAACCTGGCAGTAACCTCGCGACCCTTGGAGGGCAGTAATTTTATGTTGGCGTATAAGCCTACATTTTGCGATCCTTTACTTTAGATCGTATCCATTATGTAACACTGGTAAATATTTTCCTCTGACTGATCCATTTTCTTGGTCCGTATTAACAACAAAGATATAATAACATCACTTTTTTTTTACACCCGGTTATTGCAAGCAGGCTTGGACTGTTGCAAACCGTGGTACATGACTGAAAGGGATGAAAGGCCAGCTGCCCACGTCTTGGTAGCTGCGCAGATGATGCGTATCCAAACAAGTGTTATCTGGTAAATGGGATTAAACACCTCGCAATATACTGTGGTAATTGGACATACGCATTACGGTGGCTAGCTAAGTCAACCCAGGAACCTGTTATAGACTATTCAGCCTTAGACATTGGTATAAACAACTTCTTAAAGTTATAAAGTATATAACTTTAAGAAGGTTTTTTTTGTTTGTTTGTTTGTTTTTTTTTTGATGCAGCTACCTTCATTAACACTAATGTTTTATCTTCCTATACCATACTATATTAAGGAACATACTTGGGATAAAAGTAAGTATACAATGATGTATTACATGTATATCCAGCTGGGGTATCCATGTTACAAATACAACATAAAATTGCAAATGTTTGGCCCTGTTGATATATTTTATTGTATAGGTTCTAGATGTAAAGCACTTGAGAAAAGATAATGTGCTGGGGAACATAGATCCCTTGGAGCATCGTACACTTCTTACACTTGACCT
Source organism: Hermodice carunculata (assembly GCA_964020975.1). Classification (NCBI taxonomy): domain Eukaryota; kingdom Metazoa; phylum Annelida; class Polychaeta; order Eunicida; family Amphinomidae; genus Hermodice; species Hermodice carunculata. The sequence goes on from OZ026623.1 coordinate 23,763,952, forward strand.
TAACAGTGTTCAATCTTGATCAAATTCTGTGCTTTTGCCTTGGATTGCAAGTGACTGACATTGACTTCATTTTCAAGGTAAAAGGCCGCATACAGGAAATTAGTTTTTCTGTGAGAGGGTTTGATAAAAGTCAACAAAACTCAGACAGGTATGCATTAATTTCATCAAAGCCTCATTTAGTAATTTTCATTACATATTTTTTCCAGTTCCTGTTGCTGAGGGAATTTTGTACACCCAGCTGCAATAAAACAATAATAAACAAATCTCTTCTAGTCACGAATGAAAACTCCGCAGGGTAGCAAGGTCACAAGTTTGCATGCTAAAGCTAAAAAGCTTAAGTGAACGAAGCTGTGAGTGTGTGCTCAAAGCTCTGTGGCTTATTGAAATTTTCATGATAGATAAAATATTTACATGTAAGTCTCTGGACCACTCCATCAGCTTTGGGGGCATGTAGGCAGGCTTGGACTAATGCTTAACTCATTCCATACTATGGTCACACGCCTTGCTCAGTGGTTCTGGCACTGCCTGGCAAGTCACGCTGCAGCTGCTCTTTGCAGCAGCTGCAGCATGACTTGCCAGGCAGTGCCAGAACCACTGACTTAAGACTGTAGGCATGTTGGTACTTGAGCAAAAGCTTTTTTCATGGAGAATTTAAATATACAATTGTTGTCTTAAATCTAGGTAAATATATGGAAAAATCAGGGACTGGTATGGAATGAGTGAGAGCCCAAAAGCATTTAGCTGGTAATAGACACAACAAAAGGGGAGAGGAGACCATCATGTACAGCCATTTCAGTCACCAGACCTTGTTTTTAAGGTCACAGAATCAAAGCACTATGCACATGAAATAAGTTTAGGTTTAACATTTGTAGAAAGGTCATCAAATTTGGTTAGCTAACGCAGATCAGCAAGAATTTGTTTGGGAGTAAATCCATTGTCCCCAAAGCAAAGCAAGCTTTGTATTATTTCTACTGGTGGCATGGAGAAAACTTGGAGATTGGTCTGTTAATATCAGGCAAGAAGATGGGTGACTTTGATGTCAGTGTATTTTAGTGCAATAAATGAAGATGGGTTGAAGAAAAGTTGATTAAACTTTGTAAGATTATGAACCTAATGATGCTGATTTTTAAGCTTGCTAATTGGTTAACCAAGGTGACTGACTGGTGACTGATTAATAGTTGTTTTTTGTGAGGATTCCAGCCAGCTTATTTAGGACATGTTTTATTATGGGTATACATTTCCATATTGAGATACCACAAAAAAGCATGTATTTTTAAAACAACATTATACTATGCACTGTACTCCAACTGAAAACTTTATTATCACTTATATGGTTGAGGCAATGATAAGAATCAATTATATTGAATTCCACTATTGATACTTTTCTCAGATTGTTTATGGGTGACTTTGACCTCATTGTCAAGATTATATAAAGGAAATACATAGTCATTTAGTACCTTGAGAATCTGACCCAATCAGATCAGACTTGGTCAGACCATGTGTCTCAATCAGGCCATGTTACTGATTGCAGACGTGTAACCTTGACCTTGGTGTGACCCGAGATAGAATAATAATGTTGGAACATAGCCGACCTGGAATTTCATGTGAACAGAGATATGTAGTTTTGTGATGCAAAATCATGTGGATACTTCTAGTTTTTTCAGAGTAAGCCAGTCTCACTGTTGTCCATTGACAAATACAGTATATCAACACTGTGGCTATGGCACTAAGAAAACTCTTCTCTGAGTTTGGATAAAGTAGGGTTATTTTTACCATTTTCATCACAATAGTACTGTAACTCCACTGGTTTGTTAGTTAATTGCTTAAAATTTAAAGAAAGCATTTGAGTGCAGCAATCCTGGTACCAATAGAACAATGCTAATTTTACTGTTGTTTTGTTTGTTAGCAGACTGGTTATATGCCCATCAGCTGGGCAGATATGTATGGGTGCCATCCTTACTCACACAACTGCTGGTCAGACAGATGCTGTGGCTTCAAATCCTTTTGGCACAACATCTGGGCAAAGTAAGCAGTGTCAAATCCTATTGGCACAACAGCTGGGCAAAGTAAGCAATGTCAAATCCTATTGGCACAGCATGTGGGTAAAGTAAGCAATCTCAAATCCTGTTGGCACAGCATGTGGATAAAGTAAGCAATCTCAAATCCTATTGGCACAACAGCTGGGCAAAGTAAGCAATGTCAAATCCTATTGGCACAACATGTGGGCAAAGTAAGCAATGTCAAATCCTATTGGCACAGCATGTGGGTAAAGTAAACAAGGCTTAGCCCTATTGACACAACAGCTGGCTAATTAACCATGTTGAACCCTTTTTTCACACCAGGTGGGTGAATATGTATGGCACTTAAACCTATTGCTACAACAGCTGGGCAGATAGATGCACTGACCAAAATCCCTGGAGAATAACAGCTGGGCAAATTTAGCACAGTCCAATCCCATTGTCACAATACCTGGGCAAATAGAGCATGGTTTATCCCTATTTGCACAACAGCTGGCCAAATAAAGCATGGTGGAACCTTAATGGTGCTACAGCTGGGCAAGTAAAGCATGGTTAATCCCTATTGGCACAAGAGCTGGGCAAATAAGGCATCGTTGAACCTGATTGGCACAACAGCTGGGCAAATAAGGCACTGTTGAACCTTATTGGCACAACAGCTGGGCAAATAAGGCACCGTTGAACCTTATTGGCACAACAGCTGGGCAAATAAGGCACTGTTGAACCTCATTGGCACAACAGCTGGGCAAATAAGGCACTGTTGAACCTTATTGGCACAACAGCTGGGCAAATAAGGCATTGTTGAATCCCATTCACACAACAGCTGAGTGAATGAAGCACAGTCAAACCGTATTTGCTGAGCATCTAGGCAAAGATTCATGGCTGAACAGTACCTTTCGCAACAGCTAAGCAAATAGAAGAGATGCAGCCTTTTTTTGTTTAAATCAATCTTGCATACAGGAGTTCTAGTTCTGTGAATGGGTCATATTAACCTTGTTGGTGATTATATCATGTTTGACCCTTTGCTGATTACAATCGGACTGGGTCAACAGCTTTCCTTGGCATGAGTTGTGTGCATTGCATGTGACCCCTGCCGAGGAAAGCTGGTGAACTAGATCATTTTGTCTATGTTGGACTTGTCACAAGTTTCATCCAAAATGCTTTTTCATAATGAAAAATTGAACTGGAAACATTGTAGCAGATATTTCACATATGGATGTGCGCCACTTGAACAGGAGAGGGTCAACCTTGAAGGATATATAACACTGATACATCCGCATGCTACTTTTTCCCGTTAAAAATGACCAGAAATGGCCCAGTGTTGTAGATGTTGTCTGCATCTTTATTGCATCAAGATCTTTTAGGCAGTCAACAGTTTCCTTGGTGCAGAGAAAAGCTGTAAATATGGTTCGTGGAAAGTCAATCCTCTTCCACGTATAATTTCAAATGTGATCGGCTTTTCTTACGGTGGAATGGGCAAGTCTGTCCAAGAAGTGCACTTAATTGACCTAAAGCGTACCATGCCAAAAATCTGATCCAGCTGGAGTTCTTATCTTCAATGATCCATGGAACACATAAAGAAACTCGGGCAGTATTGTATAGCCTGATAAATTAACCCTCAAATGCTAATTTTCAGACTAAATCAATAATATGGGACTTGCATATTTTCCCCAAAGTCATTGGCCCTATTTATAGGCATTAGTGGCAGTCAGCCCCCATGATACAGGTGTACTGATAGGAAAACCAAATCCACAGACATTTGTGGGAATAACATAGGATGAGTCCTTTTTATATTTTTGTATGTAAAGCTCAATGTGTGTTTGAAGAACAGGACTAACATTTTTAAACAGTTAATCCTGTGCAAATTGCTAGCTTGGCCAAGCTAGGGCAACATATTTTGCCATGTTTGATACCAGTATTTCCAGTATGCACTGGTACTTCCTTGTTTATATATATATATATATATATATATATATATATATATATATATATATATATATATATATATATATATATATATATATATATATATATATATATATATAGGCAACAATACCACAGCTAATGTGAATGTCCCATATTTCCTGGGCACACTTATTGGGGGCAATGCACTCAATTTGTGCTGAAGAAGACCATACCTAGACCTTTTCCATTATCTGGAAGCACAAATTGAGACTAGACGTCGTGGTATGACAAGTCTTTGTTGGAATTGTAATAATGAAGTGGCATCATGATTACACATGTAATTTATATAAGTGTAGCGTCTGAACTAGGACTCAAACATGGGAGTCTCCTACCCTTATATTCAAAGACCGTGTTGTCTGATGATGGACTGTATAATACTGGCTCTTAAACCTTTCCCCCTTAGACTGGCCAAAACCAGTTGGTAGTCAAATATTGTCTGCTTCAGTGTTTTCAACAGTGATGAAGATCAATTTGACGGAGACTTGTAGATGAAACCTTTCAAGGTATAACGTACCCTAGGTCAACAGCTTTCCTTGACATGGGTTGGGCACTTAGGACCCAACCTATGTCAAGGAAAGCTGTTGATTCAGGTCTTAATTCAAGGGGGAAAGGGTTAATCTGAGTCATGCTTCAAATCAAGAGGTTGTAGACTAATGCTGTTGCCAGTTGTTTGACAGCCTCTTTAGGTTGATCAGTGGAAAAGTATTTGTTGAGTTACTGTTATTTCAAGGCCACGTCAGTCGATCATTATGATTAATTGATGTTTTCATGCTGCCATAGAAGCCAAAAGATATTGAATGATATCATTATATTTCCAGATGAATGAAAAGCAGCTGGGTCCTGTATCAAAGGTCTCCGTAATAAACTGTAAGCCCTGACCATATGTCGTGACCACATGTGTGTTTGGATATAAAATATGAGAAAACCAAAGGAACAATGTATTCTATACTAAATTAGTAAAAGATATAGTCAAGCCTTTTTTCACACTGCTGGGCAAACTGAGTTGGAATAGGATTTGCCAGACAGCGCAAAAACCATGCAGGGACTGCACAATTGGTTTTGTAACTGAATTAAAACTTTTTTCAATTTGGGATTTAACCCTTTAAGTGCTGATTTAAGATTGAGTCAACAGCTTTCCTCGGGACACTTTGCGCGCAAAGTGTCCCGAGGAAAGCTGTTGATTAAGACTACTTTTTGCTTCAGACAAGGCTTGCTTGAATTTGAATGAAAGGTATCTTTATGAGGAATTTGACTCTTTTAACCATTATATGTTTAATGGTAATGAAAAAGCAACTATAGCAGTGATTAGCACTTTTAGGGTTAAACATGGGGCTTACACCTAAATTAGGATAAATATAAAAATGTGTGTCAGGGATACAAGGAATTAACTCTGACAAAGATGATCACAACAAGGTTTTGCTCATCTAAATTATGGTTATTCAACATTAAAGTTCCTCATAAAAAAAAAACAAAAACAAAAAACAAAAAAAAAAAACCTTTTTGCATGAGTACCAGCATGTTTGATGTTTTCAGAGAGAAACATGGCACCGGTCAACGGCATTTTTTCCCTATTTTTGTAAAAGCTGTTGACTGAGTCCTCAGATCACACAGAAAGGGTTAACATGATGAGTGGTACACATACATGTATTGTGTAGCCATCTTAGTTAAATCCAATTCTGCCAGTTCAATGGCTGATCCTGCTTGGTTGCATATCAGTGGCTGTGGTGAAGCTATTTGTTTCACGGCAATTCTACCAGGGTAAGTCTTGAAGATGGGGATCTGCAAATTGAGTATTGCATCTGGGTCCAACAGATAAAAGGGTAATATTTTGCCCATTTCACTAAACCTTTAATTAGAAATTTGAAGACAAGTTATTGATGCTGAGTAAATGATACATACAGGTGATTAGCTGTATTAAAGGACTAGTACAGGGTTAAGCCTGACAGAGGATTGTCGGCACATAGAAAACCATGGGCGTTGGTCTTTTATGCACAGCCGTGTTAAAATGCGTTTATGATATATTGAAGCTCTGCATTTGTAAGCAGAGCTTCACTTATTTAGCTAATGCGTTGACACGTTCGTATATTTTTTCATTATTATGGGAGTCGTCTTTGCTGAAAATTTAGCTTAGACAGAGCCGCTACTCAGAGAGACATACATGGAAACAGGCTCCAAAACATGTTCTGAGTAGTTACCCACTGAAGACCTTTTAATTTATTTTAACTAATGCAGCCCATGTCAAAATTCTACAGAAAAACGTGACAATAGTACGTCCATGTGTATTTAGGTTAGAGAGTGACATGTTAGCTTATGGAGCGTAGAGAGTTCAGACTATGAAATAGGGTAATGACTACTAGGGAAGTGGTTTGGATGAAAAGATACAAATACAAATAGGTTTTTGTTGATACTATCGCATAAATCTTGCAAAATGTGTCCAAATGTTGACAAATTTAAGTTTTCCACGCTGAATTTCAGTGCAACAGGATAACTCAAACATGAAAATGGTATGTGCGCACATTTACTGCTCAATCTCAAAAGGATGCTGGTCTCTATTGCGGAATAACGACTGGTCACTTGACATTGTTCTTAAATCAGATTGGCCAACCAATTTAATCTACATTATAACTATTTCATGTGCAATTGGTCTGTACTAACTAACAGTAATATCAGATGTTATTATCTGTTTCATTTCCTTTGGGAGGGGGGATTTTGTTACCACCAAATGTTGTAAATAAAAACATGAGAGAAAACCTGCCAATACAATCATCAGATCCCCCCCCCAAAAAAAAAAGTTTTCATCATCTTATTGTTGGATGTTTGTCCCAGAGCCTGCTCTTAACTTTTCCAGTGTACACATTTTGATTGAGTCAACAGCTTTCCTCAGTATGCCATGGAATGCTATATGCTCAAAGCATGAGAAAAGCTGTTGACCTGGACCATTCTTGTGTAACCAGACAAGTACTTGGCATGTGTCGGGACTTCCTGCTGATAATGGAAATGCAACTGAGTGAACAGGCTTCTGCCGTACCTTGTGGCAGATTACTTTGTTGACATTTTACATTCATGTGCACTAATGTACATGTAGAATGCAAAACATTGCAAGTTAAGTTGTTTTCAGTGTTAAAATCATTGTATTTGTATTATTTAATGTTAAAATTTAATAATTTATTTAGTTTAAACATATTTATTTCAAACTGGATTGCCCGATAGTACAAATAGTGTTACTAATTGAGGGGTTCTCCAGAAACATTTATACATGTGTCATAACGGGAGAAATACAAACAACCACTGTCATGTGTTTAATGTCTGAGCTCAATGCTTCTTTGTCGCAGAAGGCACTTGCCACAAGTGGTTCATGCCTTCTGCGACGAGAAGGATTGAGCTCATGACAATTAACACTGGTCAGTCATGGTGCTTTTTCTAAATAACAATATATTAACTGCTGACCTGTTCAGGTCCCCTCAGTTGCTATTTAGGCAACAGAACTATGGATGAAAATGGAAGGATTAAAAAATTAAAAACAAAGAGGGCTCTTGCACCTGAGTTATATGTTACTTAACCATCCAGAAATAACAATTTTCTATGAAACAAATATATGTGCTCTAAATATGTTTAACAGCATCTTGTATGTTTTAAAACTTATTGAATTACTTATATAAAGCTTTTTGTTTTCTCAAGTTGTTAGGTTAATCATGTGATCATGTAAGCTCATTTGGCCCTGCTTGATACATGAATCTGCCCTCTTCCTGTCAATTTCCTTGTTGCAACCTAGGTGGCAGCACAGGGTCCCAATTAATATGAATAGCTCCTATTTGGAGCAGATCAACTTTTGAAAAATTGGCAATGACAGAAATACAGAGCATCTGAAAAAATTTAAAACTTCTGCTACACCATCAGTAGCAGAGGAAACCCTGTTTCAAGTAAGAGTTGGCTTTCACCCCTCTAGAACTAGAAAGTCTCTACTCCAGTTCATGGCCTACTGTAGTATATGTGCAGCATTATGCAGGAAAACTCGGAGAGTCAAAAATTGATGGAGAGATGTACTTATGCCATATCAGTCTGCCCAACTGTTATAGATCGATCATGTGCACTTTTACTGTGTGTCAGATTGAAGCTGCAGGTGTAAATGTACATGTACCAACATATGACAGTAAAGTTCTGTTGAGATATGACAGTAAGTCTCTATGTAGACATAGCAGGAAGGTTCTGTTGAAATATGATAATAAAATCCTGTTGATTACACTTTCTGTAATAAACTGACAAAAGTTTAGGAAATTGTCTGTCATTAGTCCTATCTGGCCAGTGACAGTCTGGATTCCTACCAGGATGCAGGGTGACAGTCCGGATTCCTGCCAGGATGCAGGGTGACAGTCCGGATTCCTGCCAGGATGCAGGGTGACAGTCTGGATTCCTGCCAGGATGCAGGGTGACAGTCTGGATTCCTGCCAGGGTGCAGGGTGACAGTTTGGATTCCTGCCAGGATGTAGAGGGACTATAAATATGTAAAACCAGAAACATAAAAATGGCTGCATTCCTATCAGGTCAATGCCCAGCCTTGTAAGAGACCATCAACATCCGATGTATATTTTCTGCCCTGTATCGACTAGGTCCAACTTGTTAGCCTTCCAAATGAGGCTCTTTCTACCCTCCTTGACTTTCATAAAGGTCCCCTGAGGTAAGGACAATACGGCAAAACTAGTTGTGACAGAGGCAATAATATACAATGTATACAGTGAGATGTGTTGAGAGACCACCCCTAGGGCAGGCTAAAAAGTGGTCACATAAGGCAGGTGGTCTCTCAATGGAGGTGCAATAACATGGGGAAGATAGCAACTGGGACTTTGCAAATATGGTCTTAAAAGGCAGGTGGTCTTTTGTTACAGTGGTTTCTCAAAACAGGTTCCACTGTATTTTTAACAAGGAATCAGTTGCCTGGGGATACAGCAGCTTCTATTTTTACACTTTTTCACTGGCTGGACAGCGGATTTTTCTTGCCCACAACTGTTGTCTGTGATCTCTGTAATTTAGAGGCTTGTCGGCGAGTAAAGCATAAATAGTCACTCCCAGGGTTTGCAAGTAAACCTTCATGTAATCAGGTTCAACCTTTGAGTTGAGCTTGACCTCAAGCAAATATTGTAGAGGGAAACATATCCTAATTTGTCAACCATTACATTTACATTTTTGTACTGTAACAGACTAAATAGTTTTTGATGAAACCTTCAAGTCTTTTCATGGAAATATTAATATCTAATGTGAGAGTTGTAACCATTGATCATGTTGACCCTTAAAGTGCTAATCACTGCTATAGCTGCTTTCTCATTACTGTTAAACATCTAATGGTTAAAATATTAAAATTCCTCATGAAGATACTTTCATTCAAATACCAGCAAGCCTTGTCTGAAGCAAAAAGTAGTCTTAGTCAACAGCTTTCCTTGGGACACTTGCGCACAATGTGCACAGTGTCCCGAGGAAAGCTGTTGACTCAATCTTTAATCAGCACTTTAAGGGTTAATATTGCAGCCTCACGCCCTTAAAGTTTGTTATACACATGTATATTCAGACTCACAGTATGTGGCATTTTGGATGTGCTAAGCAATCTCCATACAAGCGCATGTACTTCAGATTTTTTTATTCCTGTTATTCCTATTGGGTGAGCATTTAAAAAGCTTGTGAGATAGCATGTTGTTGGTCAATATTAAACTTTCTATTGCAGAACTGGTATCCAAAGGGTGCAACCAAATATACATTTTTTATGATCTTAAAAACAGTGTCTGTACTTATACAGTGATCCCTATAGTGAAGTTGGCAGGATCCAATTAGCGAGCACAAAACCTAGGGCCCCTACTCATGTTGTTGCAATGCATTGTTTCTGTTACTCATGTGTATTTTTACCGTTATGTTGAGTGATGTATACGTGTTTAAGGTCTGCTTAGCTAAGATAATTGCAAGCAATTACTTAACATGCTTAAGGAAACAGCTGTATGTTGAAGGTTAACTAAGCAGTAAGGTTGTTTGGTTTATGTTACCGTCCATTATACTCGTGTGGCATACAAACATGCCAATTAAGGGCTTTTTCATTGTTTATCACGATTTTTTTACTTTCGTTCGCAGTAATTCTTTCCTGGTCAGAATGAGGCCGAATCAGCAGTTTTTCTCAGTGCACTCTTGGGCACAACTGCTTTCCAGGAATTAAGCTGTTCACATGCAGCATGATGTCCTGATGTTTGTCATTTACCGCGTAAACACTTCACATGCATGGATGAGAAACTGTCCTTAAACATTCCCAGGGATGAAGAAAGTATCAGTATCATGATTGCCGTATGTAATTTAAATCATGCAGTAATTTTTTTTTTTCAGCTACCATGGGTTGCAGAGTTCATGCAATCACTCGTGTCTGTCCGTCCATTCATCCGTCTGTAAACTTTTGCTTGTGAGCGCTATACAGTCCACAGTTTTTCAGATAGCCGCATATAACTTTCAGGGCTTATCAAGTGTGTGGAAATCTAGGTTGAGTTCGACATTGGTGGTGCTACCTGAAGCATTATGTAATGCATGGGTCAAAATGTGAAAATCTAATGACTACTCTGGCATTCTTAATGCATGATAGATCTTCATGAAATTTAGTGGCGTTGTGGGGAGGTCAAAATCTTACTTGCATATGATACAAGTGGTGCCACACACACACATATATATATATATATATACATATATATATATATATATATATATATATATATATATATATATTTCAAACTCCAATTTTTGAATTAGACTGCTTTACTTTTTGATGATTTTATGTCAACATTTACATGTTGTATTTAGTTACAGTACACAGTTTCTGATCAGCCAGAATCTGCATGCTAGCTTATTTCAAATGTTAGTAAAACACCAGGTTTTTCAGTTTTCATAGAAAGCACTGAGCCCAATTTTATACAGTGGTACATGTTCTAAAGACCACCTCTCATGCGTGACCATGTTAGTTTTTTTAGGACCACGCTTTCAATACACTGGACTTTTCTTTTTTTAGCTGATTAACCTTCAGTTTAAGACCACCTGCCCTATGTGACCACTTTTGTCTGGCACTAGGGGTGGTCTTAAATAGCAAGTACCACTGTATACATGTTTAAACAAAGGAAGTCCATAGCTCATTGAAAAAAAATAATACAAAGAACAATTAAATAAATAAATAAATAAATAAATAAATAAATAAATAAATAAATAAATAAATAAATAAATAAATAAATAAATAAATAAATAAATAAAATAAAAACAAAATAGGACAGGCCAAGTAAAGATTGCTACATTTGGAAAAAAAATGCTTTGGATTTATGACCTTTTGACCTTCCTACCATGTGCAATGCTGACCTGGACCCCTGATATCAGCAATAACTTCCATAAATACCAGAACATCTAGGTTGTCCTTTTAATATGTTTTATGGGAAGATATGTTTTGTGCTATGATAGTACAGTATTTTATTTTTTTAATCAATTTTTATATTCCTAACAGACCCAAGTCTTGACATGTTTATAGTCTGGAGTGAAAATAACTGTACTATAACCCTGGCCAGGTCTCTTCTAGATAAATGCCATCTATTGACCACAAGATGAACAAGCCTCAGAAACAACACACCAGACAGAGTTACAGTTTTGAGGTCCACTTGTAAATTCTGTGAGCAAGCCAGGCCTGTTAACAGGACTGGCACCAAGGGCTAGGGGATACCAAGATATTGTTATGATTCACAAGCAGAGTTAAACAGGAGTTGAATATTCAGATTCTTCATCAAAAACATTTTCAGTGAAATACATGTACCAACATCTATTGTCTATAATTGTGATATTTCTTGGATTTGTAATACGTGTACTCTTAAAGTGCGAGATTTTGGACTGAGTCAACAACTTTTCATGGCACCAATGCGTGCGAAGAAAAGCTGTTGACCTGGGATATTTTCTCTCGAACTATAGGCATGCTGATACTTGAATGAAAGATCTTTTTACAAGGAACACAAATCTGAAATCTTGATGATAATTCAGACTAGTTTGACTTTAGTAAATTGACTTGAGACGTAATTGGCACTGGAAGAGTTAAAACCTTGTGAAATAAAACAATTATTTATCTGCAAAAAGGATCAGATAAATGAATGAAATTGCAAAGAAATTTTGGCTTCAAAACTTTTCATTCGGTGAATATGTCAGATATTTCAGAGTTATTTTTATCAGGTCTCACTATATAGAACACATATGGTTCAGTATATATTGATACAGTGAAAACTGGTTATAATGACACCATCTGTTCCATAAGAAATATGCCTCATAACTGAATATGTCACATACATGAATCAAGTAACAAAGAAGACAAACTTTTTCCCATGAAAATTTGTGTCATTAAATTCAATATGTGGGATATATCTGAGTGTCGTTATAACGACGTTTCACTGTATAACTTGATTCTCATTGTCCTGCTGGAATCGCCAGTTTTCTTCACAAAAATGATATAAAAATGGTAGATACGCGAGATCGCCATGATGAGGTTTCACTGTAACGTCTATAGTTCCAGTGCTGACTGCCTCCATGCTAATCTTGGGTGTGTGGTGGCATCAGACAGCAACATTGGGATAACGGCTGGCAGGTCGACAGCCCTATGTCAGAGGGGCACCTGCAACATGGCTTGCCAGACAATGTATGCAAACACTGAGCAAGGCCTTTTATCACTGTGGTATACAGCAGGTTAACTCTGTCATGTGCATGTGCTTTCAATTGATGAGCTAAACGACAAGACAAATGTCGAAAATGACTGGAGGCTTTTAACGTTTTAACGTTTTTTTTTTTTTTTTTAAATGCTTTCAATTGATGTAACGTTACCAGATTCATATTCCTTGTAAATTGGCCATCCATTCAAGTACCAGCCTGTCTACAGTTATAAAGACCATTAGAATGATCCAAGTCAAGAGCTTTCCTTCAAGTACCAACATGTCTACAGTTACAGAGACCGTTAGAATGGTCCAGGTCAACAGCTTTCTGCCATGTGCTTAGGCACATTGCATGCAAAGCATGCCCAGGAAAGCTGTTGAATCAGCCAGAACTGGGCCGTGAAAGAGTTAAACCAGGCAATATGAAGCAGCACATCATATTACCACAGAAAATTGTAAATGGGAAACATTCTACATGCATGCATGTAGAGATTCCATGTTTGTTAGGATAAAGGACATTGGTATGACACAACGTAATGCAGGTCGTGCTTGATGAGTCTTATTGTAGTTACATTTAGACTCCATTCATCTGAATTACACATTGTCACGTTCAGCCTTGGTATATAACAACTTATGGCATCTCTGAGATAGCCCCTTGATATAGAGGGCTGTAAGTTTTATCAGCTTGATTTGTAGGTGGTGTGGTGGGGAAATGATAGATGGCAGATAACTCGCCACAAATGCACAGCTTGTCGCTGCTTTGACAGATTCAGTATGGGCTGGGACAGATTCTCCCTGGCCAGTCAGTCAATTAGCATTGTGTTTAATTCCCACAAAGAGAGGGTTGATTTCCAGAGGTTGCCTATGCCTGTGGAGTGATTGTCAAGTATGCATGCAGTCTGTATTTCTCCCAGGCGCTCTCGGAGCAGGCGTTCATTCAGCACCGTAGTTGCTCTGTCTCCAATCAATTGAAGATTGCTCGCAAGGTGTGCTTTATCAGCTCCAAGGTGTAACACTTCAGGAGCACGAGACCTGGGAAGTGATGGCTTTGGTCTCTCTCGTGCTTTAATGTGGTGGACAAAACATTGCTAACCAGCTGCCGCTGTGAGTAGATTCTGCCGAAGTAAGCCACGAGAGCCCGCTGACCCAGTAAGGCTTCAGGACCTCAGACTTCAGGAAGCCCGTGCTTCTGTGCTTGGACAAACTGACAGATTGGTTCTGTCCGGTGACAGCTTCTCATTCTCATGTGCTTCAGTTTTCCTAGAGGTTTATTACTTTATGCCAGAGTGTTCATTAATTTTGTCCATCTGTGAAACAAGCTTTTCACAATAGGTGGGGGTACAACTTGGTTCTACAAAAGCGTCTGCGCATACAGAATAATCTTGGATAAATGGATATCATAAATGGATGTGACGATTAGTTCATCCTCACCCGGAATGGTTATTCCCACAAATGCGACAATTACGCTTGTCGCATTCAGCATCATTGTGGTCTTCTTTATTCTCTGCTGTTATTGGCTTGTGTTTGGCTGCAAGGGCAAAAGCTCAGGCCAGATCCACGATGACGAAGAGGATTATTTGACAGGTAACATCAAGTACCTTCATTATATAAAACACTTGCTTTTGGCCTCTGACGTACACCTCTCAAGTTTTGATGGATGTTATGTACGGAGACGTTACAAGAATAAGCTAAAAGATGGCAGGAATAGCATGATTAACCCTTTCAGGCCTAAGTTTGAAACTGAGTCAACATCTTTCTGTGGGCAGGTTTAGGAGCAGTGCACCCTAAGCACACAGAAAGCTGTTGACCTTGGAACTGCACCAAGTTAATATTGGAATGAAAGTTCTCATTACAAGGAACTTAAGTCTGGAATCATTTTGTCAATTTAAACGAGTATGTTTGTTGCAATTGACATTGAGAGAGATATGATTAAAAAGCAACACAGAGGTTTCTGAGTCTTTGTATTTACACAAAAAAGCTAGCTGCGAAATTGACCCTACTGATGACAGATTTCTCAGCATGAAAGTGGGTGTTCAAGGGTACACATACTTTACTCCAAACTGGATCGGATCATTTGTTCAAGTTTTTTAACTCTTTCAGTGCCAATCATATCTCGATCTACTAACGTGAAGCTAGTGTGAATTATCACTAGGATCCGAGATTTGTATAAAAATTCCTCTTAAAAAGACCTTTCATTCAAGTACCAGCATGCATAATTATTAGTTCCAGAGAAAATATCCCAGATCAACAGCTAATTTTCTCGTCACAGTGCGCCCAATGCACGCCAAGAAAAGCTGTTGCTTCAGTCCACAATTTGGCACTTAAAGTATCAATTCAATGTGTGCATTATTAATTTCCAGTATATTGATGGACACTCAAAATTTCCCATTATGCGTTTGGAAGAGAGATATAGTTTCAATGACTTGCCTTCATAGGAGCTCCCAAATTGCTCAAGTTCTTGAAGAGGGTAGGACAGGGTAACAAATCATTATTCTGAGTTGGGACAGCCAAAAAAATAGTGTTGCAAAAGTATTCATTAAAAAAAGCATATGGTAAGTAATGTTTGGAATTCCGTTAGTAAATTTCCTAGCATATTTCGAATGTCTCTGTGTCACAGTTAGTAAGGGTTTTG
The DNA here is from genome assembly GCA_964020975.1 of Hermodice carunculata. NCBI lineage: Eukaryota > Metazoa > Annelida > Polychaeta > Eunicida > Amphinomidae > Hermodice > Hermodice carunculata. The sequence goes on from OZ026623.1 coordinate 23,779,251, forward strand.
GTCAGTGTGTTATGTACCATGTTCCTTCCAATGTGTGTCCATGGTCTAATAAATGCCTCCTGTCTCATTGGGGCTAGGAAAGCCATGGTGAGAGCCTGAACACCAACCATGCTCACTGGGTGGAATGTGGTTGTCAGCACCAGGAGCACTTTGCAGGCAACGCAAATGCTAGGACATTGACATGTCACTATTGGAGCAAAGGTTCACAATTAATTCCACTTAATCCCAATATCACCTCCCCCACAAAACCAGCTAAAACTGCTAAGACATAAAATGATGTGCACATGTACTTAAATGATTTTACATTAATTTTACTAGCATTCATGAAAAAAAATGTATTGGGTTTAATAGCAAGCTCCTTCAGAATAGCACATGCCCCTGGACAGACAACAGCATTCCTTAAGGTAGGTTGGGCACTTTTTAGCTCTGCTGACCTAAGGTCAACAAGCTTACACGATGTCTGTCCGTCCATCTGTAAACCTTTGCTTGGGAACATGATAAGTTAGCCCCATGCAACTTGAAGAACATGTTGGGGGTATGAAAATCTAGGTGGAGTTTGATATTGGTGGCGCCACCTGCAGCATTATGTAATATATGGATCAAAATGTGAAAATCTTATGACTAGTCTTGCCTCCTGAATTTTTACCTTAGCTGACAAGTCAGCTGAGGATATAGTGTGGTCCAGCGTCTGTCCATCCCTCTGTCTGTCTGTCCACAATTCACATTTTCAAAACCGTCTGCCAGATTCACTGCAAACTTGGTGGGAATATGCCTTCTGCAGATCTTTGATAAGTGTGTTCTTGGGGGTCATGCTTCAATGATTTTTGGATTTTCTATGAATAATTTGTTCATTTTTTGGCCAAATCTTGAAAAATCTTCTCCGGAGCCGCTCAGTCAGTTGCTTGGAAATTGCACAGGGACACTCCTGGGGACCCCCAGACCTTAATTTGTTCAAGAGGTGGCGCTACTATTTATTTTTAATTTCTATTTTGTAAGAATTTTTGTATGTTAAGGCTATTTTCCACTTCTCCAAAACTGTCACTGAGAATGTTCTGAAACATAGTGGATATGTAGCTTGTGGGAGGGGTAAACAAAGTTGATGACTAAGTGGTAATACTGTGGATCCTTGATTTTTAACAAATTTTCAATCCGGGTACTTGGTTAATGCATGCATTCCTCTTGATTATTATGCAAGTCAGTGGGCTGTGCACACAGCCCTTTTGTATGAATCTTCATGAAATTAAGTGGCATTGTGGAGGAGGTTAAAATCCTGGTTACATATGATACTAGTGGTGCCACCTGTAATTGGATGGAATTTATGAGCTAAAATGTGTTGAAAGATACTATCTATCATATCTCGAAAATAATTTGGACATGCCAAATTTATAAGGTTTATAGATCATGTCCAGTACTACTATTTTATATAATAACCGTGACTTGACTTGCTTAGGATCCCATGCTGGTAAATCTAAAGGAGTTGATTTTGTAATGACAGGGTGCAGCGTGGACATCAATGACAAAGCAAATTTAGCCTCCGGATCAAAATTTCACTTGAGTACATTGTACATAAAACGTTACTTAATGACCTATTTTTAGATCACCATGACCCAATTATAATGGAGTTTGGCACTTGTCCAAGTTTAGTGCTTTCTTCAATAATTTGAAAAGTACGTAAAACTACTTAGTGACCTATTTGTTTGGTCACCATGATTCAATTATAATGGAGTTTGGCGCTTGTCCAAGTTTTGTGTTTTTCTTCAATAACTTGAAAAGTATATGAAACTCTACTTAGTGACCAATTCTTTGCATCATTGTGACCCAATTATAATGGATTTGGCACTTGTTTAAGTTTAGTGTTTTTCTTCAATAACTTGAAAAATACATAAAATTCTCCTTAGTGACCTATGTTTTGGGTCACCATGACCCAATTATAATGGAGTTTGACACTTGTCCAAGTTTAGTATTTTTCTTCAATAACTTGAAAAGGTATTACTGGGTGAGAACAGATGCTGTTTTCGTGGTTTGGCCTTAGTTGGATGCACTGCAATGAAGCAACAGGAATTTTAATTCATTGACATTTTGCAGAGATGCCAACTGTCTCTCATCATCAGGGACAAGCCCTGAAATCAGCTGAAAATTTGCCCAATTCAGGATGTGTGTCTCTCATCAAAATTGAGTATTTGCTGCTATATTCTTTCTTAATTATTCTATGCCCCTGATGATCTTGACCACTTGTCCTTGAAATGACACTTTGAGCGTTGGCATCCCTGATTTTGATACAATTTTTTACTTTTAATGTGGAATTATCAGATGAAACCTATATCATAAATACTATAAATTGCTTTTATTTCGCTGTATTTTTATTTTTGCTGATTTCCCTGATGACACAAAACCGTGAAAATAAAAATACATCGAAATGTCAGTTTAATGTTGAATTAATAGGAATTGTGTCAAAAAAGAATAGATTATTAATTCAATGAAATTTAAATGTGTGAAATGCAAAAACTGTGAACATTTATACACGTGAAAATAAGTACATTTGCAGTATATTAAAACATAGCGCGGCTAGGCAGAGAGGTTTGTATATGGCAGAAAGAAGACTGCGGGCTCACTTTCTATCAGCGGATATAATCCTCTGTAAAGCATCACCATGTATTAATCCTTTATTATTCCCATTAAGTGGCAAGGGCTGGAATGTCAGGAGATTTTCATAATGTGGCATGAAGTTCAGACCTAGTTTTGAATATCATAACACTGTTTGGGGAAAATGATGGCAGTTGTAATAACAATAGATATATTAACATCTATGGCTATAGTGTTCTCATTGCCGTCAGTGGGCAAAGTGCCTAAGGAGTCAAGGGTCACCAAAAACAGATACTGAGTTGCAGTAGACTTAAAAATCATCACTGAAAGAGTATGAGTGACATGTAAAGCAGTCAGGGGCAGTGGTGAGTGTTTACAAGACAGGCCTGTTGGGGCAGTGGTGAGTGTTTACAAGGCAGGTCAGTCAGGGGAAGTGGTGAATGTTTACAAGGCAGGCCAGTTGGTGAGTGTTCACAATGCAAGCCAGTCAGGGGCAGTGGTGAGTGTTCACAAGGCAGGCCAGTCAGGGGCAGTGGTGAGTGTTCAGAAGGCAGGCCAGTCAGGGGCAGTGGTGAGTGTAAAGGCAGGCCAGTCAGGGGCAGTAGTGAGTATTCACAAGGTAGGCCAGTCAGGGGCAGTGGGGAGTGTTCACAAGGCGTGCCAGTGGTGAGTGTTCAAAAGGCAGGCCAGTCGGGGGCAATAGGGTTTGTTCACAAGGCAGGTCAGTCAGGGGCAGTGGTGAGTGTTTACAAGCAGGCCAGCCAGGGGGAGTGTTCAAAAGGCAGGCCAGTTGTGTGCAGTGGTGAGTTTTCACAAGGTGGGCTGGTCAGGGGCAGTAGTTTTTTTGTTCACAAGGCAGGGCAGTTGGGGGCAGTGGTGAGTGTTCACAAGGCAGGCCAGTTTGGGACAATGGTAAGTGTTCACAAGGCAGGCCAGTCAGGGGCAGTGGTGAGTGTTCACAAGGCAGGCCAGTCAGGAGCAGTGGTGAGTGTTCACAAGGCAGGCCAGTCAGGAGCAGTGGTGAGTGTTCACAAGGCAGGCCAGTCAGGAGCAGTGGTGAGTGTTCACAAGGCAGGCCAGGGAATGCAGCAGACAGGACTGACTTAATTCCTCTACTTGTATCACTAATGGCAGGACACCCGCCCACCCCCTTTTTTGTGCATGCCAGACATCTGTATTGTTTAATCCCAGTTCCGCAGACATTATGGATGACAGTATAACTCACAGTTCATCTAGCAGGCATCCACGCCAAATCCTTCATGTATAGGGCATGCCGGCTGGATGAACAACTGCAATATTACAGGAAATTAAACATGGAAAAGTGGATGTTGCCACATGGATGTAGCACGACAGTAAAGATTAATTCATGACTTCGTAAATAACGCTTGTGTGAGCAAAGTGTCCTCGTGAGGTATATGCATGGCCATGTCTGTTTATATTGCAACTATTACAAAATGTATATGTGCAGATAACAATTACCGTTTTCATCAATATATGCACACACTCTCTAATAAGCACACTGCCCCCCCCCCCAATTTTTTCAAAGAAAGGATCCCCAAAATATCCCATAGTTTTCAAGCAAGTGGTAGAATTTATTAATACACTTAGCATCTAGATTTTTTCAGCTTTTGTGTATGAAATTTTTTCATAGCACACTGTGTGCTTATTAAGATGAATACGATATGTTCACTTTTTTCTCTCAGCAATACTGCATTCTTCCCAGTTAGTGCCCTGAAAGTGCTTCCTAAGTTTTGGGGTATGTAAGGGGCCAAAATATTAAAATTAATCTGTATTGTTGCCCATGATAAGTAAGAAAACAAGCAAAATTTATCAAACTCACACCAACCTTCCACCAGGTGTGACTGATTTTGAAAGAACCCAGGGTGCTTAGATTGGATAAAGGATGATTTATGAGGTCAACAAGTCGATGAAGCTTTTAATTTGTTTTTGCTTTATTTTGTTGTCCCCCGCCACTGAAGGTGGCATAGGGGGACATAGAATTAGCAGGGATAGGTGCTGTTTCTGTCCGTCCATCCGGGAGCATATCTCTAGAACCCTGAGAGACAGAATTATGAAATTTATACCAGAGATGCATTATACCAAAGGCATTTGTGCCATGTATTGCCTGTGACCTTGACCTATTTTCAAGGTCACAGGGCATCCAGACATGCTGTATACATAGTATGGCTTTCTGCTGTATATTGTGGCAGGGGATATAGATCCTTTGGATCACTGTGCACTTGTTTATTTAGCAATTTATTTATTTGCTTTTTTTCAAAATTAGTTTTTTTGTTTTCTTATTTAGAAAATATGCCATTTTATTTTGCTTACCTGTTGACAATTGGCATATGATCCTGGTAATTATAAGTCTTCCCATAAATTTTCATTGCAGATTTTTTGAGAAAGGACAATATTGAATAAAATGGATGATGCAGACAACCTCTGAAATTACCGGTCACTGCAGATTAGTTTCAGTGGGAAAGCTTAAAAGCAAATAAGACTGGGTGAGCTTTTTAGAGCAAACCTGCAATTTTCCATCAAACACAGCTGGAATAATTTCATCACTTCATGTAACTCATCAGGGACTAAAGTAATAACTGCATATGCCTGCTTTATGTCTGGGTGTAACAGGGGTAACTGATGTCAAGGCAGGCACGTGCTTGCACACACTTGCAATGGTAAGTGCATAAAGACAAAAGAATAATCTTGCCCGACATAATTATAAAATTGGGGTCTTTAAAGTCTCCTATAGCGATGATTATTACAGGTGGCCCTTTACAGGAGGCAGGAGTTGGATGAAACATTTTGATCCAACTATCATGGAAATGGGGTCTGTCAAGCCAGGTGGTGCCTTACTGGAGTGGTCTCTGAAGTCTTCGCCCGTTCTCCATATTGAGCTCTTGCTGTGGTTTTGGCAGCTGATTTCTTTGTAACACCAAGGGAAATAGGCTGAGACTGACTGACTTTTTCCCTCATGTACGATGTCCTTTGCACCAATTTTGAAAAGATATGAATCTAAAAGGCTAGCATCTGAGGGGAGGCGCATGTTTTGAACAACAATAAATCTGTTCCCAATGTGGTACAGTTCGGGAAACTTAGAAGCACATATTACTCACTTAGTTATTTTCTATTTAAATAGGAGGAGGGAGAATTACAAATAATTACAAGAGGCAGCTAGTTCCAAAGTCGGACAGTAGCCAGAAAAGATTATTGAACATACAGATCCATTCAAGCTCTAAAATGAGGGAGATCGAACTGTTGACAGGTATTATACGTTACAGTATCTGGGACAGAATTTGTAATAATAGACATACAGCTTCAGATAGAAGCTTGTTCACAGTTTGTATATTACAGTTAACTCATTACATACTATGGTCACAGGCCTTGGTCAGTGGTTCTGGCACTGCCTGGCAAGTCATGCTGCAGCTGCCGCAAGGGCAGCTGCAGCATGACTTGCCAGGCAGTGTCAGCACCACTAACTAAAGACTGTAGGCATGTTGGTACTTTAACGAAAGGTCTTTTCATGAAGAATTTAAATATGCAATTGTCGTCTTAAATCTAGGTAAAAATATACGGCAAAATCAGAGACTGGTATGGAATGAGTTAAGTTGGCTTTGCTCCTTCTCAGTCAAAGTCTGCCATCCACCAATGAAGGTCAGAACACAATGTAGCACCTAGCTGCTTGTGTTTGGATACATCTTCCAGAATATGACCTTGAAAATTGATAGGTGGATGACTTGGGGAGTGTGTTTTCTGTGATATAAGCATGGATTTAGTCTTTAAAGCATTAAAGATCACTTGCCAATCATAAGGCCACTGTTTAATATCAGAGAGGTCTGAGTTGGCTATAGTGATTGGATTATCGACTGTCAGGCATAGAGATGTGTCATCAGCAAACATTTTTATGTTTGATTGGACTAAGTCTACGATATCGTTAATATAAATTAAAAACATAAGGGGCCTCAATACTGAACCTTGCGACATGCCAGCATTAATTTTTCCCCAATTGGACGACTCTGGATCACAGCTCGCTGCACACGGTTGTTTAAGTAGTCAGAAACCACTCAAAAAGACTTATGGAGACACCAGCTTTCCTTAGCTTATATAATAAGCCAGGGTGCCAAACTTTGTCAAAAGCTTTACTAATGTCAAGGAAAATGATGCGTACTTCTTTCTGTTGATCAATAGTCAAACATAATTAATGGTAAAGGGAATGTAATTGATTTGTAGCAGAGTCCCCATGTGTGAAGCCAGATTGTTGAGTAGAAATAACTAAAATATCCTGGAAAAAAATAATTACATGTTTGAAAACTGTTTTTTTCAAAAACTTGTCCTGGACAGCTAAGAAGTGACACATGCAGGCCTAAAATTGTTGCATGTGTTTTCAGGACCTTTCCTGTGAATGGAGAAGCATTTGCTTTTTTCCAACTGGAAGGAAATTGTTTCATTTTCAGGGAAAGATTAAACCATTTGTCAAGAAAGATGAAATGGCAGGTGCAGCTTCTTTCAAGAGTTCTGCACTGGTGCTGTCTAGGCCAGAAGTTTTTGTTGTATCAAGATTTAAAAGCATTTCAAGATCCTCCAATTCAACTATATAGTTATAGAATAAGATTTGTATTTGGGAGATCGGTATATTCTGGCAGAGTGGCTTTAGCAGCATCAACGTCACATTGCAGAAAAAAAGAATTGCAAATCTCAGCTTTTGACAAATTGCCCAATATATGTTTACCATTGTGTAGAAGAGAGAGTATAGACAAGGAATGATTATGGTTCAAAAATGTTCAAAGGTGCACCACCAACATTTATTTATCCGAGAAGAATTATTTTGATCAGCACAAAGTTTATTATTATATCCTTCCTCAGCGAGTTTCAAGTGGTCATGATAATGATTTCCTATTTGTTTTGAAAGGTTATGAAAGTTAATTGACAACTGAACTCATATAGGTTGAGATTGTAATGCAAGATCATATAATATTTAAGCATGACATTGTCATTGAACATTTATTATTGTAAAGAATGTATTTATATGGGTTCCAGCTAGATAAGCTGAGCTATTCCTGGAACCCACTCTATATGTATGTATGCATATATGTATTTATGGGAAATGAACTTTATTCATTCATTCAATCATTCATAAATTACAGAAAGAGGTCCAAGCTCTGGTTTCAAAATTACTATTTTCAGCTTTCTCATATCTCCTATTAACCTGGGGTTTAATTGCTGAAGTTAAGTATTATACCAAGGAAGTTTCAATCGTCGGACTTCGATATTTTTTTATTTGAGATGCAGGGAGTTACAGTCTCTAAAAATAGAACTAACCAAGAATCGCTACAATGTATTAATGTCATAAGAAAAGCAAGAGTTCAATGGGTACTTCAGGTACAACAGTGTATGCTCCGGTATGACAGTGTACAATGCAAGGCACTTCAGTACCAAGTGTATGATCGGTTAAACGTTACGAAAGTGTACAATGGTTACTTCAGTACTACAGTGTATGATCAGTACGATAATGTTACAACAGTGGATGATGGGTATTTCAGTACTACAGTGTACCATCGGTACAACAATGTTATGACATTGCACAATGGGTATTTCAGTACTACAGTGTATGATCGGCATGACAGTGTTATGACAATGCACAATGGGTATTTCAGTACTACAGTGTATGATCGGTATGACAATGTTATCCGGGCCAGAATTTCGGCGAGCATCCGAGAATCCATTCTCATAAAGATTCTCCTAAACTTGTCTTTCTTTAAAAAGAAAGCTAATTGACAAAAACCTAAATAGATTTTCTTTTAAAATTTTATGAAATTCTGGCCCTGGTTATGACAGTGCACAATGGGTACTTCTGTACTACAGTGTATGATCCGTACGACAATATGACAGTGCACAATGGGTACTTCAGTACTACAGTGTATAGCAGATACAACCAGTTAGCATAGTCAACTTGTTTTCAGGAACTATGTTGGAAAGCCACACTTGTTACAAAGCAGCCTTCATATAAGAAGCTCCAAGTCTTACTTCAATGCACTTGACTTAAGTTCAATTGTACTACATAAACCTCTGTGTAATACCAATTCATCAGATGCATACTAGTCCATAACATAGTTGGGATCATATCTCTTCTATTATAGTTTTGAACATATTTAAGATTGAAAACTTCGAGTACTACCAATTAGCATAATTTAAATTGCTACAACTTTTGTTATACATTCATTACACTCGCAATGATCAATAAACCCCTAGTAGAAGTTGAAATGACATCTCTATCTATAATAGTTTTGAAGATATTCAAAAGATTTAAAGTTTTAAATGCTGCTAATTAGCATAATTTTAATTGTTACAACTTTCGTTTTAAATTCATCAGGTATGCAATGGTCAATAACCCTCTGGTAGAAGTTGGAATGACATGTCTATCTATTATACTTTTGAAGTTATTCAAGATTGCAAATTACAAATGGCCCTAATTTGCGTAATTTTAAATATATTTATTCTCTCTGCATAAAAAGACCAAACAAGTGGAGGTAAAAAAATGCCAAGTTTGGAGTTTCTATGTGTAATAGTGTCAGAGAAAAGTATCAGACAAATTCAGTGGTAAAGAAGAAAGAAAGAACTTGAGGAAGAACAAAAGTGTGTGTTGACACACACACTGTAAATATTAGTGACTGTCTGATTGAGGCAGTCGGCAGTTTGTGCAGCAACACATGTGGGCTCATTTACATGTAGTGTAAGCAAGTTAGTGTGGCAAGGTGAACAAGCTTATGACCAGGATATGTGTTAAAATATGAATTTAGATGAAGAGAAAGGATAACATTTTGAACACCTGTGTTACACGCCAAATCAATTAAGCTGTCCTGGAGTTTGTAATCTGATTTGACACCATAAAAGTTCAAAGTCAGCTACTTCCAGATCTAAGCGCCGGGAAACATGCAGTGAAGTGGAAACGTATAGTGCTACTCATGAAGTGGAAATGTATAGTGCCATTCGTGAAGTGGAAATGTATAGTGCCATTCATGAAGTGGAAACATATAGTGCTACTCATGAAGTGGAAGCCTATAGTGCTACCCTGGAGGTGGAAATGTATAGTATTACTCGTGAAGTAAAAACCTATAAGATTACTTGTGAGATGGAAACATATAGTGCTACTCGTGAAGTGGAAACATATTGTGCTAGGTAAAATGGAAACTTATAGTGCTGCTCGTGAAGTGAAAATTTAAACTATAAGACTACTCATGAAGTGGAAACGTACAGTGCTACTCGTGAAGTGGAAACATATTGCGCTACTCTGCCACCTGCAGAAGCAGGGCAGTCTTGTAGGTTAATAGTGTGATAACCAGACAGCTTAAGATTAGCGGCAGCAGAGTTTGGAAAAAGGAATGTTTTGGACAGAAAGATTATGTCAAAATCAGCTATAAGGTCAGAACGAATGGAACGCAACTTATCATTACAAAGCCTAAGTACATTTGAGTGGCAGAATAAAATATCGCACAAGTCATGCCAAGGTCCTGGGATCATGTGAACATCACCTGATAACATTAATAAGGAAGGGCCAGCTGGATGTATTCATATTTCAGCTGACATCTGTAGAAAATTGAATGAATACAGTAACATGAAAATATCATATGTTTTCCAACAGTCGACACAGTATTCAACATAAGGGAAGCTAATATACATGTAAGATATATCAGCACATATACGCAGAGATATATTGTAGCATCAAATCTTTAATGAAGTATGCCTATATTATACAGTAACATGAAAGTACCATCTGTTTTTCAACTCAACACAGCATTTGACATAAGGTAAGCTAATATCATAAATATAAAATACATTAGCACATATATGTAGAGATATAATTGTACATGTAGCATCAAGTCTGTCACGAAGTTTGCCTATATTTGTGTCAAATATATTGCATAAAATAAATATGGCAAAGTTAGTCTGATAATACACATAATGCAAAACACACTTCGACATTTAAAAGCTGTCACCGTGCCTAGAACAGTCAGCAAAGGGTACAAGCTCAGTACCCATATTAACCCTTAAAGTGCTGATTTAAGATTGAGTCAACAGCTTTCCTGGGGGCACTTTGCGCGCATTGCGCGCAAAGTGCCCCCAGGAAAGCTGTTGACTAAGACTACTTTTTGCTTTAGACTAGGCTTGCTGGTATTTGAATAAAAGTTCTCTTCATGAGGAATTTGAATATCCTAACCATTCTATGTTTAACAGTAATGAGAAAACGACTATAGCAGTGATTAGCACTTTAAGGGTTAAGTCAAAACACGTAAAATACACTAGTACATGTGCGAATTTGATGAAGATCTGGGTTCTGCCATATGTGAGGATAATGTGTATGTATGATGAAATGTTATATGTCATTAGCTATTTCCCATAGTGAAGCACATGGGTGATATACATGTATATGCCCAATATAATGAATGGAATGTTAATAAGTGCAGCCCCAGAACAAAAGCAGATAAAGTATACTGTAACATTTAGAACATCGATGTGTCATGTGAGACATGACCATACACATTATACTTACTAGGTCTAAATAAAGTGATTGCAAGAATAATACCAGTATGTGAACAGCAAGCAATCGGGCCATATTAATCTGATAATGCCACCAATCAACACGAATGCCAAAATGGTTTCTGGTGCCCCAACATGAAACAAGAAGGTAAACATAGCACACAAAGCCAAAAGCATCGCAGACACATTTGGTGGGTGCAACATGCATTGAGGTCACGGTTAGCGGCCATGTTCGTATGAAATATAACCATATTAAATTAAACAATATAGGGAAACAAGTAATAAGCTATTAAATAATACAATAAACAGTGGTACTCATTAATCAATAATTTTGAGCTTAATTCACAAGGTGTGGAACTTGACCATGTCTTGTCCAAGGAACCACTGTAAGATATAACAGGTGGTTGTTATCATTCCCTTGCGCGTGATGGCTGGTCACCAGTGTTTACAAATATGTCACCAGGTGTTAGTGCTAGGACCAGTTGTGTTCACTTCAGGTCAACAGACTAGTGTTTTAAATTAACCACACAGCAGAGCTATGACTGACGATTTAGCCCAGAAAAACGTATTCATACTGTTAACCCTTAAAGCACTGATTTAAGACTGAGTAAACAGCTTTCCTCAGGACTTTTTGCATGCATTGCGCACAAAGTGTCCAGAGGAAAGTTGTTGACTAAAACTACTTTTTGCTTTAGAGTAGGCTAGCTGGTATTTGAATGAAAGGTATCTTCATGAGGAATTTGAATCTTTTAACCATTATATGTTTAGTGGTAATGAGAAAACAACTATAGCAGTGATAAGCACTTTAAGGGTTAATGATATCAAAATAGAAAAACTGAATAGTGCATCATAGATGATAATAAAAATAAATCTGGAAATAAGTTAAATGGTAATATCTAGTACTGACATTCAGCGGTCATGAAATGAACTAAATTTACTACAGAATGGTAACCTTGGATAAGCAAAGTCCATGTGTATGTACAAGTATGGCATTTGTGTACATGGCAGTGACACTGACGGGAGCCCAGCCACTGGCAGACACACAAATATGTCAGAATAAATAATCCATGTCAGTGGAGGTGATCAGAAACATTAGATAGGAAAGTAATAACACTAAGATGAAATAAGTCAAGAAATTGATTACAATAACAAATAAGTGTGACCCAGAGGCCAACAATTAAAAGCTGGGTTTATCTGCAGGATATTAATTCTTTAAGTGCCAAATTTTGGTTTGAGTCAACAACTTTTCTCAGCACACATTGGGCGCAATGTGCCCAATGCCCGCTGAGAAAAGCTGTTGACTTGGGGATATTTTCTCTGGAACTATAGCCATACTGGTGCTTGAGTGAAAGGTCTTTTTACGAGGAATATGAATCTGAGATCCTGATGATAGTTCTAGTTTGACTATAGTAGATCGACTTTCGGCGTAATTGGCACTGAAAGACTTAACTTTAATGGGCAGAGTTGGAGTAGAACCCGGGGCTATCCTAAATGGTACGAGATCCATTTGTGCTCATTACAAAAGGCTCCACATATAAACTGGATTTTCATATTAACCTACTGATGTAAGATACACTCGCAATAAATTGAGAGTAGACAAGTTATAGACTAAATTTAAATTACATGCACAAAAGTAGACTAAATTAACCCAAGTTAATAATAAAGTGCATGATCATATGCACACCATGATGATAGGAGACATGAAAAGATAGATCATATTGCCGTTGGTAATAACCAAAAGTGACATCAAACACAAATGAAATATCTTGGGCACTTATAAAAAGATAGCATGTGCATACATGATTTTTTTTTTATATGTAACACAATAAGACTGATTGAAAGTGATACATTGGCAGTTGTCCAATAAATTACAAACGAGAAAGAGAAAAAAATACTCCAGTATTCAGATTTATAAAATAATGTATAAACTCACACATGCAATTCTTCCACCTTGGTTGAGATGTTGAACTGAAAAGGGACATATGAACTTTGTCAAGTTGGAAGAGCTTATAAATGAGGACAGACTAACAGACAGGTTATGAAGTCCAAATAGCTGTAAAAGTCCTTAGTCTTTTCTCTAATGTGACTGCTTGAGAGTGCCTAGTTACCGGGTTCAGTAACTGCTGTATATTAGTACCTGAGATACATGTACGACAGTCAAACTTCGCCAAATTTGCAATCAGGATTTTATTGTCGCAGTTGTCTTTGATGAGTATGGGACCATTAGTGGTTCATGTGTCTTTTATTGTCTTTTGCCTTTTGATTTCTCTCACTCTGTGAGCTATAGCTGGCTTTTTCCTTGTAAGATCTTTGTTGATGAAAATCTTTTTGGCTTCATCATCGCACTGCCGTCAGTTGAAAGGAGCCTGACATATGCTCCATCTTGCCAGGTAGCTCACAAATTTTTATAATAATAGGTCTGGGATGACCAGTCAGTTTCCCCACCTTATGGCAAAGGTAGGGACAGGCACAAAAATTTCAAGTTACATACATAAATTTAATTTTTGTCTCTAAATATGCAGCTTGCTAGCCCATTTCCAAATCTGCAAAAAAAATTTTTCTATCTGGATTACAAGTGGAGATATTGAATTCTGAAGTTTGTACATTTTCGGGGTCAAAATGCTGTTTTTGTAGACAAAATGCCTATCAAAATCTGTGATCTTGGAGCAGTTTGTTCAGCATGGCCATTTTGGCACTCTGCTTGTAAGTGGCATAATTTCTTCAATTTTTCAGCTAGAGGAGTGAAATAAAAAGTGAGATTATCTTTGGAATCTCTGTAACATATTCCTGTCACATATCATTATGCAAGAATTATGACGATTAAGATAATCCATGTGAGAGATTGGTAATATTGGGACCTAATATTTGCATAAATATGCAAATAAAATGTTGAATTAACACAATAATGGTTGGATACCAATTTTTACACTCAAAGAAGATATCTGGGATCACACTGGTGGATAAGGGGCTTGCTTCTAGTCATAAAAGGGGATTATTGTAAGATAATCCAAGATAATCTCTAAATTACAAAAACTGTAAATTGGGAAAAAATATACCAAGTTCTATTTCTATTACCAGAGTAAATGATCAGATACTGATGGATCAGGGACTTGATTGCAACTGTAAGCATGGTAACCTTGGGATTATCTTGAGATAATCCAGATCCCAGATTACCTGCTATTTGCAGCAAGATAGTTGCAAACTGGGGAAAATGTTGTACCGAGTTTCATTATTTATACCAAAACTAAATGATATGATACTGTAGATCAGGGACTGGTTTGGAATGATCTGGAGATGATCCAAATCTAAGATTATCAGTTAATCAGAACATGATCTACCAAGTTCCTAAATTGTTAATGTGCTAAATTTTCATGTTCAAATTGAAAACTGCCATAATAAAACCACTCAATAAAGCACAATTCTCCCTGTGGGATAATAAAGGATTATCTTTATCAAAATATTTCCATCATAAATAGGAAAACATTTTGCCTTTTTATCATAATCAAAGAAAATTTATGTAGCTCAATATTGGTTTGTGAATCAAGAACTTTGTTTGGAATAAACATAATCAGTCTAATCAGCAAATCTCGACAAAGATAATCCTCCACAAGTCCATTATATTAAAAGGTACCAACAAGACACTTTTGTTGAAAAAATACTTTTAATAACATGTGCAAATTGTGTAAATGAAACTAGAGGTAGCAATTTTTTTATGTCTTACAGCTACAAAGCTGTTGCAATGATGCATAGGCCTATATACATGTACAAGGGTAATCTCCAGTTGTCTGTAATAAATCTTGTGAGATAATGTACAATAATACATTACTTATATTACTTAAAAAAGCTTGGACGATATGTACAAGAATACATTACTTAAGCGCAAGCTTAATACTGAAGAACTGTGTAAGTATGCAAAAGTCATTCATCCTGGTCATTACACCTGCAAATAAAACTTGTACAATAATGTACAAGAGAACATTAATTAATCATAACCTCAGTGCTAGAAATTGCATTGTTATGTTTATTATTTCATTTATTTGGATATATGTGTTATTTAAACTGCAACACACTATACTTTGTGCTTGATTGTCAAGTCTATCCAAGTCCAGGAGACTTGTCATCTGAATGACAAGTAACACATGCAACAAATGTGGCCTTTTTGATAAAACACATTTTAACAGTCACAACTTAACACTTGCAACAATATCCAGCATTCAATATCCATTTTGTGTTGTGCAACTGTTCTTACGGTTCCCAGTTCTTTTCTTTTCAGATTTGAAAGTTGAAGACCAATTCATGACAGATGGAACTTCTACCACAAAACTATTAAGTCGCCATTTTTTAAATCTGTCACAAGCTCATCAAATTCCATGAAGACTTCCTCTTCCAGATTGGAGTTTCCACCATAATATTCAACTTTGAATTCGAGTACATTTGACTCCTTGACAATGTTCCTGATACAACCATCATACCATTTTTCTTCACCTTGATCCTCCACCCACTTATGACTTATGTACTTATTTTCTAGCACACTGGGATCTTTTAGGCAGCTGTTGATTTTTTCAGTTTCTGCATCATCTGGTATGCTACAATTGATCAACTGTGCGAGATTGTCACGCAGCTGCACCAGGGACAATTGTTTCTTGTTTTTGCTGAAAGCAAATATAGATTGATCTTCATGTGTTTGATTTAAGAATAACTTTCGCACTTTGATCTGCACTTTGATAGCATTTTTCTTTTTTGTGTCTCTCTTAACTTTGTTTAGTTCATTGTTCATTTGCTCTCTTGTGGACCATAAACCTCCATTCTCTGTCAAGTCATGTAGCAAATTTTCTTTTGTTTCTCTATTTCTTTCTTCTTTTTCTGCCAGTTGCTTCCTCTTAGTCACAAGCTGTTCTGCCTTTGCTCTTCTTATTTCTACTTCTTTCTTCCTTGAATCTTTCATTTCCTTTCTTGCGCCCTTCCTTGCCCGTGCAATAACTTGTGATCGGTCTAACTCCTCCAAGTCACGAAGCCATGCCCCTGTCTTATTTTCAGTATACATCACATGCGCTTCATGAAAGTCCATTCGAGCAGATGGTGCCCTGCGCACACAGGAGTCAAGTACACCAAACACCCGCTCTCCACTGATGTTATTCGAATTGCATGATTTTGCCTCCTGCTGTAGAACATCAGATGGATTGGCATGTATGCCTCCCGGTAGCTGATCTGTAAGCTGGCGCTGACAAACAATCAATATCCCAGCACATAATCTCTCCACTATTTTACGGACTGCATCATCACTCTCTGTTGACGTCAAGAGACTGGACACCACAGGATCTCTCTCAACATCTTCGTCGTACAGCACTGCAGTACCATCCATAATTTGGGTAGCATCCTGTTGCCACAAAGTAAGCTTCTCCATGGCACATTTGTAGAATGGATTCATATCCAGCACTGGCCTGTTGACTGCAGCAAACTTAAACCAAGGACCCGTAATATACTTGCCAACAAGTCCCAAAGCACGTAGACAGTCTGTTACAACCGGAATGGACAAATCGTTGTACACAGCATGCTGAAGTTTGTTTGTAAGACCCCACAGTTTGAGAAATTCAATGATGTGGCTCCGCAAATAATATATGGATCCAGCATTATGAAATTCAATGTGGAATCTTGAACCAACATTTGGTTCCACAAGGCACTTATCAATCTCTTTCATTTTCATGTACTCTTGGATATGCCCAGGCACACCGTATTCGTCATGAAAAATCTTTGATGTAGAAAAAATGACTGCATGTGTCAGAGAGGTACCACGGTGGACAAATGACTTGCACTGATCATGTGTCAACCCTCTCTCTGTCTCGTACTCCTTTATTTCCTTTACAGAAGAGCTAGCGAAGGTGTCCAATGGATGCAAACTGCAATAAAAATTATGAAAGGCATCTTTGTTTTTTGTTTTCAGCTCTTGTACTTGCATGTTGGCTTTTTTATTGACAATATGCCGGTCTGTCATGGTGTTCGAGATGTTGTCAATGATATCCTGTGTACTGTTCACTCCTGTGTGGGCTTCTCCTGCAACACCTGAAAAGTAATAGAAAACATAAGAAACAATAACCACACAATGAGCACACATACTGCAATATAATTTTTTTCCGCACAGAAGGCAACAATCAACCTAAACCCAAAGCATCTAATTCTACATTTGCTGATCACAGTAAATACAGGGCTAGAAATAGGGCTTATCCGCTTGTCCGTACTAAGTGAAACTTGTGATGGACAAGTAAAGTTGCCAATGCACTTGTCCAAAATTTACATACAGTTCAATTAGAATAAGACTCCACTTGGTTGGCGGACAAGTGAAAATTTTTCCTTATTTCTAGCACTGAAATAACTAAGGACCAGCAATTTTTATTAAGTACTAGGAACCATTCATACACTGCAGCCAATCAATCCTAAAAATGCACCACAGTAGACAAGCACGCAGCAGTAATTAGTATACTAAGTTCTAGGAAGCACAACCAATTCATACACTGCAGCCAGTCAATCCTAAAAACTGATCACAGTAAACAAGCACGCAGCAGTTTTAATATACTAAGTACTAGGAAGCACCACCAATTCATACGCCGCAGCCAGTCAATCCTAAAAGCGCATCACAATAAATAAGCAAGGAGCATTAATTAATAAACTAAGTACTAGGAAACACCACCAATTTATACACTGCAGCCAGTCAATCCTAAAGCAAATAATACATGTATTAATACCACAAAGTCAGTCAAGCTACCACAAATCACTTTTACTCACTGTTGCCTTTTCTAATTCAAGACCTGTAAAAAACACATGTATTAAATTTAATAGATTTTTCACATTTACAGGAGAAAAATAAATGTACATTATGCAGAAACAAGAAATAAAATAATCTGTTTTAATTGACATTTATAAATGAAAAAACAAATGCATACATTCACTTCCAATTGTATATATTATCAGTATTTGTTCCTAAAAATGTTAAAATAGAATGAATTCCTGACTTATGATTATGGTGTCTTATTTTGTTTATTATTATTTTTTTTTTCAAAATTAAGCATCATTTATCATGTTTATCAAATGATATACAGTCCTACTTACCAACAGATTGTATTTTGTCTTTAATCAAGCATGTATAGTCATCCGCTGTTCCGCCAACACTTTTTTGCAACCCGATTGTGAAAGTTTGTCTCTCTGTAGCCACTTGAGCCTCTATCCAGTGTTCTTTTGCTTTAGATGTTCCGTCATATTTTAATGTTGTGTGCTCTTCACCTGAGAGTGCTTGTGCAACTTGTTGTCTTGAAATGAGAGTCATCTCTCTGACAATTCTTCTACATGTTGTACTATCTGGAAACTCTGAGAGTGTTTTTCCAGCTAACTTTGACAGTATGAAGCTGACAACTTCTTTCATGTTGTCAATGGCTACGTTCTTGCTCTGACAGAAATAAATTGTCTCTCTGAGAGAGTCACTGTATGTTCTTCCATCTGATTTCACATTAATAATAGAATTTACATTCTCTGCTAACTGATCATGCAGATCAGTTACTTCCCCTTCAAGAGACAGAACTTTACATCGCAATTCAGCATTTTCTTTGTACCTTCTCATGAGCTCCCTGTTGGCACCTTCACAATTTTTACAGGATACATCTTGAGTATTGGTTCCCACAGTCTTTTTTTCGGTCCTCCTCTTCGCCACCTTACAAACCACAGGTTTCTTGCTTTTTACTTTTTTGCTTACAGTACCCCGCTTGCGGACTTTCTTTTTCCTGTGAAGAGCTGTCAATTTCTTGTTTTCAGCTTTCAAAGATTGTATAACTTCTGTTTTTTTCTCAAGTTGTATATGCTTTCTTTTCAGCTTCTGGTTAACCTTTCTTGGTTCATAATCGTTGACCTTTTGTTTGAGAATCTGAAGTTTTGCATCCACAACTGCATGTTCTTTCAGTTTTGCATTCGCCTCATGCAACTCTTTGCAAACAGCTTCATTCACTGTTTTCAGTGTGTCACACTCACAGTCAAACTTCCCCTTTTTGGTGCTTGGCTCTTCCTCGTGATCAGCAGTAGTAGCGTGTTGAGTTTTTGGCTTGGTTTGAGGAAGTATATATTCACTGTTCAAATATTGTTCCAGAAGGGGTTTTAGTTCTTTTCTGCGCTGGTATTCCTTTCTTTTCTTCTCCACTGCCTGCAGCGATGAACGAAATGAAGTAATCTGTATGTCCCTGTCAACATTTTGTCTTTTTGTCACATATTCCAACACTTCTTTGACTGAATGTTTTTGAACTTTCCAATATTCATAAATGTCTCTGTTCGTAAGTGGCTGATTAGAACCCATGATGCTAAACTAGTCATCTACACAATACATCCTGTACATTCTTGAAACGCTTAATTGTAACCGTGTGTTCCCACTTTCCAAGTAGAGGTAACCTGGAAATAAAATGATCAATAAATCTTAATACAAATACATGAGAGAGAGAGAGAGAGAGAGAGAGAGAGAGAGAGAGAGAGAGAGAGAGAGAGAGAGAGAGAGAGAGAGAGAGAGAGAGAGAGAGAGAGAGAGAGAGAGAGAGAGAGAGAGAGAGAGAGAGAGAGGAGAGAGAGAGAGAGGAGAGAGAGAGAGAGAGAGAGAGAGAGAGAGAGAGAGAGAGAGAGAGAGAGAGAGAGAGAGAGAGAGCTCAGCAAATGAACAATATGTATGTCCTATTAAAGTGAGTTATCAACATTGTTAAGGTCTATGCATTTTTTAATTTAATAGCAACACCTTATTTTCATCTTTTTAGAAGCAAATACATTTTATTAATAAATATGTTATGTACAAGCACACATTTTACCTTTTTTCATATTTATGTATGCATCATTCCTATACAGCTTATGTTGGGGATTAATCAAATATAATATTAGGCCAGGTATAAGAAGGCTATTTTACAGAACTGAAATTTGTGAAAGAAAAAAAAATAATAACTAGGGGTGGAGGTGACAGGTAGAGTCCACTACAGATTTGGGTGGTATTTTTTTTTGTTTTTTGACCTAAAATACAGCCAGGATGGCATTATTAAACATTCTTCAGAATATGGATTAATCTCCAACTTCCCTGAACAGGCTGTTGAAACAGCAAATGGCATAAATGTTTTTAGAATTACCATACTCATAGTATTCATATCAAACAGCTTATTTACTGTTAAAACTAATGATACAGGCATTATCATTGATATTTGAAGCAAACAGTATAACTGTCTGGAATACAGGATGGTGTGAACATAGAATCTAAAATAAATGGATTATGTGTTGCTGTTACAATGATGAAAAGGACGGGGCGTAATGTTAAATCTTGTACTGGCAATTTGTATTTGAAATATCGCCTACATCGAAAAAATAATCCTTCAATTGACATGGAAAAATACATTACAAGCAGTGTTTTTAATAAAAACAGTGGATGGAATTAAATAGTATTCTAGTTTTGTGGATTATAATTGATTGCGTGCATGTAAATTGTTGCAACAAGCCTCGACAAGGAGTGGGTCATACCACATTGAAGGCTTACATCAGCTCAGATTTTCCCCAATCTACGATGTAAATAATGTAACTAACCCCCGATAGCAGTCAGATATATTGATTTGGAGACCATTTAAACTATTTTAAATAACGGATGGCATTGATAATGGAAGAATTTAATCGATTTTGTAACAGGCGCGACCGAGTCTGAAATCATAAACATGGCGCCCATACTACATTGAAGGTTCACATTAACTCACTTTTCCCCCAGTCGACGATGTAAATAATGCAACTAAACCCCAATTGCAGTCACATATAATGATTTTGAGTACATCTGAACTATTTAAAATAACGGATGGCACTGATTATCGAAGGATATAATGGATTTTTAAACATGGGTCACCGAATAGGAAATCAGAAACATGGCGGCCGCCATATTGGATTTGGGCCGCCTCCGGTACCCAAGACATGCCTCAACAAAATCATCTACGGCTAAAAATGGACTCATCGTAGAACAATGAAACTCTGGGATTATTGACAAAACAATATATACTTACTTATTTTATGAACATTTATCAACGTTTCATCATATTTTATAAGTTATTGATGCTCAAACTTGAGGCAAATTTCGTAAACAACTCTGTAAGTAATACACTTACCGTCAAACCGCAAGGACAGCCTGGGGGGTTTTCCTGGGTGCTGAACTCAAATTTCCCGGTCTCGGATATCAACAAAGATAGCGCATGCGCGATTTACGAGCCTATTGTGTTGGTGCTTCCAGAGACGCGTGCCGCCTGGTCGATCACACGATATGGGTCGCACGCTGCTATCACCAGAGGTGTCAATGCGAACGCAGCGCTATCAGCGGACGTGCCACAGCCTAGCAAAGGCTAATGTCATGAATGGACACATTAAAGGCCCTTTTACAAAACCCCTTTCTCCCGTGGGTGAATGACCTTGGCCTGGGACAGGGACACACAGGTGCACTGAACCAGCCCTTCATCAAAGTGCTAAATAAACTATATGGTCAACTGGTGAGGCTAAGGTTGTTCACACCATTTACTGGGTCATAGCCATCCACACACCACATTCAGGCTGGATCAAGGGGCTGGGAATAACAGTAATTGGGACTTTGATACTTCTCCTAGTGCACACTGCAGCCAGACCTTGGATTTAGGATGAAGGGAATGGAAGTATAAACCTTGAGGACAAATTTTGAGTGTTTTTTTTTTTTTACCTAGTATAAATGATATTTATGAACTCTCTATCATGCATCCTTGCCTGTATTCAGTCATCAGCGAGTGAGCCATGTCACAGATCAGTTACATGTATATATACTGGTCAGTGTCCTCATTGTTTGTTTCGGGCCATGTATTTACCATTCGCAGTGCATTTCGGTGACCATACTGCTCTTGGTCATCAATGACAGCTTCAAGCGTAGATGTTGTATTTTAAAGACTGTCGATTGTCAGTGACAGCTTCTAGCATGGATATTGTATTTTGAAGACTGCCGATCTTTATTTCTTGGACAGCGATCTTAGTGCTGACAGAATCGTCTATGAGTGTGGAAAAACTACTTTTTATTTCCTTATCTGACATGGCTGCTTTTAACTCCTTCCATACCAGTCCCTGCTGTTTCCATAATATTATATTTACCTAGATTTAAGACAACAATTGCATATTTAAATTCTTCATGAAAAGAGCTTCCGTTCAAGTACCAACATGCCTATAGTCTTAAGTCAGTGGTTTTGGCAAGTCATGCTGCAGCTGCCCTTGCGGCAAGGTCTGTGACCATAGTATGGAATGAGTTAAGCAAAGGATGAATTTGTTCACCTCATCAATGGGTATGGTCACCTTTGGATCGCCATGCACAGGCAGCATCTTCATTACTTCTCATATGACTTGACACATCTTTGTCTTTCTGGCCCTGGTTTCTTCTCCTTCTTCCTTCGGTCATGGTTGCGTATTTATCCACTTTTCAATTACTCATATTATTAGACTTGCAAGATATTAATTGTTCTGTGATTATAGACATAGCATTAACAGAATAGTATCATTTAACGTGTATGTCGCAGGGTCACTGCCACTGATGCATGTGGCAATGGGTTCAAATGAAAATTTTCTGCCTACTCACAGTAATTGGTATGTTCCAGTACGTCCACAGATTGTAGTATTCAGTGGTGAAAGTTTCCTATGCCAGTACATCAGCATTAGATTGATTTTAAAATAGTTTGTTTCAAACGCAATTTAAAAATGGAGGATTCCTATTTAAATTAACCCCTCTCAGCATCATGTTCTGAGGGTAAAGTCTAATAGAATCAGGGCCCCATGGAAATCAGCCCTATGTTGACTCGTCTTTTAGCTGTACTGACCATAGGTCACAGAGCTTTATGTGATCAGTCATGTCTGGCTGACCGTCATTCCATCTTTCCATTCATAAATAATTTGCTTGTCAACATGATAGCATCAACAATTTGAATGTAAGCGTCTTGAAATTTTTGGGCTTGTTCTATGAATGAAAATCTAGGTTCCTTTGGCTATTAGTGGTGCCATCTATAGGATTATGTAATACACAGGCCAAAAAGGGAAAAACTTGAAAACACTCTGCTGTCTTTGATTTGTAAAGGATCTTTATAAAATTTGGGGGAAACGTTTGGGAGGCTAATATGTGGAATCTGATCAGTGCTGGTGGCACCACCTACAGGTGAATGGAAAATATGAACTACACTGTAATATGTGTTCAGACCTATAAAACTCATTATCATGAGAAATAGATGTCACAGCATGTGTGTATCATGTCTAAAAGTACGACATTACATTATACGGGTGACCTTGACCTACTTTCTCAAGGTCACTCAGGGAATACATTTCAGGAGATGATATTCTTGTTGATGGTCATTCTGTCTTTCCATGTGAACATATTTGCATTTTACCATTACAGGAATATTATATAGAAAAAAGTTTGTGATGCGTGGAGTCCCAGTGGTGCCACTCAACTCCAGGGTAAACATAAATGTTTATGTTTCCCATTTACTTGGAGTTCGTGGTCTCTGTTCCATACCAGGGATAGAAAATGTTGGCTGATCAGCTGATTTTCATTTTGTGTGTGTGTGTGTGTGTTGATATACTAGTACTTTTCTTTGTTAGACACTTTAAATTTCAGCATTTTCCATCTCATTTAACAGATTTTTGCAAAAAGAAAAAAAGAAAAAAAAAACTTACATCTTGTCTGTAAATCCAATTTTTTGGTGACCCACATGTATTATTTATGACACTATTGCTATGTAATTGGACAGCAAGGGTAAGTTTGTAGCACTCTCAATGCAGACCATCAAGCTGATCTGTAAGGACGGCTGTCAAAATTAAAGATGGAATTTGAAGGGCTGGAACAAAACAAGGTAGCTTGAAACAGGGTCAGTGGAGCCCTTCACTCTGATGACATGCAATGAGGTGAATGGTCAAAAACAGTGCAGATATGTGATCCAGACTCCTATTAACCTGGTTTGACGTCGCTTAGGCACGAAATTCATTGGGTGCAGATGTTTACTTATCATTTACTGTTGGACCCAATGAAGTGGTTTTGTCATCATTTCATCATTAATTGCTTCAAAATGTTTGTTTCGTCTTAAGGTGGTGGGAAGGATTACTCTTTGAAAAAAAGAAGGGGGGGGGGGTTAAAAAACACCCCAGAATGATACTACATCATGCACATAGTAAACACAGAGTCCATCTCTGCCATTCAAGTCACACTGTGCATAATGGTTGTATAAACATTGGAGATGGAAGAATGCTCTTTGTGATACATTTAATGATAATGATAGTTTTATTTGTTCCCATGACTGGAGAAATATAGCATACTACAGATCACAGTACAATAAAGCATAAACCATCACGAACGTAAATAAATAAAAGCCAATAAGACACACAACTTAACCCATAAAAGGCCGTAAACATTATTAACTTGTAAAAATAAACAGAACATAGATTAAAATGATTTTATTAAAAGAGACACAAACTCCCTGTTGATATCCAGAATATTTTGGGATGTGCTGCAAAATCATTCAAGTGCTGCCTTGATAATTATCTTGCTACTGTGCCAGATGAACCCCAGATAAGAGGACTACTCTGCCTGGAGAAGGACTGAATCCAACAGTCTGGTCCATGTGGCACAGTTTGCTACATCCCAACAAGGTTAGCTGGCAGGGCCAGTCAATAGGACTGCTGCCACAGGCGGCCACCCATGGCCACTTGGGACTAGCCCCTAAAACCATCCACAAGTGCCCAAAAGCTAATAAGTGTTAGGTAAGGAACGAAGTGTAAGTCCATATGCATTTTGCTGGACCTGCGAGATAAATCAAAGGACACGCGAGGCGCAGCCGAGCATGACGTTTGATTTATCGATCAGGTTCAGCAAGACACCTATGGACCTGCACCAAGCTCCTTACCTATCTTAATACACATTTCTATTGTTTGATCTAACTTAATATCCGACTTATTATGGTGTTTGCATTGTGCATCCAAACATTTTAATGGAAATTTACAAAGGTGCCACATAGAACTACTTTTGATTGCCAATTCACTGGCATGTGGCAATGTGTAATATTGTCCTGTTTACAGGCACCACTGAATCCATTCACCATCAATGTGAAATGCATTCAACACAAGCAGAACCGTTGGTTCTACCTGTCTGCCATGTTAGAATAGTGTCTAGGAGATTGCGCGACAGGCAGACATGTCAGAAAAAACTGCAGCGGTTCGAATCCCCTTCTTGCCTTCGTAAAGTTCAATTTTTTGGGATAAAAGTGTAAGGAACATTGCAAAATTTCAGTCCCTCTAAAACAGTAAGTTATCAGTTTGTGTAGGAGTATAGGAGGTCCATCTTCGTGGAAGTTAAGGTATGGTCTTAAACAATAGAAAAGTTCATTAAGTACAGCAAATGTCTCTGCTGGTGCTACATGTTATTATAGTCCTCATGTAATAAAAGCTATGGATAGAGTCGAGAACCCCTCCGCTTTGTGGTTCACAGTCATGAGGTGTGGCTTCCCCAGCGAAGGTGCCATCAAATAGAACAACCAGTGGAGACATACCACATACCAAATTTAACCAGGTCGGTGGTGCCTTTGACCGTCTTCCCCTGTGTTATATACTGTGACAAGTGGAGGAAAGTGAGATCATGCACTGAAGATGGAATATTACAAATGCGACAAGAAAGAGAACAAAACTTCTCATTTACAATACTACAGATGCATCAAGGATCACCAAGGAGTGGGCACAGAACTGATTCCCACTAGACCTTTAATTTTTGTTACCTGGGTCTGGGATTCTAGATTGTTCCATTTACAAACAGACAACTTTGTGTATTCACAGGCATAAGTGAGAGTTGGAACGCCTTCAATATTTCAGACATACAATGTAGGCTTTGTTGTCTGAGCAAGACCAGGTCAACATAGGCCTGTACAACTATGTCAGTAGAGTGCACAATGAGCCTTAGTGAGTCGCCTCTACATGTTAGTTAAATGTCATGTCAGGTTTAAAAGTCATGCCTAGAACTTGCAGTTCCCTGACATTATTTTGAACAGAACTACTGAGTTACATGTACATAAACCATACTGGATCCTCAAAAAAGTTAGTTTTTACTAGCAGTCATGCGAACAGACTTTCTAATGTTAAATGAGAAATGCCATGCGATAAAGTGAAAAGGAATATACATGTGCAGTGGAATCTCTCTACTAAGACCACCTAAGGGACTGAAAAAATGTGGTCTTACTAAGGCAGTGGTATTAATGGGGGATATAATTTAAGGAGAAACCAAAATGGGTCTGTAAATTGGCAGTCTTAATTGAGAAATGGTCTCTTTATGGAGGTGGTCTTAATTGGAGATTCTACTGTATGTCATTTAAGGAGTTCAGTTGTCAAGTGGTCAATGCGAAAAATGATATATCGTCAGTGTATGCAAAACAGTTACAGTGCCGCCAGAAATTTTGCACCGTCTCCTCTGGTGGCCTCTGCGCGTGGTCCTCCTCAGGTACAACTTGTACAAGGGACTCCTGCAGGATACACTGTTAGGAATTTTGATGTTAGTTACTCAGTATGCTTCTTGTACCTACTTGTGGCCTCCAATTGG
The DNA here is from genome assembly GCA_964020975.1 of Hermodice carunculata. Classification (NCBI taxonomy): domain Eukaryota; kingdom Metazoa; phylum Annelida; class Polychaeta; order Eunicida; family Amphinomidae; genus Hermodice; species Hermodice carunculata. Next base: position 23,805,982 of record OZ026623.1, read on the forward strand.
CCCTAAACTGGTTATGGTGTCAGAATTGTAATGTTTATTACCCTTTGAAAAGCGGTACCTGCAAGTGGCTCCACTGGTGACCCCGCAGAGTTTTGGAGCAAGACTTTCTGTTGGCACTGTGTGCAAAAGATTGCCAGCCGTAACTGAAATTCCTTAATTCTTGCAATAAATCATCTCTAAATATGGTAACAAGCTTGGGAGAGAGGATGCTTCCTTGTCTGGTGCGGATTGTTACAGTGAAAACATCAATCATTTGCCCATTCCACTTGACAGTTGCTTTTAAACTTCTACACCATTTGACTATAAATCCAATGACTGGTTGGAAATTACATGACCATAGCTTGTATGTGTAGAACAGGTCATCATGCCACACCGTATCAAAGCATTTGTTCACGTCTAATCCGCACATGAAAAACGGTGAACCAGAAGAATTTAAATCTGCAATAACATCGTTTAAGTATGCACATGTGAACTCTGTTCGCCTATTTTTTCAATATCCAAATTGCAGATCACATAAATCATACTGGGGAATAAAGAGACACTCAATCAATTTTGAGAGCACAGAACTTGGTGTGATTGGCTGGTAACTACTACAGTCATCGTAATTAAGATCAAGATGAGCTTTTTTATATTGAGGGGCAATTATGCCAAGCTTGAGTACATGGGCAATAATTTTTTTAATGTGAGCCTTCATGAATAGGGCTGAGAAAGATGTTGACGTAAAAGTTCAGAATTTTCCCATATTAGGTGCTCTGCAGTGATGCAGTCGCATCCAGGGGCACATACAGTTTCTATTCAATGAACGTATCAATCTAATATTATCAGGAGAAACGTCAAGCTCATGTTCCACATCTGTTAACTCATTCCACCCTGATGACGCTTTTTCCCGCTAATATCTAAATGTCGTCTGCTAATTGTATTTTACTAATTTAGGGATTATTTTTCAATATTTTGGATGAAACTTGCATGGAAGATCATTCCAAATTATATGCCCATGGTCAACAGCTTTCCTTGGCGCGCTCTGGGCGCATTGCGCCCAGAGCGCGCCAAGGAAAGCTGTTGACTCAGTCTTCTATCAGGGTGGAATGAGTTAACTCTTATTTTCTCATAAACAAATGTGTTTCTGGTCATTAGGTAAGATGTCAGTTGCATTAAACCCATTACACTCTTGCAAAAAAATCACCATACTATTTAGTTGTCAAAGTACATGTAGATAGTACTTTTTTGCACGAATGCTTATTCAATGCATTCTAGGATGCCTTCATGCTACGGTGATTAGTTCTTTTTCCAGTTTCTCTCATAAATAAAAACTTATAAACAGTGTCATGATTCCCTTCGAAACACCTTTTTGGCATGTTTCGTGCAGTCATTCAGAGACCCAAGCTTAGCTTTGCCTGCACTGGACTGTCCACAAGAACCTCATTTCAGTGTGGTAAAAGGAAAGATTTGAACACTACTATGGCTTTGGTTTGAACATTTTTGGGGGTGTTTTCTGGTTATTTCTATTTAATACAAAGTGAAACTTAACAAACCTAATTCTGTAAACCCATGTAACATTTGAACACTATCAAGTCCGATATTCTAAGAGCAAAGTCCTATTCCGTATCATTCACTGACATGGCTGGCACAAAGATGATGATTTTTGTGGTATTTTAATCTGTAGACGAAATACTACAAAAGTATATCAGTGATTCTTTGTTTACTGTTGCAGAAATGTCAGTATGCCATAAGATCGCGGGATGGTTGCGGTATGCTTGTAAGCTCGTCATAAGCTTGCTGTAAATTTGCGGCCATGTATTGTAAGCTTACTGCAATCTTAATTAGTAACGGCAAGCATGTAGCAATTTTCTGCAAGCTTGCAGCCTTTTCCTGCAAGCGGGCATCCTTGCAGGTGTCTCCTGTGAGCTTGCGCCCTGCCCTTACAGAAATTTAAGCTTGCAATATGCTTGCAGGCTCTCCATAAGCTTGCTGCGATATAGTGCAAGCTCGCAGTAAGTTTGCAGCCATGCATTGCAAGCTTGCAGACACTGGCACTTCAAGCAACTTGGTGCCTGTAAGCTCACAGAGACTAGATCTTACAACTACACCAAGTTAACCAGATCAATCAAAGATGGCACTTGCATTCTTAAAAGGAAAATGCATTGCGGCCATTTGTATTCTGTAAACTTCTTGTACTTTATCCCAGCATTATGTCTTTGATGCTCCAAGCTAAACAGGCTGTTCAACTTAAAAGGCAAAACCAAATATCGGTTTCTTCAAAAGCCTGGTCTCTCAGTGCCTTAATTTCCTGACCCAGAGAAGTACAGATACCAGTGACTTCTGCAGGGAGAGCTCACTATGCACAGCCACACAATGCTACTGCCCTTGTTGTTTTCATTTTGGTAAAGCAATATATTCTCTGAGCTTGATGTCTCTGACTTTTTAGGCTTCATCTCTGTACCTGAGTCCTCCTCTGACAGAAAGAGACAGATGGATTAACTTTTATGTCATGAGATCCAGCTTAATACCAAAAAAAAAAGACTTGAGTTCATCTAATGAACTAAAAACATGTTCGGCTTGCATCAAGGCATTTACAAGGATAAACATGAGCTGAAATTAACATTATGAGTGGGTATGTCACAACAGTAGTCGTGTTCATCTGAATCATTATGATTCTACCTTCAAATTTACCATGCAGAGGCATCTCATTCAACTACCATGATGCCTCATCAAGTTCAGAAGTTCCAGAGAGGCCAAATGATCCAGGTCAAGAGCTTACCTGGGTGTCTGATGAGCACAGCTGCTGACTTGAAATTAGCAAAAGATAAATTTGCAAGAATCCAAAATAACAACAGAACATTTTATTCTTTCAGTGCCAAATTTTGGACTGAGTCAACATCTTGGCATGCATGGCACCCATAATGCATGCCAAGAAAAGCTGTTGACCTGGGATATTCTCTCTGGAACTATAGGCATGCTGGTACTTGAACTATGGGTCTTTTTACGAGGAATACGAATCTGGGATCCTAATGATCATGTTTGATTTAAGTAGATTGACTTTATTTGTGCTTGCCACTGAAAGAGTTAAAAATGTCTCCTGAACACTATGCGACGTAGAGGAAATGTCTGTGTGTCTTACACATTTGTTAGTTGGACTTGGAGTGTAGGAAATCTGACAGAGTGTCCACCATCATCATATATGTACACAGTGGTATACATACAGGGAAGCTGCATAATAATGATGACCCAATCTGTTCCTTGCAACAGCTGTTGCATGTTAGATAAGCGAGTCAAATACAGCAAAACTTCATTTTAACAACGCTCAGTTGTCTGACAGATTCTCTTAACCACTTACGTTTCGCGGACATCAGGTCAAATTTCTTTTTGATTTTATTTATTTATCAGACCATTTTGCAGGGAGCAGATGGCATTATTATAACAGGATTTCACTGCATTATACCAAAGGAATTTGACTTTGAGTCTCTGAAAACTTTTGTCAATAAGTGATATGTCAGGTGTCTGTGTGTTGTAATGATGAGGTTTCAATCTACATGTATGTTTACATAAACACTAAACGATTCATTGCGCAGCAGGGGTCACAAGTTCTGTACTCAAAATATCATCTGTTCAAATTGTTTGGCAGTGATCTGTGGGGAAATTCCATGAAATTTACTTGAGTATTTGGGTGAAAAGATTAGAGGGATTTCAAAACATCCAGAGTCCACATCAGCAACTGGAATTTCTACACCTGGAAAAGTAGCGGGAACCACAATGTCAGCACCTGAGATGTCATCTGATGATTATCCCCCCCCCCCCCCCCCCCAAACAAACAAACAAAAAAATAAAAATTTGGATGAAAGCCACAGGGGAGACACCTGTGCGTAAGTCCAGGGTAAAAACATTCTAATGAATTGTTTTGGTTCATTCAAAATGGGAAAACATACTATTAGGTCAAATTTGTATGTGGTGTCCAGAAAACATGTGTTAAGTTTTCATCTTGTGCCCAGAAACCATGGGCTTAAGGTTTTTTCTGGTGCCCAGAAGACATAGCTTAAGGTTTTATCCAGTGCCAAGAAGACATAGCTTAAGGTTTTATCCAGTGCCAAGAAGACATAGCTTAAGGTTTTATCCAGTGCCAAGAAGACATAGCTTAAGGTTTTATCCAGTGCCAAGAAGACATAGCTTAAGGTTTTATCCAGTGCCAAGAAGACATAGCTTAAGGTTTTTTATCTGATGCCCAGATGACATAGCTTAAGGTTTTATCTGATGCTCAGACAACATAGCTTAAGGTTTTATCTGGTGCCCTGAAGACATGGCTTAAGGTTTTATCTGGTGCCCAGACGACATAGCTTAAGGTTTTATTTGATGCCCAGAAAACAAAGCTTCTAGTTTTTATCTGATATCCAGGTATTGAAATATCTCTTGGTAATATATCATTTAGCTCAATAACATATTTTGTAATGACGTTAAAACATCCAGCAATAAGATAAACAGTGATGGTTATCCTGGGGTGTACCTGGCAGTGGGGACACGCCATCTGATTCATCAAGCATTATTTTTCGCTGGGCTGCTATACTGATCAATTACTCTGTCCTTTTTTATTTTCACACCAGTCTGAAACAAGGTGCCATGGAGGAGAAAGAAAAACACTTTCGTTTTGGGGTTTGGGAAATTGCCTCCTTTTTAAGGCTGATATTTTGGCAAGACTTCTCAAGAAAGAAAATTGATTCTTGTTTTGGTAGAGCATCCCTGGAGCAATTTTTGTAACCAGCTCTTCAAATTGCAGGCATTTGGTCTTGAGACGTCTGGTGCAGGTGTATTTTCCCATGTTATATTTCACAGCATGTCCAGTCTAACAGGTACATGGTCGCTTAAGTCAAGGTTTTTATTACAAGGGGAAATGACACAGTGTTTGCTGCTGTCACAAGAATTACTTGACCTAGCTATAATATTAGTAATGTCACAAATATATGTGACTTGCAGACCACGCTGAGATATATTCATGGCTCTCTTGTTGAAGAATATTACCTTGTTAGAGAATATTAGCTTGCACTGAATTGTACAGAACTGTGATAAAAAATTGACCAAATAGGGAATTTCCTCCAATTTTTTCTATCTGTGGAACTGGTTTCCTTATGTTTACTACACTGAATTCCAAAGCCTGGAAATCTCAGCACCTGAGACAGGGCTCTAAATTTGCACCTCCCACGAGCCAAATGCTTTGCAATTTTGCAATTGGCTCATGAATTTTTATCCTTTGTTGGTTATCAACTGATGATTCTGAATTAAAATTAGAAGAAAAAAAAAAACAGCAGTTGATTTGCTAATTTTAGTCATTTTGGCCAGTCTGTGAAAATTTTAATTTCTAGCCCTGCTGTCATGTGACACTGTAATCGGCCACTGTCGTGTTTTGGCTACAAGCCATTCTGATTAATTAGGATTTTCATTTCATTTTGTTCTTTTGCTCAAGGGGATTGTATAAAGTTGTAATAACACAGAGCCCAGCAGTTGAACTTTGTATATCTGGAACAGGAGCTATTTGTTGTTGACCTCTATGATCATGTGGTGGTAAAGTAAACTAACTGTGTCTTCTCGGTAGATGCGTTTATATGTTCAACAAACATCAAAGCAACAAAGTGTGAGAGTTTCAGAATGTAGAGAGGTACATGTATTGTCTGTTTGGAAGTGTTCTTCTACATAGAGTATGGATACAAGAAGGTACATTTTATTTGTAGTATCAGTATTATTTTTTCCCATGAGAAGTGTTGAATTTTACTTAGGTATTTTGGTATGTATGGCTTTTGAATGGGTGAATCTTCTTTACAAATATGTGGTGAGTTGTCATTCTGAATAAGGTAATGCTACCATAGGACTTTGTTGGGAGTGCTCTTTATAAATATAGCATGTATGACATTGCTTTGGGTGAGTGTTCATAATGAATATAGGATGTACAACATTGCCCTGGGGGAGTGTTCATTATAAATATAGGATGTATGACATTGCTCTAGGGGAGTTTTCATTATAAATATAGCATGTAAGGTAATGCTCTGGGGGAGTGGTCATTATCAATATAGGATGTATGGCATTGCGCTGGGGGAGTGTTCATTATAAATATAGGATGTATGGCACTGCTCAGGGGAGTGTTCATTATAAATATAGGATGTATGACATTGCTCTGGGGGAGTGTCCATTATAAATATAGGATGTATGGCATTGGTCTGAGGGAGTGTTTATTATAAATATAGGATGTATGACATTGTTGTGGGAAGTGTACATTTTAAATATAGGATATATGACATTGCTCTGGGGGAGTTTTCATTATAAATATATGATGTATGATATTGCTCTGGTGGAGTGTTGATTATAAATATAGGATGAATGACATTGTTCTGGGAGAGTGTTGATTATAAATATAGGATGTATGACATTACTCTGGGGGAGTGGAGATATATGCAGTTTGTCTTTGAAAGTTTTTTTTTTTTTTTTTGGTTTTTTTTTTTTTTAGCTAATGAATATGGGATGTATGGCAGTGCTGGGGGAGTGTTCATTATAAGTAAAGTAATGCTATGTATGACTTTTGTCCTTTTTTTTTCCCTTTTAACATGGGATGTACATGACTGGCGTATTCATTATAAGTAAGGTAATGCTTTGTGTTTTGTCCTTGGGGGTATTCTTTATGAGCAGGGGATGTATCGCATGGCTCTTGGGAAGTGTTTGTTATAAATACGGTAATATTTTGTGTGACTTTCATCCTTGGCAGGGTCTGATCTTAACTTTTTTATAGGTAGTCCTGTAGGGCGACCTAGTCTGCTCGTGTGGTAGCCTTGACAGGGCATTTGGTAGCCCTTCAGCAAGCAAAGTGAGGTCATGGCTAGGAGGGTCCAGGGGTATCGCCCTGGAAAATTTTGTTACTTTTGGAAGTAAAATGATGTCATTTTGGGCCATTCTGGGGGCAATCTTTCTGGTTTTGGCTACTTATATTTATAGGTTTCTGATGTTTCATTAGTTTAAATCTTCATTCTGCTTAGATTAAAAATTAGGTGGCATGGAGGGTGCTGGAAATGCAAAAACAAGATTAACTGTTCCATTTTTGCTGGTGTCAAAAAAAAAAAAAAAAAACAAATGGTACCATTCCTCTGATATTGCAGACAGCAAGAGAGTTGAAGGTTTTGTAACAAAAAGGCTCTGTTCAGTCAGAAAATTCCTGGTAGCCCATTGGGCTAACTGGGAAGGGACTAATGGTAGCCCTTATGAATGCCAGGTAGTCATGGGCTACCAGACTACTGCAACATGTAAAATCGAACCCTGCTTAGAGTGTTTGTATGAATATGAGATGTATGGCTGTTTGGGAGTGTTCATTATAAAGAAGGTTACAATACTTTGTGTGAATTTTATCCTTAGGAGTGTTTTTATAAATATGGGATGCCTGACATGGCTCTTGGGGAGTGTTCGTCATAAATGAGATAATACTCGGTTTGACATGTGTCGTGGGCTTTGAGTACTGTTCACTACAAGTTTGTTTGTCTGGATCTGATGAATGGTAATTGTAAATATGTTGAGTTTGCAATAAATGTTTCTGTATAAATAGAATCTTTGCCAGCCGTCATGAAATCAACTCGTTCCTGGTTTGAATGAGACTGAGTCACCAGACTGTCCCCATGCACGTTTCTCGTGATATGCCTTATGTTCATCAAGTGTTTTCCTTTTATGTGAAATTGCAGTGAAAACATTATTGAAGCAGGTAACAATTAACTCTTTCAGTGCCAAATTTTGGATTGAGTCAACAGCTTTTCTCAGCTCACATTAAGCACGCTGTGCCCAATGCGCGCTGAGGAAAGCTGTTGACCTGGGATATTCTCTCTGGAACTATGAGCATGCTGGTACTTGAATGACAAGTTTTTACAAGGAATACGAATCTGGGATCCTTATGATAATTCAGACAAGTTTGGCTTCAGTAGATCGACTTTAGTCATGCTTGGCACTGAAAGAGTTAAAAATGTGAGCACTTTGGATAATTTGAGAAGAAAAAATTAATGGAAAAGGAGGATGGAACTGAAAAGACATCATGTTTTGAACAGATGGCCAGACTAATGGTATAATACAGGATATTAACGTGCCCTGGGTGGCCTATACACAATATTGAACGTAAAGTAAACGTTGCTTAATTAATTATTGTGTTGACAGACTGAAACTTTATGATATTAAGGTTAAAATATATAGTGGTTACATATTTTGTACACTTGAGACTAATATATCAGATATATTGATTATATATTTCTCACATTTAGAGTAATATATTGCATATATGGATTATACATTTATTACACTGTAGACTTGTTTTCAGTCAAGGTTCTGTATTAAAGAAACATGAACCAGCATAAATGTCATGCAGAAATATTGCGTGAAACCACAGTTTATATTTCACAGTTATCAGGGAGGGCCAAAGATTCACTGCTTCATGAGTACAATGCCTGACTCGGCATACTTCTTGCTACATAAAACAGAGTAATGCTCTCAGAGATGGGACTAAAGGTTATTTCTGTAGGTTGATGATATAGAAAACTTTCTGTGATCCACAGTCTTTTATGGTTTAACATTTCATGATTTGTGATTTCTGTGGTAATTGTTTTGAAAGTGCTGAATAAATCCATCATGTGCTAGTTTCTTCAGGGACAGATAAGAATGATTGATGGCATGCTGTGTGTGAGTTAGGACACACAGGAAATATATAGCACTGACGAAAAAAAAGAAAATATACAGTGGAAGCTATAGTGAGATGCATAAAATTTTATAAACTGTCTGCACTGAAGAGATGGAGATATAGAGATTTTTCTGACTGGGGATATGTGGAGCTAACAAATAAACTGACATATCCATATTTAGTCCCAAGTGCTGAGAATATGGAGCTAAATGTCGACAATTTTAGACTTATCCTGAAAACATCAGAGCTAGATGTCATTAAAATTAAAATTATATTATAAATCAAGGATACATCAGAGATGCCAACTGTCCTTCATCGTCAGGGACAGTCCCTGAAATTAGCTGAAATTTTGGACCAATTTACGGTGTTTGTCCCACTTTGAAACTGACTATTTACTTGTATATTCGGTGTTAAATCTGCTCTGCCCCTGATGTTCTCACTTAAATGTCCGTGAAATGACATTTTGAATGTTAGCATCACTGATACATGTATAATTCTGTTTGAGGGTGAATTTTCATTTGCTGCAGTGAAGTTAGAAAGTAATAACTCACTGTAGATCACATGACCTGAACATTGTTGCAACTAAATTGTGATGTGCCTGCTTTAGTGGCGTAGTGCATTAACAGTAGAGACAAAATCAGATGCGCGCAAGGGATGTTTGATTATCTGTCCCACGTGATGTCCAATAAGTACCATGAATGTTAACAAACACGGCAGACCAGGTCAGCATTGAAAGTAGGCCTAGGGCATATGCATGGCTGCAGAGTGAGTTGCCATTTTTTCTCATGAGGGATCCCTGTTTCTGGGGAAATCACTCCTGATCTTTGGTCATTCGTGGTTTTCCTCCCAACTATAGTGATCCTTTTGAGAGCAGGGTTTCTGCCAGAGTTGAATTTTAGGGTACTCAAATACATCATATTCTAAAGCAAAAAGTCTAAAAATAAAGACTATGGGGTATTTTTTGGTAATGTATGCCTAAATTTTACTTGTTTGCTAAAATTTTAGGGTACGCAAAAAGTACCCTTGAGGTTTTTAGGGTATGCTATTTTACCCTTTTTACTCTCTTGTGGAAGCCCTGGAGAGATAAATGGTGGCTCACTCTGCAGCCAAGTTAAATTGTCAGTTTAGCACCATTTTAGCTTTATCGGGGGGGGGGGGGGGGGGGGGGGGGGGGGGTAAGGGGGCAGGGTCACTGCAAAGGGCAAATATGGTAAATGCCAGACACACGTCATAATAAATGTAATTCCAGTGGTCTGTTTCTTGAGAGACCACTCCAATGAGAAACAATCTGCATAATGAGAGATGACCTTTTCAAGATACTGTGCTTTGTATGTTATTGTTGCCTTGAACATGTAGATGTGCAAGACAACACCTGTCTTATGAGACCACAATTGATCATCCCTAGGGGTGACCTTTCAAGATAGGTTTCACTGTAAGCGTTAACTTATTCTGAATCAAATTGAATCAAAACATTTTGCATTGAAATGCAAAACCTTTGGCTGGAGGCATCGGTAACCATATCATATGAGTCAAAGATTTCAGGAAAAAAATGTAGATGAAATCAGTCTTTTCCCTCCGGATTAACTCTTTCCCTTGCATTCAGACCTTGCCTTGTCATAGGCTGCATGGGGAGTGGCCAACCCACACAAAGCACGCTGTTGACCTGGGGCATATTATCTGGATAGGTCTCATCTACGATATTCATTCAAATTATTATGTCTCCCGGTGGAAGCCGGGGGACATATTGTTTTAGTGCCCTTTTCTTCCGCTTCTTCTTCTTCTTGTTCAGGTTCTTCAACACTTGGTTTCCGTGCGATAAGTCTTGAAGGACTTGACAGAATTTGATGAAACGTGGTAGGATTATGTATCTAGGCAAGACCTAAGTTGGGATTGTATTTGGGTGACCTTGACCTAATTTTCAAGGTCACAGGGTCACTTATGTGAAATTGGTTTCCGTTCGATAAGTCATGAAGAACAGTATGGAATTTGATGAAACTTGGTAGGATAATGTATCTTGGCAAGACCTAGGTTGGGATTGTATTTAGATGACCTTGAGCGAATTCTCAAGGTCACAGGGTCACTTATGTGAAATTGGTTTCCGTTCGATAAATCATGAAGAACTTGATGGAATTTGATGAAACTTGGTAGGATTATGTATCTTGGCAAGACCTAGGTTTGGATTGTATTTGGATGACCTTGAGCGAATTCTCAAGGTCACAGGGTCACTTAACCTCTGTATGTACTTAACCACAAGAATCTGGAGAATTATATGGATACTGACAAATATGGCGTTAAAAAGTTGCTTAAGCTAGAGGCCTAGATAAGATGCTGATCTCATCTCAAGAGCAGTCAAGAACTCAAGACTTCAGTCTGCCAGGCCAGCGTCACTGTCAAGGTTGGATGATGTGACCGTAGTACCCTATCAGCACCGCATTTACTTAATATTCATGAAAACAGACTTTGGCATCCTATTTGGATGAACATATGCATGGCGAAGCCCAGATCACAAATGTTATTGTTGGCTTCATATACAGCTTCTAAATCCCAGCAGAAAAGGGTGAAAATCCCGAGACTGGGATGTAATCATGCAGACACCACTTCAATATAGGCGTGAAATTGCATTGGCTTTCATGCGTTATAAATCTGATTGTTTTGTAATGTTTTTACTGAGCATTTTGAAATCAATTTTCATTTTCTGGGGACAGTTTTCTGCTAAAGAGTGTAAAAAATATTAATCTGATTTTTAAAAACATTTTAGAGGGGGGATGGGAGAAACTATCTAAAAACGCTAAAGACAATATTATTACTACAGGTTTTTGTCCCATTACAAGGTCTTTCTATTGTGCCTCAATTCCTAATTGCCCATGACAGTTATTTTACAATGTGAAGTGCAGTTATGAAGTGAATTCCTCTTGGATTGTGATTATGAGGATTTAGCATTCTGGCATTGACAAACATCTTTGTCACAATGCACAGAAGTGCTTTAACCCTAAAAGGGCCAATCACATCTTAAGTCAATCACCTTAAGTCTGACAAGTCTGCATTTTCATTAAGGATCCCAGATTGGTATTCCTCGTAAAAAGACCTTTCATTCAAGTACCAGTATGCCTGTAGTCCCAGAGAGAATATCCCAGGTCAACAACTTTTCTCACTGCACATTGAGCTCATTGCGCCCAATGCATGCCGAGAAAAGCTGTTGACTCAGTCCAAAATTTGTCACTTAAGGAGTTAAATGACAAAAATGCCCGTCAACAAGATACCAAATCCCCATGATCAAAATCCAACTGAAATTGATTACCAGCATTTATATTCCCCATTTTGAATGCACTGATAATAAAATTTAATTTTAAAATACAAAAAATGAGTCTATGACTGTATCGGTACCTGCTACCTGTTACCACTATGTAATGTAAATGTGGAACACTGAACTTAACGAGCCATGGCCTATTGCAACTGGTGTTATTGCAATTTGGTAGCAAATTTTAAGTTTTTTTTTTTTTACTTTGAATTGGGAGGAACTGGAGAAAATGTAAATAGAGAGCTACTTATTTAGTGCAGTCAAGATTATAGTGTGTCACATCCTTTACAAATGTTTTTAAATCTACTCTGGTGCATGTACTTTTGCATTGTTATGGAGATTTACTTTTACCATTTTTATTTTTAGCAGAATCAAACTAAAGACACCTTCTGCCATTACTGATATAGAGGTCATCTTGGTTGTTGTTTCGGGTTATACATGTACATACACTTTTGCTTAGACGTTTAACCCTTGATAACTTGATGATGCCAATGTATTACCATACATCAGCATATAACGTTACAAATTAAAGTGCTTCCTTGGTGTCAGGAAGTTTATATGTCAAAAACTTTCCTCAGAACACTGTGATACCCCTAGAGTGTATTGAAGCAAACTGTTGACTCAGTATACAGAGGGTTAACCCTTTCAGTGCCAAGTGCGACTAAAGTCAAAGTCAAACTTCTCAAAATGAACTGCTCTGAATTATAAGGGTGCTAGATTCATGTTCCTTGTAAAAGACCATTCATTCAAGTACCAGCATGCCTGAAGTTACATGGAATATAATAGTCCAGGTCAACAGCTTTCCTTGGTATGTGTTGAGTGTATTGCACCAAAAACATACCAAGGAAAGCTGTTGACTGTGCAAAATGTGGTACTGCAAGAGTTAACTGCTTTGTGGGCTGGTTTGACATTAAACTTGGCCTTCAGTGTAAAGGATTTGCAAGGTAAGCCAGTGTAGGTTGAAGGAGGCAGCATGTTTAATGGAGGACTGGACATAGGAGTGTTTTTATCATACCGGGAGACTGCTGACCTGGCTTGATGAGAATGTCATGATGCATCGAGAGCCCCACTACTGCATGCAATATAGCTCTATGTGTATGATACAATTACATTCAATGCAGGATTTCTGGTATCGAAATCTACACAGCATTGACTGAGATCCCAAAACAGAGACTGGCTGGACACTCAGAATGTCTCCATGTGTTTTCACCAGGGTGTCACAGTGCCAGCATTTGTCATGGCACAGCTGAACAGAACAATTCAGAAAGATTATTGCTTAATACTTTCCCATTGAAATCAATCATCAAGTCCAGTAATTTGAATTTGGTCTTCTTTGTCTTCCTTTTTTTTAATTAGATAAAATTTCATTTTTTTTTTCAAAATCAGTCAAAAGAAAACCTTGACAAGAGGCTGATTTGATAATGGGTAACTCTTTCAGTGGCAGTCATGTCATAAGTTGATCTACTTACGTCAAACTAATCAGAATTATCATTAGGATCCCAGATTTGTATTCCTGGTAAAAAGACCTTTCAGTCAAGTACCAACATGCCTATATTTCCAGAGAGAATATCCTAGGTCAACAGCTTTTCTCGGTGCACATTGGGCACATTGCACCTAATTTGTGCTGAGAAAAGCGGTTGAGTCAGTAAAAAATTTGGCACTTAAAGAGTTAATAGTATGCTCAAAGTCAACTGCTTCAGTTGGGGGGGGGGGGTAAATTTTACTTTACTGACATTCTAGCAAGAAACTTGTTACCACTGGTTAGAAAAATATACCCCTCATCAGTAACTTTGTATGTTTGTACAAATTTTGAACTTTCTGAAAACATACTGACCAAAAGTTTAACAGAAAACCTGTGTCAAGATAGCATGTGTGCAGTCAGTAGCATATACCTGCACTCCCAATCATGAGTGGCTGTTCTGGGACATACTGGTTGACAAAGGGCCAGTTTTCAGCATTTTTACCAGAAAACACTCGGGAAATCAGGCATAAATAAAGGCAAAAAACATGTAGCATTTCTTGTCAAACGTTTCTACAAATCCTAGAGAAATTTGGTGCGAATATTTTTGTTAGGATATGATCATTATTGTTTTTTATTTGTCTTCTTGTGAAATACCAAGAATATCATCTAACTGCTGTTTATTAAACATCAGCCTTCCCAGACAAAAACACAAGAGAAATGCTTAAGTAAGGATAGGACAGAAAAATAACTGGGCATTTTCCCTTGAGAAGCACAAAGGCAAAGATGCTGAGAATCCATTTTAACCCTTTCCCCCTTGAATTGACACTTGAGTCAACAACTTTCCTTGGCATGAGTTGGGCACTTAGTGCCCAACTCATGCCAAGGAAAGTTGTTGACCTGGGGCATGTGATCTTGATAAGTCTCATGTTCATTTCTCAGCCAAATTGTTTTTCATTATTGTTGAAATTAGTTGAAAACACTGAAGCAGGCGACATGTGACCACCAGCCGGTTTTGGCCGGTTTGAGGGGGAAAGGGTTAAGCCCATCAAAATACAAGATAAAACTGTTTTGCATGTCAACAAGGGTCTCTGTTAATATGTGGAGACACAATTTATTACCCTTTTCGTACTCTTTGCACAGTCACAGAAATGAGCAAATGCAAACAAAACTCAAACTAAGAATTATATTATATTATATAAAGGATTTTCCCCTCATGAGAAATTGCCATAAAATATTGTGTTGAGCTGGGAATTTAACAAATGAGTATGCTGATCAATTTTTTGTATATAATAGGAATAACAGCTTCAGGGGAGGGGAGGGGTTGTGTGTTTTTCTTTTTTTTTTTTTTTTTTCACCTAATGAATACTTTTGTTTATCTCATACCATTTGCTTTCCTTGGCACACTTTGCGTGCAAAGTGTGCCAAGGAAAGCTGTTGACTTAGACTAAGGCCACTTTTTGTTTGAGAATAGGCTTGCTGGTATTTGAATGAAAGGTATCTTCATGAGGAATTTCAATCCTTTAACCATTATAGGTTTAACGGTAATGAGAAAACGACTTTAGCTGTGATTAGCACTTCAAGGGTTAAGTGAGTAAAGACTGAATCAAATACAGTGAAACCATGTTAATGGTACCATTTGTTCCCAGCAAAGTGTGTTGGATGTCTGAATGTGTCTAATAAATAAGTTAAATTGCAAAGAAATTTGACTTTAAGTCCCTCAAAACATGTGTCATTGAGTGAATATGTTAGATATCTGAGTGTATCACTGTGTAAAGGATATCGTCCACACTGACAATCAACCTACACATACGCTTTACTTTGCAACTCTGGTTCCAGCATTTTTAGTGGGTGTACATCTTTACCCTCTATGTCTGCCTGACATTTATGACAATATCTCAGCAGTCGACCCATTATAAGTAGTGCAGCAGGTACACCCAGGCGTGATATTGCCTTCCATGTGGATTGGATGGATTAACCCTGACTGGCCTTACCCATTACTCTACAGAACTCTTTCGTTGGTAATGTCAGCAAATGTTGATGTGCTGTAAATTGATATAACGATACTAGATCCGTAATCTTTGTAAAGTGATTTTTCATCGAATCAGCTGCATGCCTAAGTACCGTTACCAGAAGAGAGTACAGACCATATATATCGGACCAGGTAGACAGCTTTTATCAGTGCATTTTGGGTGCCTAATGCACATTGAGAAAAGCTTTTGACTCCCCGAACACCTGGCACTGAAAGAGTTAATGCTAGAAGTCTGCTCCCCTATTGTACTAACAGGACCAATAGTGCCACATCTTCCACACAGTAGAGAAGGGGAAAAAACCACAATCCAATCTCTACCATGTGCTGTACAGCCAATCCAGTCGTTGTCTATGTCTAAACCTATACCTTAATTAATCATGTGATTAGTACACCAGGACACACAAGTCTTTGACAAAGTCTTATTTGTACCAAATGTGACAGGGTCCAACCCCGGGAGCTGCTTAACGAACATGTCCTGCCCAGATCTGATCCACTGTGGCACTGTTGCCATTACTTCACATTATTGTATTTCTGGGAATCCAAATACTAGTGTCAAGGGCCTAAGTTGAGTCTGCATGCCTCTACAAAAACAGTGTCAAATTATATCGATAGGGTTAACAAGTGATGGCATTTCTCTCGTGAGAAATGCCAAGCTGCTTATCTGTCCTGTCCTGTCCTTACATTGTCTGTTTTTTTTTTGTTTTTTTTAAAGGCATTAACTGAAACAACAGTAAGCATTGTCGGGGCGTTTTTCAGCAAAAATACCGGGGAATGCCAAGAAAAAAAAAGTGTAGCAATCAAAAGATGTCCTTTATGTTTTTGTGGAGAAAAGTGCTGGGGAGAAGGGTTTTTTTGTTTTAATTTTCTTCACATAATTGTTGAAAGATGGTCCTTTCTTTGATATTTTATCAGCTTTTTTCCAGTTCAAAGGAAACCTGCAGTGATTACAAATCCCTCATTGCATGGGCAGAGGCATTTGCCAGCAGTGTTTTAACTGGCTGGCAAATCATGCTTGTGTGCGCAAAGGCCGTTGTCAGCTGTGTTTTGATTGGCTGGTTAATCATGCTTGTGTGGGCAAAGGCCTTTGTCAGCTGTGTTTTGATTGGCTGGTTAATCATGCTTGTATGGGTACAGGCCAAATAAACAAATGCTGCATTTCAAAAATTAACTTTTTGTGCCCCCAATGGCAATCAAACCCAAAACCCCGGCACCCTGCAGTGCATAGCCAGTACACAATGGTACTCCAACTACAGTTGATTTCACTCATTCCACCCGAATGACGCTTTTTTCCCGCTAGTATCTAAATGTCGTCTGCTAATTCTATTTTACTAATTAAGGGATTATTTAAAAAAAACACTTGGATAAAACTTGCATCAGATCATTCCAAATTATATGCCCATGGTCAACAGCTTTCCTTGGTGCACTTTGGGCGCACTGCACCTAGAGCACGCCAAGTAAAGCTGTTGACTCGGTCTTTTATCAGGGTGGAATAAGTTAGCACACACACCCAGGGTTTCTGCCAGAGTAAAAAGGGTAATAAAACCATAAACTTGGTTTAAGCATATTTTTTTATTTCTATAAGGGAACAATTGGGAAACAAGGTAAGGCCCTATATATAAATCCCTGTTGCACATGAACAAGATTAAAGAAGAGATGTCACGTATCACAGATTAAGAGACAATTCACTATAAAGAAGAATGCCACAACACGACAGATAGAGTGGCAGGGCCACACGAGCATAAGCGTAACAACACAAGACACCACAGATAGAGGGTAGGGAGATGAAGTCTGCCTTCATTTATCTACATGTATATACACACACGTCACATATAATTTATGGTTTCAAGATTTTGACCACAGTATGAACTACGTCACAGCTCCCAGTCTGCCTGTTGTTTTGATAAAGTTATGGACTGCGTCAAAAATAATTTCATTTTGCTTGGAGCTACATGTTTTGGACAACCATAAACTTAGATATTGTTAGAGAACTTTTGCTAACCCTTTAAAAACTCTAAAATTAAGGGATATTCTTATACATTAAACCTAAAAATGTACTGAAATTCCCTGTTATAGTGCAGCCATGCCCACAATGGGCATAATGTTAGAATGTTGGTGTACCCTAAAAATGTTTTTCGGCCTAAACCTTGACATCTACAGTAATGTTAAGTAGAGCTGGCTTCATTGACTGGTTCTTATACAACTTCAGGTACATGTTGAGAATAGACTTTGTGCTGTGTTTTCTGCCTCTGTAGTTACAGTTGTCAAGCTGTCTTGCACAAAGCATTAACTCATTCCATACTATGGTCACAGGCCTTGGTCAGTGGTTCTGGCACTGCCTGGCAAGTAATGCTGCAGCTGCCCGTGCGGCAGCTGCAGCATTACTTGCCAGGCAGTGCCAGAACCACTGACTTAAGAATATAGGCATGTTGGTACTTGAATGAGAGCTCTTTTCATGAAGAATATAAATAAGCAATTGTCGTCTTAAACCTAGGTAAATACATGTATATGGAAAATTCAGGGACTGGTATGGAATGAGTTAAATTAGTGTGCCATATGGCCCAACCTGGGTCATGGATGTGCCTGATTTCACTTTTTCACACATCCCCAAGAGCGATTTGTCAATTCTGTTAAGGCTTCATTGTATCCACCATAGAGGTATGTGTTCCATCACCATGGGTGCTTCCACTGTGTCTGCACATGGATTTATCACTGAGGGAAAGTGGCAAAATGACTTAGGTCAGTCTATCCATACCCCGGGGGCCACTCCCTACTTTTTTACCAAATAAGGGATCTTCATTAGGGCTGCCAACAGCGCCACCTGACAGCAACTTATTCACAGGTGACACTCTCACTTGTGAAATTTCATAGAATAAACAGCGCGTCAATCACTTTCACAGCATGCGCCCTGTTCACAGGGCTGGAGCGTAAATCATCTGGTCTTGATTAGGACCCTTCGGATTTTATCAGTGACCTTGGTTAGGGGTCTCAGAAAAATTTATGGATCTTCGTTAGGGAAATCTTGAAAATTGACACCTTTGTAAGGGAAAGTACTGGTGAAAAGGCACCCTTCAGAGCAGCACATCCCCATTACGCTCGGTATAGGGAGTAGGCCCCCCCCCCAGGATCCATACTGTAATGTCCCCGCATATTTTCTTCTTCATGTGCATCATTGGTACTCTTTGACTTTGTGATAATGGGCAGTATCGCATCTCATCTGCTTGAACTGAGACAGTAAGTGCTAGGGTTTCCTTTCCCTATAAACAGGAGCACAAAGGCTGATTAATTTTCATACCAGTTTATTATATTTGCCGATGTTTATACCCCAGGGCCCATCTGTATAGCACCAAAGCCCTTTTTGCCATCAGTTTAATTTATGATCCAGTGCAAGGCTCATCGTTCATGCCAATTCTTTTCTCATATGTGTCCGTATGGAATCATTATGATGTTTAATGTCCGATTAGTTATGTGTGTGGCATTCAATTGATTTATGTGAAGCATGCACTAAAGAGACTTTTGTACTTCCATCTCTGTGGACAAGTGCTAAGCCATCAATCCTGGGGTCTCTAGTTACCAAGCCAATATCCCTAGAAAATTTTGAATGTTTGA
The DNA here is from genome assembly GCA_964020975.1 of Hermodice carunculata. Taxonomy (NCBI): domain Eukaryota; kingdom Metazoa; phylum Annelida; class Polychaeta; order Eunicida; family Amphinomidae; genus Hermodice; species Hermodice carunculata. Next base: position 23,825,057 of record OZ026623.1, read on the forward strand.
TATGTGTCTGGGAACAGAGTCTTTCTGTGTTAGATTGAATACGAATTGTATGTTTGTATACATGAACTCCATATTCGGGTACAGCTCAGTTTCGTGAGGGAACACTCAGATGAGACTGCCTTTTTAAGATATTTTGCTCAGTCAGTTTTGTGTTACAGTGGTACCTCTCTTGAACGACCCCTCTTATGAGAGACCGCATATCTTTTTAAGATCGCTCTCTCAGAACACTGCGCTATCTTTTCCATGTTTTTATACCTCTAATGAAAGACCACCTGTTTTGAGAGACCACATTTTGACACACCGTAGGGGCGGTCTCTCAAAATAGGTACCACAGTGTTTATACTTTCTACAAAAGACCACCTGTGTTAAGATACCACAGTTTGTTCATCCTTAGGGGTCTGTCAAAAGAGGGTTAACTGTTAAAGAGGACACTTTGTACGCAATGCCTGCAAAGTGTCCCAAGGAAAGCTGTTGACTAAGACTACTTTTTCCCTTAGACAAGGCTTGCTGGTATTTGAATGAAAGGTATCTTCATGGAGAATTTTATTCTTTTAACCATTATATGTTTCAAGGTAACAAGAAAAGGACTATAGCCTTGATCAGCATGATAAAAATATTTGATGAGAATCCTTAACATTTTCCCCATTGGATAAAGACTGAGTCAACAGCTATCCTTGGCACAGATTGGTGACTCAGCCCCAACCTATGCCAAGGAAAGCTGTTGACCTGGGACATGTTATCTTCAGTGGTTCCATCTACAGTTTTCACCCAAAATATTTTTTCTTTACTCTTGAAATAGATCAAAACATTGAAGCTGGGGACATTTGACCAGTGACTGGTTTTGGCTGAGTACAGGGGAAAAGCGTTAAATGTGTCAGTGAGGAAAGTCAGTGGTAATTTTGACAAAAAATGTCAAGTCCACAAGTAATGAAAGCAGTATATAAGTTATCATCAGCATCTCACCCCCTTCCCCCAGCCCTACCCCCACCTGCCCCACGCCACCCCTGCCCGTATCCCTGGTGCCCACATCTGGGTTGATAGGAATCTCTCTCTCTCTCTCTCTCTCTCTCTCTCTCTCTCTCTCTCTCTCTCTCTCTCTCTCTCTCTCTCTCTCTCTCTCTCTCTCTCTCTCTCTCTCTCTCTCTCTCTCTCTCTCTCTCTCTCTCTCTCTCTCTCTCTCTCTCTCTCTCTCTCCTCTCTCTCTCTCTCTCTCTCTCTCTCTCTCTCTCTCTCTCTCTCTCTCTCTCTCTCTCTCTCTCTCTCTCTCTCTCTCTCTCTCTCTCTCTCTCTCTCTCTCTCTCTCTCTCTCTCTCTCTCTCCATTGATTACCTTCCAGTCTGCCCTTATGTATAATTTCAGATATTATCGGTTAATAATTTTCCACATCAATTTACAAAGAAAACCAAAGGATGTTTGTTTATTTTTTTTGGAGAAAGGAAAGTAGTCAATGAGACCCTGATATGACCAACATTTAGGTGAAAAGGTTTTCATCATGGTGTTTTGTTTTCCCAAGATGCTGAAAGAGCGGCACACAAATTGGGAGTCAAAGAGTTAAATGAAGTATGTTGTGTTTGCTGTGTTCATGCAGTTGTGGAGGCTGGGTTGGAGTGAGATGAGCCATTAAAGGAGAAAGGATGTGAGCACAATAGAATGCAGCTCTGTATGTTGCGTGCCTTCTGGCATTTATGTGCCACTTTCAGTTTGGTTTCCTTCTCTTGTGCAAAGTGTCGTGCAGACTTGTAGTCTACAAACCTTAAACCGTTTGTCCCCAACGAAAAGTAATTAAAACTTTTGTTAGCTTTTTTTTCCCCACTCTCATAATGTGGGAAGAATTGGTACGAAATGGTAAACCATTCCTTATGTTTGTTAGAATTCACTGTGAACATATTTCAGCTCAGAATACATATTTTTCAATTGCATAACAGTTTCGATAGACTATCTCTTTTATATATATTGTAAAGAATCCTCTCTTAGATTCATAATTCTTCTACCTTAACTCTGTCAATGCCAAGTTCTGTCCCCAGAGGGTTAAGCTGTTCACTCAGTCCACACAGGGTCAAAGCTGTTGACTCAATCTACAGAGGGTCAGATCTGTTAAGGTAGTCCCCAAAGGGTTAAAGCTGTTGACTCAGTTCCCAGAGAGTTAAACCTGTCAACTCAGTCCATAGAGGGTTAAATTTGTTGACTCAGTCCCCAGAAGATAAAGCTGTTGACTCAATCCCCACAGGGTTAAAGCTGTCAACTCAGTCCATAGAGGGTGAGATCTGTTGACTCCATCCCCAGGGGATAAAGCTGTTGACCTCGTACCCATAGGGTTAAATCTGTTGACTCAGTCCCCATAGAATGAAGCTGTTGACTCCGCAGAGGGTTAAATCTGTTGAATCAGTCTCCAGAGGGTTAAATCTGTTGATTCAGTCCCCAGGGGGCAAGCTGTTGACTCAGTCCCTAGAGGGTTAAAGCTGTTGACTCAATCCCCAGGGGGTAAATCTGTTGACTCAGTCCCTAGAGGATTAAAGCTGCTGACTCAGTCCCCAGAAGATAAAGCTGGGAATTATATATTTATGTGCCTCCGTCATAAATGCCAATCAGTGAAACAGATTTTGATAGGTTGGTAACCAGGCAACCAAATTTTCATTGGTTAGTAACCAGAGGAAGCATATTGATCAGTGATCAGTTAAACAGATTTTGATTGGTTGCATGGGTATCATTATTATCATTATCAATGACCCTTCATAAATTAGCCATGAGACAGTCATTTGGACAAGTCACAGTCAGTGTATTTTCATGGATATATGTAACAATTTAATGGTATGACGCTCAGAAATTTACGGAGAGTAAGTTGATGTTATATCTTGTAGACAGTGACCCATGGGGCACAGAGTTTGCTGCTGTATGTGTTTGGGGGACAAACATGTATCTGAGCACTAAGCTCTCCCAGACCTTGGCAAGCTCAATATTTACATGAAGTATATTGTTACATGTATCTATCTCTGCTAGCGGCAGTTCAGCATTAAAGTAAAAATTGGGGGTTCTTCATAATTTTGAGCAGAGCTCAAAATCACTTGAGACAATGGAATGATTCCTTGTCTCACTGCCTTGACACCCTACTTACTGCCCTGATCCCCTGTCTCACTGCCCTGGCACCCCACTTACTGACTGCCATGATTCCCTATCTCACTGCCCTGACACCCTACTAACTGCCCTGATTCCCTGTCTCACTGCCCTGACACCCTACTTACTGACCTGATTCCCTGTCTCACTGCCCTGACACCCTACTTACTGACCTGATTCCCTGTCTCACTGCTCTGACACCCTACATGCTGCCCTGATTCCCTGTCACACTGCCCTGACACCCTACTAACTGCCCTGACTCCCTGTCTTACTGCCCTGATCCCAATAAGTCGCACTGCTCTGACACCCTACTTGCTGTCCTTATTGCCTGTCTCACTGCCCTGATTCCCTGTCTCACTGCCCTGATGCCCTACTTGCTGCCCTTATTCCTTATCTCACTACCCTGACAGCCTATCAACTGCCCTGATTCCCAGTCTTACTGCCCTGATTCCCTGTCGCACTGCCCTGACACCCTACTAACTGCCCTGACTCCCTGTCTTACTGCCCTGATCACAATAAGTCTCACTGCTCTGACACCCTACATGCTGACCTGATTCCCTGTCTCGCTCCCTAATGCGCTACTTACTGCCCTGATTCCCTGTCTCCCTGCCCTGACACCCTACTTACTGCCCTGATTCCCTGTCTCCCTGCCATGTCACCCTACTTACTGCCCTGATTCCCTGTCTCACTGCTCTGACACCCTACTTGCTGTCCTTATTGCCTGTCTCACTGCCCTGATTCCCTGTCTCACTGCCCTGATGCCCCACTTGCTGCCCTTATTCCCTGTCTCACTCCCTAATGCCCTGTCTCACTCCCTAATGCCCTGCTTACAGCCATGATACCTTTGAAGGATGACAGCTTTTAACATGCTCATCTTAAACCAGCTGGAGGTAAAACATCAGCATCACTGTTTTTTTTCTCTTCTATTTTAGTTTTTTAGTGACAATGAAAATTTGAAACAGCATTGCAGATGGGCCTGATCAGAATAGCTTGCCAGAGCACAACAGCTTCCCTTGAGACACGCTGGGAGCTAATCACTCAGCCTGTCCCCAAGAAAGCTGTTGTCTTAGTCTTAATTCAAGGGGGAAAGTGTTAAGGTGCTTTATGTCACAGATCAAAATGTCTTGCTAAATGACAACTAATTTTGTTTCCCATGCAGCCATGATGCTATCATAATCCATGCTGTCAATGCCTGTCTCCTGTCCAAAGTTGCTGACAGTGTATAATCATGTTGCCATTATAATCCTAGATTCCAATACCTGGCATATCTGAAGTTGCTAAACCATGTTGCCATCATGCTAATCTGTGATTCCATGCCTGCCTGGTATATCTGAAGTTGCTAAACCATGTTGCCATCATAATCTGTCATTGCATACCAGTCTGGCATATCTGAAGTTGCTGAACCATGTTACATCATAATCTGTGATTCCATGTGTCTGGCATATCTGAAGTTGCTAAACCATGTTGCCATCTAATCTGTGATTCCTGTGTGGCAATTTGCAAAATAATTGTCTTGCCATCATAACCTTTGCACCCAACCCAACTGAAAAAAAAAAAAAAAAATGTTTAGCAGCAGAAGTGTTTCACCATTTAGTGATTACAAAGAAATCTGGCATAAAAGACCACATACTGTATTTTCTCAAATGTCACAAACCTGACACATTACGTTGATACATTGACTCAGGGTTGACAGTTAAATAGAGCTTAATTGTTTGAGGGGTAGGTGTCATCACAGAGTTTGTTTTACATTTCTGGTGCAGGATGTCCATTGTTGCAGTCCTTGTTGGGATTTCCCTTGGTTTGTACAGGTGGTCTAGTTGCAGTTGTTTATTTTACTATCACTGGGACTGAATGTAAGGCCCCAGCTTGTTTCCAATTCAGTTATACACTGGCAGGTGGTTTAACTAGGATAAGCTGTCCAGCTAGAAATGGTACATATTGGTTCAGGGGTAAGTCAAATTGTTCTTATCTGAACCTGTACTATACAAATTTAGTAAGTATGGTTTGTTTGACAGGTATTCTTCTTTCATAATGAAGCTCTGCATTTATAAGCAAAACTTTATGTATTTAGCTAATTCATCATTTGCCACGTTCATATGAATTCTTTATTATGTGGGTTGTCTTTGCTGAATATTTAGCTTAGACAAGGAGCCGCTACTCAGAGAGACATGTATGGGTAAAAGGCTCCGAAACATGTTGAGTAGTTACCCGCTGAAGACCCTTTAATTTATTTGGGCTGATACAGCCTATGTCAAATTTTACAGAGGAACGTGTGCAATATAGACAATAGTAATTCCATATGTATATAGGTTAGACAGGGACAGGTTAGCTTATGGAGAGTAAAGAGTTCGGACTGCGGAAAAGGGTATTGACTACTAGGAAGTGGTTCTGGGCAAAAAGACACAAATACAATACCCCTACAAATGACTATTATAGTCTGTCAAGACAAGTGGTGTCTCATTGGAGTGGTCTTTGAAGAAAAGGACTAATGATCTTAGAGTCCCAGTTTTTGTCTGAATGATATTTATCTTTGCACAACCATGCCAGTGTTCATGAGCTCATGTAAAGGTTATACATTTTATATGCAAGATAGTACTGTAGTCAGGGAACCTGTCTCCTTTCTACAATGTACATACAAATGTGTAAACATAAGCCATGATGCAACTGTGATTCAAGTGTGCATGTAACATGGAGTCAGACCTGATGAACAAACGGAACGATAAATCAAGTCATCCTGTAAATGCTCATGTAGTGTCACTTGGTGGCAGACTTCATAGGTAGCATTGGAGTCTGTTATCATGTAATATAATTCTTTTTTTCCAAAATCATATTCATTGTGATAGAAATTTTCAATTTTAACATTTTCGTGTTAAAATTGACAAAGCTTGCAAATTTGTCTCTACGTAGACAGCATTGACTCTCCCTCACACCTTGTTTAACAACCTTCACCCCACTGGACAACCATGGAGGCCGGGAGCATTGAGCCCTGTCACATCAAATACATTTAGGATGCATGAACCTGTATTTTTGTCAATAAATTTATGACAAATTTGATAGACCCTGGATTCAGTAATTGGACTAATAAGAAAAGAAGCATTGATTGGGGAGAGGGGATGTCAAGTCTTTGAGTGAGCGTTTCAGGTGGTACTTCAAACAATCTGATGTTCATAAATGTGAAAGTTCCTCCCTGCTCATTTTTTATAGATGTTTTAACCCTTCGTTTACAGGGACTAGAATTTTAGAGGTTTGAAGGAAAAGTCAATCCAACCGTCCAGTAAAGCATAGAATTTACATGCACTTGTACAAATACAACTAGGTTACAATTGAAACCCTTTCCCCCGTGAACTAAGACGAGCTTATTTCATAGTCAGCAGCTTTTTTCGGCATGAGTTGGTAACTATGAGAATATCATTTTGTCTCAGTCACTGAGTCCACTCTGTCGAAGTTACAGTCAAGTGTCAGCATGCCCACAATAGGATATATTCACATTAACTGCAGATCAGCTGTGGTCCCCTCAGTTGCTATGCAATGGAATTATCACTCAGCCAATATGAGGGCACTTGTACCAGTTATGTTACTTCACCATCCAGACCTTTAACACCTTTTCTGCCAAATAAATGAAATTTTCTAAACATGTTTAGGATCGCATATGTTTGAAGACTAAGTGAATGACGTTTCTTGAGCTTTTTGCTTTCTCAAGTTGTTACTTTTGTCATAGAAGCTCAGTTGGTCCTGCTTAATGTATGAATCTGCCCTCCGTCCTGGTGAGTTTCTTGCTGCAGCCTAGTATGTAGGTGGCAGCACAGGATCACATTGTTAATATGAATACATCCTATTGCAGAGACTGTACAAATGGCCCAGGTCAACAGCCTGCTTCAGTCTGCTTGGGGCACATTGCATCCACAGTGTGCAGAAGAAATATTGACTCAATCAAAATATGGAACTGCAAGAGTTAATTGATTGGTAGGAGTGTCATAGACTGTAGATCATGCATGGAGATGATGGAGATCCTCGGTAATCTGACGTTCTCTAATGGACCTAGTAAATGTCAACAGCCAAATAAATATGCAGTTTCGGTTTTTTTGATGGAGCAATATTGTTACATGAGTTATGAGAGTTCTCATTTCATAGATGCAAGCATCATGAATCTGTGACAGGCTGAACCACTTAAGTAATGTATCTATGCAAATGAGACCACTCCAGTGAGAGACAACCTGCCTCCAGAGACCACCTTTTGTGGAAAATTGCCCTGTACTTGTCATTTTATACATACCCTCTATGAAGGACCCGTTGCCTTGACAGACTACATTTTGCTTCTCTTATGGGGTGGTCTTTTAAGAGAGGTTTTGGTGAATATACCTTATTTCTTGGGATGGTCTTTTAAGAGAGGTTTTGGTAAATATGCAAGGGAAAACAGGTTGCACCGTGTAACCTATTCATATATGACTTCCAAAACTTGAACTTTTAAGAGACCAAAAAAATGTCTATGGGTATAATTAGTAAGACTGAAATATGATTGTTAGCCAGTTACACAGGGTTGCTACCTTGGATGTATCTATCTGACACTGGGATATATATGGTATGGCCAGTTATATAGGACTGTTGCTATGGTTATAGCTTATTGACACTGGGATATATGTAGTACCCAGTTATATGGGACTGTCACCATGGCTACAGCTTACTGACTCTGGGATATATATGTATGTGGTACCTAGTTATATAGGACTGTTACCATGGCTACAGCTTACTGACTCTGGGATATATATGTATGTGGTACCTAGTTATATAGGACTCTTACCATGGCTACAGCTTACTGAGGCTGGGATATATATGTGGTAGCCAGCTATATAGGGCTGTTACCATGGTTACAGCTTCCTGATGCTGGGATATATGTAGTAGCCAGTTACATAGGACTGTTACCATGGTTATATAAAACTTGCAGAGACTGGGATATATGCAGTAGCTAGTTATATAGAACCATTATCATGGCTATACATGTAGGTTACTGAGACTGGGATATGTGTAGTAGCTAGTTATATAGAACCATTATCATGGCTATACATGTAGGTTACTGAGACTGGGATATGTGTAGTGGCCAGTTATATAGGACCATTATCATGGCTATACATGTAGGTTACTGAGACTGGGATATGTGTAGTAGCCAGTGATATAAGATTGTTACCCTGGTTATATCTCACTGAGACTGGGATATATGTGTTCACACAAATAGGGCTTTTGCCATGGTCACTTTGACTGGGCATTCCAGGGCCAGAATTTCGCAAAATTTTGCGAGAATCTATTTGTATTTTTTTCAGTTTTTCTTTTTAAAGGAAGACAAGTTTAGGAGAATCTTTACGAGAATGGATTCTCAGATTCTTATCGAAATTCTGGCCCAACATTCAGAAAGATGTAGGCCTGGAGGAGATGGAGCTTTACTGTCATGTTGTGTTGAGACTTTCACATGGCAGATAAGTGTATTGGGATTTTCGAGCTGAGCTTGCCTTGTGGTCCTTCTGTGTCTGTCAACAATGGTGGGGATGTGAGTCTCTACCAAGTTTGTTCAAAGGATCACACTGCAATATTTTTAGCTCAGCTGACTTGTCAGTCAGCTCAGCTTTTGTGATGGCCTGTCATCTGCTGTCCCTCCTTCATTTGTCGTCCTCGTAATCATTATCATCCACAATTGACATCTGAAGGATATTCTGCGTCTGTGACTTTTCAGGAATTTTTTTCAGTTTGGGTATTTATCAGTTAATGCATTCATTGCCATCGATTACAGTGAAAGTCAATGGGATTGGGAATGGTAAGTCACAATTTTACCTTTTCCAAAAACAACAGGTGGTGCTGGAATTTTTTTCTATATCACAGATTTGTATGTGTTATCACCATATTTGACTTTTTCTCCAAAAATGTACTCAGATTGTTCTGAAACTTGATGGAACTGTAGCTTGTGGGAAGGTTAATCGAAGAGATTGTTAACATTTGTTAATTTGATACCTGTCAATTAATACATGCCTTCCTATTGTTTGCTATGTAAGTCAGTGGCAATCGCAATGGAAATTCAGTCTGTACATGTGAGGTTAGCTGAGCACAGGACTGTCACAATCCTTTTTTTTTTATAGAACACTTTCTTTCAATATTGGGGAAAAAATCTTGGGGGCCCTCCATAAGTGCACCTGAGTGTGCTGGGCCTAATGCACAAGGTCAAAGGACTACATAGATTTCATTTTCAGGTAGTACCTCAAGAACTATGTAATTTGATATTGCATGCGATAATGGCCCTGTAGAAGAGCAAGGCTGGGTTTGCTCAGGGGCAACCATGACTTTTTTTTAAAAGTTATAGGACCATTTCAATGAATGTGACTGTTCATCTTATAAGTCAAAACGTATTTGAAATACAGTGAAAGCTCATTATAATGACACCATCTGTTCTCTGAAATTGTGTCAGATAAATGAATAAGTCAGATAAATGAATCACATAACATAGAAAATGTACTTTTTGTTCCTTTAAATGTGTGTCGTTAAGTGAATATGTTGGATATCTGAGTATCGTTGTAATGAGTTTTGACGGTAAATCTTCTATATTGTGCATAATGCTGGTCTTCTGTGGAGACATGGTTGAAACGTCACGACAACAGTGGCTTTGGCCTAACTGACAATATCACAGTGCCTTTTGATTTTCCCTTAATAAGTCGGAAAACATTTAAGATAGGACTGATATCATTCATCATGAGGAATAATATCAGACTGTACATGAGTGACCTTAAATTAATTGCCAAGATTAAAGACCACTTCAGTCTCTGCACAGTTGGTTGGCTGAGCACAGCACTGTCACAGTCCTCTTTTGTTTTGCTTTTCTATAGCATTTAATCATAGTATCACACAATTGTTTTAAAAATGTGACGCATTAAATGTAATACATGTAGTACATGCATTTCCTGTATTTTATGGTATTCATTATGACTTGAATAACAGTTAAACCAAGTACATGTAAAACCTCCAAGATGTTTTTCTATAAGAGTATTTTGTAAGAGCAGTATTCATTTGTGCTCAAAATAGTGTTGATGACTGAGTTCTGTGCTCTCTTTATCTGTTTCCCTGAATTTTTGTTTGGCTGCTTACAGATGATGTGAATAATGAAAACCTGCGACTTGAGATCAACACGAACCCTGGGTACCTGGAGGCTGCGGATGGAATGCCGGCCACACCTCCGCCTTCCTACTCCTACATTGAACGTCAAACCAGCTATGTGAGCCATATTAGCGTCAACAGTGACCAAAGTAAGTCACGAATCAGCAGACATTGTTTCACCCTCGCAGCACTAATCACAACCAAACTTGCAGTCATCTCAATCATTTGATAATGCCAGTTTGAAATTCCTCATAAAAAGACAGTTGGTTCCAGCATATGTAGTGCCAGAGGAGACGAGAACGATCAAGTTCCACAGTTTCCGGTATCACAGTTTGGGGAGCAATGCGCCCAAAGCAGGTCATAAGTTTATAAGTCAGTCTAAAATGAGCATTCTAAGAGTTAATGCTCTTTTTAACCGTTTTCCCACATAACCTAGAATTACCGAATGTCGATCTTGACAATCATGTGTATTTATTTTTGGGGGCAGTTTGTTTCCAAAATGATTCTCTATCAAAGGTTAATTACTTCTACTTCAAAGTATTAAACATATCTAGAAAATTATGACAGATAGCTATTTCAAGGAATCACCCCACCCACCCACCCACCCACCCACCTAAAAAAGAGCCAAACTAGTGGGCATTGACCTCAAATACAAAGCAGGGGTCAAAATTAACCCTTTTCCCCTTGAATTGAGACTGAGTCAACAGCTTTCCTTGGCATGGGTTGGGCACTAAGTGCCCAACCCATGCCAAGGAAAGCTGTTGACCTGGGGCAAATGATCTTGATAGGTCTCATCTGCAATTCTCAGACAAACTGTTTTTCATTACTGTTGAAATTAGTTGAAAACGTTGAAGCAGACGACGTTTGACCACCAGCCGGTTTTGGCCGGTTTAGGGGGAAAGGGTTAAGGGGTTTCTAGTTGCCCCAGACAACTGAAAATTTGTTGGGGCTACTTAAGATAATTCCCTGGTAGCCCCTGGGACAACTTTTTATTTTCAGCTTAATCAAGTGTGGTGTTTTATAATACAAAATAAGCCAGAACAGAAGCCACAAATGATCTGGTGGCATTTATATATACATTTCACATAAAAAGTATTTTAGTACATGTACAATACATTTTGTCAACTTAAATGACTAAAATGAAGGGTCACAATCAGCTACTATCTGTGTATTCAGCTGTATTTACAATGGAATGCACAAAATTCTTGAAGGTCTCAAAAAAAGATGTTTACCTTTTAAGATAAATTAATGCAATTAATGCCTGTGTCCTAGTCATTTATACACATAAATTTTAAGACATTTCATATGCCTTTACAATTTCAGTGCTCCCTTTTTATAACACCCGTGCCAGCCCTCATTACAAGACAATTTCTAATATAACATGGTGGGTACCATGGTTCCCACTGAAATAGTTGTCCCATTACTTCTATGTTAAAAGTCCCTCTGTGATAAGGCGGTTTTGTTATAACACGGTCTGTTCTGGGGATCCCAACACCAGTGTTATAAGGAGAGAACATTATACTGAGTAGGCTATCCAAATGAAATATTAAAGTTCAACTTTATATTTGTGAATTCCAAACAGAATTTTTAAAATTTGTTTACTCCAGGTGTCTACATGCAATGATTTGATAACATATTCTACATATATTAGCCAGTAGCAGAAAATGGGCAACTTGAGAAAATGTCTCGGTTGCCCATGGGCAACTTGCAAAAGAAGCTAATTCCTGCTCCCACAAAGGAACTGATATGAATGCATTCATTACCAAGGCGAGACCACTGAATACTATTACATTTAGTCTAAGTAAGCCAACATAGGTTTAATGAAGACATTAATGCACTGTTCCCATTATACAATTTGTCATTCCTTTCTAAAACTACTACTACAAGAAATTGCCATTAACTTTATGAATATCTGTCTAGGTAGACAGCTTGGTAATATCATTGTGTAAATTGACAGAAAAGTGAATCAAAATGCCGCGTTTATTGGTATTATGAGTGCAATAGGGTACCAGTAGTGTTTGTGGTAGCGTTAGCTGTATCGCATAATGTTTACCAAGTAAAGAGTAGCCACAGGAAAATGTTGTATGGTATTTGTGTGCTGGAAAATTGATGATTGCCTCTCTAAGGCAACATCACTTTGTTTACTTTAACCCTTTTTCTTCGGGGACTAGAAGTTCCATATTAAAAATTTTGTCTGCTTGCCGTTTTGCAGATCAATCAGGGAAACAAATTGAGATTGGTTCAACCCATTCCAGACAAGATCTGGTCTAGTTTTTAGTTTTGGCCACCCATATTTAAATGTTTCGTATCTGGAGTGCCCAATGGATTTAATAAATTTACTGCCCACTGACTTTATAAGAAGTAGAGTCTTTTTTATTCTGTATCACTGTTTTATCAATTTTGGACTTGCTCTCAAGCCCTTCCCAAAATATCCCCCTGTCTACATACCTAAAAGGCTTTTAATGGTATGCATGTACATGTACATATAATCGACAATCCCACTTCTAGTCTGATTCATCCATATGGTTTTAACTATTGTGGGACTCAAGTCTTTAGCTTTGCTCTGTCAGTTAACTCTTTCTCTGCCAAATTTGTGGACTGATTCAACAGCTTTTGTCAGCGCGTATTGGGTGCAATGCACGCTGAGGAAAGCTGTTGACCTGGGATATTCTTGCTGGAACTATAGGCATACTGGTACTTGAATGAAAGGTCTTTTTAGGAGAAATACAAATATACAAATCTGGAATCCTTGTGATAATTCAGACTAGTTTGACTTAAGTAGATTGACTTTAAAGCCATGATTGGCACTGAAACAGTTAAGACAAACATACCTGAAACACCAAGAAAGCCACATGTTATGGGTATGTATGTATGTATGTACGTATGTATGTATGTATGTATGTACATGTATGTATGTATGTATGTGTGTATGTATGTATGTATGTATGTATGTATGTATGTATGTATGTACATGTATGTATGTATGTATGTATGTATGTATGTATGTATGTATGTATGTACATGTATGTACGTATGTACGTACGTATGTACGTATGTATGTATGTATGTATGTATGTATGTATGTATGTATGTATGTATGTCATGCAGCACTGGGTCCCATGGAGCAGAAACCACAATTTCATCCAAAATGGCAACCAAGTCATCTTTTTTTACAAAAATGCATTGTTTCAGACAAAGGCACATGGACAGTCAATCCAGATCCGTCTTAAAAAGAACTCTCAATCAAGTACCTGTGGGTCAGTCACAGTACAGCATGTCACCTGTAGGTGGTGCTATTTATAACTTCCCCTTGTGTCCACCTGTTGCAGGTGGAGACACCTGGGGGGATACACAAGACCTACTTCATTCATAGGTTGAAAATGTCATGTGACACAGGAAGCAGGTGTTCCTACCCTTTAGAATGGTGTATCTGATGTGCCCTGTGTCATCATTTTCAGGAGTGTACAAAATGTCCAGGTGGATGCCAGGGCAGTGTGTGCTTATGAAATTGTTGACAAATGATGATTGTATCACTATGTTTTTCACCAAGACCAAGTTCAAACCAGTGGCAGCTTCTAAATCATAGGGGTGATAGAGAATCAGTGGGTTAAAACTGAGACTCAGTTGCTATATAATGCAGTTTATAAAGTAATTATGACTGTATCATCCAGAAAAGGTGGAAAATCCTGACTGGATGATAACCCTGTCCATATCACCAGAGTGTAAAGGTCAACTAATATCACCACAGTGCAAAGGTCAATCTATATCACCCCTATTTGTATGTGTCTTGAAGTGGATATAAAAAAGGAGGGGGCCCTTTGGTTCCAGAATATTTTTGCCCCCTCCCCATTTGTATCCACTGCAAGGCATTTGCTTACAAATAGGGAGCCCAAATATTCTGAAACCAATGGGGCCCCTCCCCATTTATATCCACTGCAAGGCATTTACTTACAAATAGGGGCCCCAAATTTTCTGAAACCAAAGGGGCCCCTCCCCATTTATATCCACTGCAAGGCATTTACTTAGAAATAGGGGCCTCAAATATTCTGGAACCAAAGGGCCCCTTCCCATTTATATCCACTGCAAGGCATTTACTTACAAATGGGGGCCTCAAATATTCTGGAACCAAAGGGCCCCTTCCCATTTATATCCACTTCAAGACGCATACAAAAAGAGGAAATCAGCTGAAAACCCACATCCCTGATTCCATACCAGATTATTTAGGCCCTCCTAGTATGCAAGAGCTTTCTTCTTTTAAAAATATGGTGTTTTATGGTATTTCTTTATTCATATCAAGAGCCGGATATACCACGTATGTATCTGCAGAAACGCAGGTAACAAGGAATCAGTGGGAATTGGAGACACCTGAATCAGCACGTGGGATAGATTTGTGCTAAAATATGTGTTGCACAAATAAAAGACAAACTTGGTATACACTTGGAGGGATTGTGAGACAATTCCTACAAGGTATATGCAACCACATTACATGTAAAATACACCAATACATGTAATTACATGTATGTATAGTGGCAAACATTAAGCCTTGCAAATGTATTCAATTGTTTGATTTACATCAGGATTCCTGGGTTCAGCTGATTTCAGAGTTTTTGTTACAAATATATTATAGTACATTTCTTTACTGGACAACCTGAATTTTATTTTTTTTAAGTTCTTTCAGAGTTTTTCTGCAAGGGGCAATGGCATCCCTGTTTACATTTATTTTACAGAATAATAGGAAATTCTTTTTAAAATATTTCTTTAAGAGTTTGCAAAATATCATACAGGATGTATACATGAAGTTTATTGGACCAAAACTAAGTTATTCCAATTTCTATTGGGGGGCCCAAATGTTCGCGGGGGGAGGGGGCAGTTTGGCGAATGAATGGGCCCCTGGGGGCCCATCCGTGGGGAGGGGGGCCAAGTACATGTATTCTCTGACACCAGACTTGCCAGGCAATGCAAAAACCACTGATCAGGGGTGTTTCCATGCAGTATTGAACAACTAACCCTTTCCCAATCAAATCTTCAAACAAATGCCCAGATGTAAATTGTCATCTGCTGTAATGTATCTACTTTTAATTTCTCATATCATGCAATATGGACAGCAGTACTTCCATATTTATATGGCTTAGACGGTAACAGACTAGGTTAGCGTATGGAGTCTAGTTAAGAGTTTGGACTGTGGAAAAGGGAATCAACGACTATGAAGTGGTTCTGGACAAAAAGACAAAAATAATAAACAGAAATTTTTTTTTAATGGAATGTATATAAGGTCTATCATGATAGGGTGCCCCAGCTCAACAGGTGGTAACCAGAAAAGAGTAACTTGATATTTGCGAACAGACACAAAGCTATCAAAGGGGATTGCGATACATCATATAGGGTGACAGGTTTCTAGGACACCTTGCTGTGTACCTGTCAGCAGCACAACAATAACAAGTGAAAAAGTTTACATAACCCATAAGGTGCTAATCAGCTAATCACAGCTACAGTTGTTTTCTCATTACCCTTATACATATAATGGTTAAAAGATTCAAATTCTTCATGAAGATACCTTACATTCAAATACCAGCAAGCTTGGTCTAAAGTAAAAATTAGTCTTAGTTAACAGCTTTCCTTGGGACACTTTGCGCGCATTGCGTGTGGAAAGTGACCCAAGGAAAGTGTTGACTCTTTTAAATCAGGGCTTTAAGGGTTAACTGGTTAAAGATATGTTTTTATTCCCCAACCGGGAAGGGGGGGGGGACTATAAGTCTGTGCTCCAGCTGAAAATGTATCTCCAAGGTCTGTTTCATAATAAACGTAATACTGAAAAATACCAAACTTGTGTGTAGATACTTACCTATTGGATTATGGCCAATGAAACTGATGACCGAGGCAATGTAACAGTCAGTAGCCCATGCCACCATGAACTATGACTCAGTTTAATATTGAGGCAACTGCTTTCCTTGGCATGGATTGTGTGTCCAAGTCATGTTAAGGCAAGCTGTTGACCTGGGGGTATGTTATCTTGATAGGCATCATAGCAATCTGATTCAAATTATTTTTCATTTCTGTTTTAATCATATCTAGTCGAGAAAGTTGGAGCCAATAGCATCAAGCCACTGGCCAGTTTTGGTTGGTTCACATGGGAAAGGATTCAATTGCATTTTATATTGTGAAACTTGGTAACACGCTGAGTCCAGGCAGGAGCATTTATGAATGGATGTGCTGATCAGCACTTCAGTGCTTGGCCAGTCGGGCCATATCTGCATGTATTAAGCAGATACAGTAGCACCTGCTATTTAAGACCCTTCTACTGTCAGCAGAAAATGTCTCATTGCAGCCAGTCTTACAGGTAAACTTCATAGAAAAATAGCCTCTGGTGTCACGAAAAGGCTGTTTGAAATACATGTATATATGCAATCTGTGACAAGAGGTGGTCTGTAGAACAGGTACAGGTACCACTTTATTGATGTGCTTTGAAAACCACGTACTTCATTCTATGTTTGAAGGTGAATTATTATTTTCTATTGTGAAATTCAAAAGTAGTAACTCACTGTAGATCACATGACCTAAACATTGTTACAAGTTAATTGTGACATGCCAGCATCAGTGACATGATGCATTGACATTAAGACAAACTCAGATGTGTGCGAGTGATGTTCAATTATACATCACGCGTGATGTAGAATAACTGTGACAAACATAAACAAACATGGCACACCAGGCCAGCATTGAAAGTAGCCCTAGGGCATATTTTTTTTTGTGAAGAATACCCGATTAAACGTAGAATGAACAACAATTTACATGGCTGGAGAATGAGTTACTATTTCTCTCTCACTTGGGATTGTTGTTGGTGTGGAAAATCCCTCGTGACCTGATTTTCCCCACCAACAATGCCCCTTCGTGAGAGAAAAATAGTAGCTCACTCTCAGCCATGTAAAACTCTCTATATCCATACTTGAGATCATCCAAAGAGCACAAAATGCAGATGAATAACTTTGGCTGACTAGATGTCAGGCACATGAGGAGGGACTGTGTTCTATGGGCAGAGCTGTCAATAGTTAACTGTGTTAAGGACCGTATCTTACTGTGAGCGTGCGAGGGTTAACATGTTTTATGGTAATTGAGGATTGTATCAAATGTTGAGTAAACAGAAGCCTCGTTGAACAGGAAAAAACAAATGCTTTACAGTTTCTGGTTTGTGTTAAAACTACATAATCGTTCTATTTTTTTGATGGGGTGGTGTCAATCACTGGGCTTGAACTTGATATGTTTACAATGGAGAATCTCCGGCACAAAAAAAAAGTTCATGTTACATATACTAATGTGTCTGTATATTTTGGCTGAAAAACGCCAGACTTTTCAGAACTTACTCATGGGTTCAATTTAACATTTTGGGTTTTGTTTTCTGATTTTCTCCAGGAAATCAAAAAGACACAAAGTCAGGGTTACGAATGTTAACATCATGGTCAAAAGTTCTCTACCATTAGAATACCAAACTAACGGAGTTTAGTTTTCCAGTTTTGACCACCAGGATTGCGCAATGAGATTAAACGTTATTTTGCAGTAAGTGGGACCCACTATCAGCCTGTCATCAACAGTCATATTAAAGTTTATAG
The DNA here is from genome assembly GCA_964020975.1 of Hermodice carunculata. Classification (NCBI taxonomy): domain Eukaryota; kingdom Metazoa; phylum Annelida; class Polychaeta; order Eunicida; family Amphinomidae; genus Hermodice; species Hermodice carunculata. The sequence goes on from OZ026623.1 coordinate 23,842,903, forward strand.
ACGTGAAGAAAGTGTGGAGGTTTGATAGAGTGATTTTGATCAAGTTAAAGCTGTGCTCTGCCTGAAATATGGCTGTGTACAACTGCAAGGTACCAGGCTGTAGCACTGATACACACAAATTGTCGGATCTTGACAAATATCCATGGATGTGTAGGGTTACGTTCCACAGTTTCACAGTTAAGCCTCCGATGTGGTCACGATAGCGTGTCCCACTTGGTAACAGCAGACCAGCATAATTGAATTCAGTCATGCGTACAATCGTCACAATAAGGTGATGAAAGGGAGAACTAAGATTTCGTTAGGCTCCTATTGGAGGAGCCATGTGCCACATGCTGACAAGCTAACTGTGATGTGAAACTGTTAATTTTGAACCCAGCATTCCATAGTAGTGATTCTGTTTTTTTGATAATATAGCAGGTGAAATAGTTACAATAAATGACATACGAGTACAGTGAAACCTCCCTATACCGAACACCCTTGGGACCGGAAAAAAGTGTTCAGTATAGTGAGGTGTTTTGGTATAGGGAGGTTTTATAGCATTGAAAGTATAAATTTATGACCAAGAAATGGTGTTCAGTATAGAGAGGTATTCAGTATACGGAGGTATTCAGTTAGAGAGGTTTTACTGTAGATGTATGTCCAAATCATAATTTCAACACCAATGTTTTGGGACCAACATAGAATAACGTTCATAGACCTGATTGTACTGGTATTGGTTTGTCATTGCAGTCAGTGTGGTGCCCTGAAGCAAAATTGTGCTAAGTTTACAAGTCCTTGTTATTATTGAAGAAAAGACTGATCTGGGTCTCTCTCTCTGGTATTATTATGTCAGTGTGTAGGTGGTGTAAATTGTCGGTAACAGGATACGAAAGAGAATATGTTGTTCCATCTGTGCTTGACCACAACTGCAGAGCCTTTGGTCTCATGATGCACAGGACCAACTACCTGAGTTTCAATTTTTAGCACTGTTGACCAAAGATCGCACACCTAATGCAGTCATTCATGTCTGTCCGTCCTTCCAGCCTTCCATTCTTCAATCTGTAAACTTTGGCATGTTAATGCAATACAGTCGACAGTTTTCAAGATAACCCCATATAACTTTCAGGACTGACCAAGTGTATGAAAATGTAGGTTCAGTGTGACATTGGTGGTGCCACGTATAGTATAATGTAGTACATAGTATATAGGCCAAAATGTGAAAATATTGAGAATGCTGTGTTTGGGAAGAGCTTTTCATGAATCATCGTGAAACTTGGTAGGAATGTCAATGAGACAAGAAGACCAAAACACACGGAAACTGGTGGCGCCACCTACAGTATTACCAATGATATGGACCAAAAGGTGTTGAAAACACCTTAAATTCAAAATATTGAGAAAGAATATGGCCAATGATTTCAAATGTACCACAAATGTATTTCATATATATAAAAGTTTTGTGTTGCATAATATGGATGACCTTGGCCTGCTATTTCAAGGTCATGGAGGAATACATTTCAGGAATTATTTTTTGGGTGACAAGTCATGCTCCAGGGACCTTGCCTGACAAGTCATGCTTTACAAGCCTTGCCTGATAAGTAATGCTCCAGGGGCATTGCCTGACAAGTCATGCTTCAAGAGCCTTGCCTGACAAGTCATACTCCAAGAGCCTTGCCTGACAAGTCGTGCTTCAAGAGCCTTTGCCTGATAAGTAATGCTCCAGGAGCATTGCCTGACAAGTCATGCTTTAAGAGCCTTGCCTGACAAGTCATGCTTCAAGAGCCTTGCCTGACAGGTCATGCTCCAACAGCCTTGTGTGAAAAGTCCTGCTTCAGGGACCTTGCCTTGCAAGCCGTGCCCCAGCTGCATGGGTGGTGCTTAAAGCAGCATGAAGATTTCTTTCATACTTGGATCAATTAAAATACACAATATATAGATGTGCATGCAAGCAGGAATTGCAGGTGAAACTATAGTCTATTCACTCTGAGTTAATTGGCAAGGGCATGAATTTATAAGCAGTTCCAGGCTGTGGTAAAGAGGCCTGGAAGTAGTGCCTGATTGGGATGTGTTCACATAGGACACTTAGGCCTACACATTACAAAATCACTCCATCATGTGCAAATATTCCAGAATTTCTCAAGGATAATTATGCACGTAAGGTGACTTGTTGTGCCAGATAATAGCAAACACTTTCTTGTGCAGCTATAGACTTACGGAATGAACAATTCAAAAGCGCACTGTCCGAATTTCTATTGTTTGGGGCACTGTATCATGAGCAGTGAGATCATAATTTTCGCGTTCATGTTAGCTTAAAGTTATAAAGTGCAACATCTTCAGCTGTGCGTGTGTAAGTTTACTTGATTATTTTTTAAATAGTCCATAAGGCATAGGTGTACAGAACTGCAATTGTCAGTTGTCCATGCATGAAAGGACTTCACACTTTATGGCAGACTTGTCCAAAAAAAGTTGGAAAACCAAGTTACATTCAACAATTAAAAATCAACATTAACCCTTTTAATGCCCACTTTTGGACTGAGTCAACAGCTTTTCTGAAAAGAGCTGTAGAATTGGGATATTTTCTCTGGAACTATAGGCATGCTGATACTTGTGTGAAAGGTCTTTTTACAAGGAATGCAAATCTGAGATCCTAATGATAATTCAGACTAGGTTGACTTTTGTAGTTCAACTGTAGACGTGATTGGCACTAAAGGAGCTAATATGTCTCAATGATTTTACTCAAAATGACACACGACATTCATTATGTGGCTTCTGATGCACACTGTATCAACTTTACACATCTTATTGAAGACAGGCTGTGAGACTATACTTTGTCGTTGGAGGTATCACTTTCATCAGTAGTAAGAACTGTCAGTCAGAAAGGCAAACCAACTAACATATAACTGATTCACATTTGCTTGGTGATTGCATGTTCAGTGGCCGTGCCACTTCAGAGTGAATAAACTGTAGGTATCTCATGTTGAAAGACAATCTTTGTTGGCTTAAGGGCCTGTCTGTAGACCCAATCGTGTGTGCGTAATTCCTCCCACACTTTTTTGCATCTGCTTCTTTCAAACTTGGCACAGTAGCTAGAAGGGTGTGTAGATGTTCGTGAAGGCAGGGATTCCAGATACTACTACATGTCTGAAATAGCTAAGTGACCTTTAAGTGACCTTTAGACTCCATATTTTTTGCATTCATTGGTCTGTAGACATGATGATTTCCTGTGTGCAGCTCTTCCTACGTTCTTGTATGGATTTCTTCTGACTTCCATACAGTAAGTGCACATGATGTGGAGATACGCATGGAGGCACAAATTTCAGACCTGACTAGATGCCTTTTATTGAAAGATGATTTTTGTTGGCTGCCTCCTGTCCATCTGGCTGTAGACAAAATTTTATTTGTGCAACTACGCTACTACAGTGAAAACTTGTTATAATGACGCCATCTGTTCCTGAAGAAATGTGTCAGATAACTGAATAAGTCAGATAAGAAAGAAAATAAACCATTTCCCATGAAAATTTACATCATTATATGTCGGATATCTGAGGGTCGTTATAATGACGTTTCACTGTACTAGACTTTTGCGTGGATTTCAAAGTTGGCACGCAACCAGGTATGATGTTCATGAAAGCAGAAATTTCAAATGCAACTTCATATACCTGATTGTGAGGTGATCTTTGTTAGCTGCCATCCATGCATCTGATTCTGAGACACAATTTTAACATTTTTGTACCTCCATTCATAGACGACCTTTATGCGACCACTTTTTATCTGCTCAGCCTTATCAACCAACTGGGTGTTGTAGCCATGTCTGTCCATGTGTGTGTCCATCTGTCCATCATCCTTGTGGTCTCAATAAGTTTTTCCAAGTTTAGCTACTATCATGGAACTTAATTACTTGTAGAAGCATCTGTATGCTTGCTTTTAGTTTTCTATACACATTCCCTTTAACTCATTCCATACTATGGTGACAGGCCTTGGTCAGTGGTTCTGGCACTGCCAGGCAAGTCATGCAGCTGCCCTTGTGGCAGCTGCAGCATGACTTGCCAGACAGCGCCAGAACCACTGACTTAAGACTACAGTGGTACCTGTTTTGAGAGACCGCCCTTACGGTGGGTCAAAATGTGGTCTCTCAAAACAGGTGGTCTTTCATTAGAGGTGCTGCAACATGGAAAAGATAACGCAGTGTTCTGAGAGAGCGGTCTTAAAAGATATGCGGTCTCTCATTAGAGGAGTCTCTCAAGAGAGGTACCAATGTATAGGCATGTTGGTACATTTGTACTTGGTGAAATCTCTTCTCATGAACAATTTAAATATGCAATTGTTATCTTAAATCTAGGTACATGTGTGAAAAAATCAGGGACTGGTATGGAATGAGTTAAACATGTGTTAACTTCTGTTTATGGCAATTGACATAAGACCTCATTCTCCAGTCCTAATTTAGGTAATGAATAAAAGCATATTATGCCAGTCCAAATTTAAGCAATAAATACATACTCATAACACAGATGACTTTTTATCTGGTAGTCATTACTAGAACATAATTATAATAATTGTTATAAATTTATTGACATCCTTCTTGCCATCCTGCACTAGAACAAGATTGTATATAAAAAATTGTTTCTGCTCATCAAACTTGAATTGATTTGTTTGAACTTGCCACGGATAATTACCTGGACTAAATAAGCTATGACGACATTGAAGTTGCAATTACTGCTACATTCCTGCAAAATTTATTTTCGTATTATCACTGAATGATGTGGTTCAGTTGTTATTTTACTTGTACAGTGGTCTCTGTCACCCGAGCTTAACCCAAGAACACATCCAAAATTGCTCTTTGATTTCATAGACAACAATATGGAAATTGAATGCAAAGTGTTCTGCTACGAAGTCTCGAAAAACGAAAAAGAAAAAAATTGCAGAATTGAGGAAGAAAAGATTGTGTGTGCCAAGAGTAATCTGTTCTCTGAACGTTATTTTGTAAGTGTTGTGAATGTGTTATGTTTTTTGCTCTTTGATACTGGTAACTTTCCCTTAAAACTTGGAACAAGTAGCTGTATGTTCAGGCACAGCATGCAGTCCAGCTTTATCACTGATAAACAATTAACTCATTCTATACTAGTCCCTGATTTTTCTGTATATTTACCTAGATTTAAGATGACAATTGCATACTTAAATTCTTCAGGAAAAGAGCTTTCATTCAAGTACCAACATGCCTATAGTCTTATAAGTCAGTGGTTCTGCCACTTCCTGGCAAGTCATGCTGCTGCTGATGCAAGGGCAGCTGCAGCATGACTTACCAGGCAGTGCCAGAACCACTGACCAAGGCCTGTCACCATAGTATGGAATGAGTTAAGAGAGAGAGCGAGTGGTGCAGTCCAGCTTTGATTAGTGACCCAGTACCAGATAACAGCCCATGTTAATTGATTTGTTTTGTTTACCGTATTGGTGCAGTAGGCACCCATCTGTCCTTATCAGCATAATAAGCATAATGTACATGCCAAGGAACAGATAAAAGCTTAACCTGGACCCCCCATGGTACCTGACCTGGCCTTTCATCTACTAGGGGTATCGGAGCTCTCTTGCCTCTAAAGCGGTGTTTCCATCATGGAGTTTTTTCCGGACTAGTCTGACTATATTGTGTGTGGTCCTGAAGCCAACTTTCGTGGCACATCAGTTTTCATGGTACGCTGAGCAATTTTGGTCAATGCCTCACTGTTCTGTGTGTTCACATTTATTTATTCAATATTGGGTAGTTTGTAAGCACAAATGATATTTTTCAATGCTGTTTTGATTAGAAATTATTTCTGACATGAAGAAGATTGGGCACTTAGTCAGTACCACAAAAACTGTCGTGACCTGAAAACTGGCGAAGCCACCATATATCTTATATGTAAGATTCATGTCAGTATAGACTTCTTCATGTCGAAGCACACCCCCAGCTTTTCGTTTTGTAGACTAAACATGCAATATTGATTTGCCCCTTTATTTTTTTTCCAAAATATTGATCTTTGTTAAACAGACAGCCAGCACCGATGACACTTTTAGCTTTCCAAGCTTTACATGGCGAGTACAAACTGTTATTACAGTGCACTGTCTTTGCGGTGCTGCCAGTGGGGCTCCACAGAGCTACACTCGGGTATAGCTAAACCACCTTATAACAGATGGACTTTTAACATGGAAGTAATGGGAAAAGTGCTTCAATGGGAGCCAAGGTACCCACTGTGTTCTATCAGAAACTACCTTGTAATGAGGAATGTACTAAAGAGAAAACACTATATTCTTAATTAAGAAGAATGTAACTTACATGATGTCACAATATGTGATCCATGAATACAGTACATGTACTTCAATAGGTCGGGGGGGGGGGGGTTGAAGTTGAACTTTTTATGACTTTTTGTACAATATATGCCTGTTTCTGTATTCAATGAAAAAGACAAAACGAAGGCACGGCTCTGTGAAGTGCAGCGTGAAAAGTTCGACCGGTTTCGCCCAAGTGGGGCTCTTCAGGAACTGAAAATATAACGGCTGCAGCCCCGTACTTCTCGAGATGTGACAATTGTTGTAACGTCTTGTATTGTACAGTTTGACGTTAGTAATGTTGATACCAGAAGTCATGCGCCAGCCTGGATCGGAACAAGCTATTTGAAAAAACGGTCCACCTGTCTCAGATGGCAAGATGTGCCGCACGTGTGAGTTACACCTGCAGCCTTAGGTACACCTGTCCCATGTTTGGGATTGTGTACCTGTGGTTAAAAGTCATAGGAAGTCCTAGTGATTTTATAGCACTGTCCCCATGTTCACTAGGATAGAGCTTGGTACTGGGATGAATCGGACATCCTGTGTCATAGTGGCAGCTGTTATATGATGGACAAGGGTTTCTCCAGCCACTGGCATTCTGTCAGTCATGGGAAAACAAGCATAGAACTGGTAAAAAAAAATTCTGTATTCACCTGTAAGACCTGCACTCTAATTGATGAGAGAAGGCTTATCTTGTACTTTGTTGTATTTGTGTCTTTTTGTCCAGAACCACTTCCAGGCATTCGTTACCCTATTCCGCAGTCCAAACTCTTTATTCTCCATGAGCCAACCTGTCATTGTCTAACCTATATACATGTGGAAGTCCTATTGCCCACATTGCACTCATTCTTCTGTAGACTTTTAACATAGGCTGTATTAGCCCAAATGAATTAAAGGGTCTTCAGCAGGTAACTACTCAGAACATGTTTCGGAGCCTGCAGGCAGGGCAGCACAAAGCCTGTCTTCACTGTGTCTTGATTAAGGTAATCAGAGACATCCAGCCGGGTCAATCTCATTAAGCCATATCATCGTTTTAACACTCTCCTTCCTGCCAACCTTGCATTTTTAGAGTGAGATTTTCCGTATGTTTAATACTCAACCAGACTGGAATGAAATGTGTTATGTTGTTGAGAACTGTATACAGTAGGACCAGTGTCGCCAAACAGTTGGCTGGTCAGCTACTAAAGCAACAGATAACTGAAAAGTGAGACATTATGTTGAAGAACCCCCGGAGGGGTAGACTTGCAGTGACTTGAGCAGACATTCTGTTTGCTGTTTCTCAACCGTCGATTGCCTACATGTACAGAGAAGAGTACAAAATGTAAATTACTCCACATATTGTTTCAAAAGTACAGTGGTACCCCTCTTATAAGGACACCCCAAATGCAGCCAAAAAGTAATCTTATAAGAGGGGTGGCCTCTCTTTAGGGGGACAATGTAATGGGAATACCATACTTTCTGCATAAGAATGCTGGCCTTTCAAGAGGCATGGCCTCTGGTGACAGGGGCCTTATAAGAGGGGGACCACTGTATCCCAGAGTCTATTTGGATGTGTTTATTGCGACCTAAAAATTACACCAACTGGAACAAATTTGGATAATTGTCAGAACTTTCAAACGGATATTAACAGTGATTAAGTCCACCCCGTTGGCTTCCTACAGTAGCATCTGCACATGGAAATACTGTAATGATCCCAATAGGAGTCCTGAGCAATTGTAAATTAAGGTAGAATGAGAGGTCATTTTAGACCCCCATTTTGAACATTATAAGTATTATAACATGAAAGCTGCTTAACATCAAATGTTTAGCTTTATGTTCAGTTTGTCTAATCCCAGGAAGGTGGGGTGAGTGTATTTACCCCAGCATGGGCACTAGGAGGAGTATGGTAGGTTTCATTTTTACCTGAACAGCAATGCCCACTGGGTCCTGTCATTTGTAACAATGTCATACCGGTAAGTATCAGGTTAACCCATTCCTGGTCAGAATATGACTGATCAACACAGACTTGGACTCAGACTCAGACTAGCTTTATTTGACAAGAGAATGAAGTAATACTAAAAATCCATACATATTTGGTGATGATAACAAAAGCAAATGCTTCAAAGTGAAACTAAAAGGAATTAACAAACTGCAAAACCAGAAAAGTCGGGATGACTCCAGCTGAGGGTTTTGGAACCCGCCATCACTGAAGCTACCCGGGATAATTTAACAAAAGATAGTAAGTAGCACGTGGCTATCATTTCACAAGGAAGTACTATAAATTGCTTTATTTTCGCGTGTATAAATTTTCACGGTTTTTGTATTTTTGACATTTCACTGTAGTCTTAATTTCACTGTTTTTGGACATAATTCCCATTCAAACAATGTTAAAATACTTTCTCACTGTGTTTTTATTTTCACGGTTTTGTGCCATCAGCGAAATAAGCAAAAATATGGATACAGCGAAATTAAAGCAATTTACAGTATGAAAAAGAAAAAAAAGGGCAATATGGCATTCAAAGTCGTGTTGATAATGAGAACTCATTTGTTTCATGTAGAAAATAAACTGTTACAAAAGTGGCAATTATCAATGTTGCATACATCAGAGAATTTTGCAGTGAAATATTGTTTCGTGTACTTTAAAAACCAGCATATGAGTGGGTATGGATTTTCTTCTTCGTAATGGGGGCTGTCTCGTTGAGTAGAGTTGGGATGTAAAAATGTATGGTGTTGTGTGGACAGCCATTGACCTTCATAAAAAAAGGTTTTCGTTCTGAAGAGGTATGTTTGCATAGTCTATTCTAAGAGGTCCTTGATATACAGTGGTACCTGCTATTTAAGACCATCCTTAAAGCCAGACAAAAGTGATCACATATGGCAGGTGGTCTTTCACTGCAGGTGAGCATACAAAGGAATTGAAGGCCATTGTACATACAATATTTCTTTATTCTCGGTTTTAAAGAAACAATACAACAGTAGCATCTCAGGCTAATATCACCGAGCAAATGGAAGTAAACAATAGACAATAATGACAAGTAAGTGCAGATGGGATGTAAAGGGCAGGAAAAAAAGTTCATGAGCACTGAAAATAAGAGGTCTCTTGTAAAAAAAGTCTAAGGCATTTCAATCTAAAAGATGACCCCTTATGCACATAAAACTTATGACTGACAATAAGAACATTTACATGAGAAGCCACACCACGATTTAATGGCCCTTTTAAAAGCACGGAGGTCGGTTAGTGAGGTTGTACTTCGAGGCAAATTATTCCATATTTTGGCACTTAAGTGTTTGAAGGAGTGAAGTCCCCATGATGTGGTTCTAAAATGGTGCTCTACTAGTGATTTTGTATTTCTTAAATTGTAAGGGGTGAAATGGCGGTCTTAAAAACTAGTGCGGTCTTTCACGAGAGGTGGTCTTTAGAGCAGGTACCACTGTACCACAGGTATTTTACTTGTGATGATATCTAATGGTGATAGAGCTATTGCAAAGACAGTGAAGACAGCGGTATTCTCTGGGCAATGTGCTAGCTCGTAGATTTCTTACATTTTCTGAGGAATTAATGCTATTGCAAACCTTTACAGTGTTCACTGCTCAATTATGGTAGAGCTTTAACTCTTTCAGGGCCAAATTTTGGATTGAGACAAAAGCTTTTCTTAGCATGCATTGGGGGCAATGTGCCCAATGCACGCTGAGAAAAGTTGTTGACCTGGGAAATTCTCCTTGGAACTATAGACATACTGGTACTTGAATGAAAGATCTTTTTATGAGGAATACAAATCTGGGATGCTAATGATAATTCAGACTAAATTGACTTAAGTAGATCAACTTTAGTTATGATTGGCACTGAAAGAGTTAAGAAATCAAGTACATGTACATGTATGTCAAAACTGTGGCTTATGGTAATGCCTTTCATATGCTTGTAAAATTACCCAGTTATTGTAGTGACAGTGACATATTCATACAGACAGATTCATAGTTGTGAGGCTGTTATTGGAAATTTTTATTCATTTATAGACAGATACATAGTTGTCAGGCTGTTGTTAGAAATTTTTATTCATTTATAGACAGATACATAGTTGTCAGGCTGTTGTTAGAAATTTTTATTCATTTATAGACAGATGCATAGTTGTCAGGCTGTTGTTAGAAATTTTTATTCGTTTATAGACAGATGCATAGTTGTCAGGCTGTTGTTAGAAATTTTTATTCATTTATAGACAGATGCATAGTTGTCAGGCTGTTATTAGAAATTCATATTTGCTTATAGACAGATCTGTACTTGTCAGCCTTATATTAAAAACGTAGTGTACAAATTTATCTTCAGGCTAGGCAATTCTCTAATTAGTACTTTACTCACTAGTGATCTCAAGTTCAACTCAGGTGTGAGAGGAACCTCACTGGCAATATCAGCTGTATACTGAGTGTGTATGTGTATGTGGTGGAAGCTCAATGATGGAAGCTGACTCACTTGAGTGGTGATTTACATTGAGATTACATGTACCTGTGGCCTAGGGGGTCTCTGGAGTCTTGAGATAATGCATGCCAGAGACTTAGTGCTTCAGTTCTCGACCTGATGAGCTTACCATATTAGCTTGTATGTAAGTAGGGATGCGGGTAGCAGCCTTATTTGAAAGTATACCAGGTTTGTCATATTCCTTGCTGTAATTTTTCCCTTATTGCATGAGTATTAACTCATTCCATACATATGGTGACAGGCCTTGGTCAGTGGTTGTGGCACTGACTTAAGATAGACGTGGTGGTACTTAAACGAAAGCTCTTTTCATGAAGAATTTAAATACCCAATTATTGTCTGAAATCTAGGTAAATATATGGAAAAATCAGGGACTGGTATGGAATGAGTTAAATATTTCTCAATTAGCCCTTTCCAGGCACATGATGCATTAATGCATTCTGTTGTCAGGCCCTCTAGATGCTTATAAATGCATCCTTGAGATTGTGCCATTTACATCCCTTCAATTTACATGTCTGCACAGGCAGAACTATTGATGACCCAGAATTGGTCATGTCATGTATCATATAACTTACAAGTTACATGTACCTGCTTTGAAATACTGAAATACGGTTGTAAGAACTGAAAGTAACAACTTTTCTGTCTGACTTGACAAAATACATGTAAATCAGGCCACCAGGGGGCACATGTGTCAACAGTGGGTCAAATTTGATATTCCTAACGTCAAGCCAGGGACAATATGGTTAAGCCTTCAAGTGCTGATTTAAGACTGAGTCAACAGCTATCCTTGGGAAACTTTGCATGCATTGCACACAAAATGTCCTGAGGAAAGCTGTTGACTAAGACTACTTTTTGCGGTAGACTTGGCTTGCAGGTATTTGAATGAAAGGTACCTTCATGAAGAATTTGAATCTTTTAACCATTATATGTTTAATGGTAGTGAGAAAACGACTGTATCTGTGATTAGCACTTTAAGGGTTAATATTGTAGCTTTGTCAGTGGTCACCTCTTTTACTGTACATTATGAGCATTGTGGGTGTGGTGTCTGAAATAACGATATTGAATAGAATTGAATCAGTATTAGCCAAATCTGAAGTAAACTAGTTGTTTTCTATTTTTTGTGAAGAAAATGGCAAGATTTATAGAAAGAAAAGAGTTTTATGTGGCACATTATACTACTGTAAGGGGGGAAATATTATGGGCTTGGTGCAGCAATTAATAATTTATCCCCAAAATATTTAATTTAGGCCTCACTAATGCAAGCCTTTTTTTAATTGTGAAGTGACAGAGGGTATAAAATCAGACCTTACCGCTGTACAGAAAACAGTTTAAAAGGTGTCCCTGAGAGTTACAATAGTACAAGGTGCAGTGACACCTCATTATGATTACACTTGAATGTCTGACATACATATAGTCACGTGCTGGAACAGGTTTACAGGGACTCTGTGAAATTCCTTTGCTAATTTACTCAATTGTCAGACATTTCGTGATATCCTATATGTGTTGCTAGGAGCAGATGGTGTCACAGTAATGAGGTTTCACTGTAATTCTAAAACTTTCTGCACTCAACTTAATTTTGCACTAGTACTTGATGTATGAAATTAACTTGCGTGAAAAAAGTATGTTGCATCTCATCTCAATATGTATAACTTAATTGCACAAATTCAACAAAAGTTGTCTTTTTTCTCATTACTCATTCCACCCTAATGACACTTTTTTTCTGCTAATATCTAAATGTTGTCTGCTAATTGTATTTTACTAATTTAGGGTTATTTTTCAAAATTTTGGATGGAACTTGCTTGGAAAATCATTCCAAATTATATGCCCGTGTCCAACAGCTCTCAGTATGTATCACTCATTGCACAAATTAAAAAAAAAAAAAAAATGGCTTTTTTTTTCAAATTTCATTAAAATTAACCACTCACAAAGACCTACAGTACAGGGCCAGAATTTCACAAAAGTTTGCGAGAATCTGTTTGGATTTTTGTCAGTGAGTTTTCTTTTTAAAGAAAGACAAGTTTAGGAGAATCTTTATGAGAATGGATTCTCGGATTCTTGCCAAAATTCTGGTGCTGCAGTATAGCCTGACAACAGTATAGGCTTGACCTGTGAAGTGGAATGGGTCGCCTAAGACGTGGCAGAACCTGCTGGTGCCTCAGCAACTCTGTCTTGTCCAAAGGCACCAAAATGTAATATGTCATCTGCTGCAATATCTTTGCCAAAAAATCTCAGAGTTAAAATATGTCCTCAAAGAATTGTAGAGGAGCTCTACCAGAACTACATTTCGTGGGTTAAGATGTTTCTGTGGGATGGTTGGGGTGCAATCTATCCAATCTACAACAAAGAAAGTTATTGGCCCTGTGCTACTATAAACAGAAAAGATTAACCCCTTAACTCTTTTCAATGCCAACTGTGACGAAAGTTGACCTACTGCAGACCAACTGCGCTGATTTATAATGAGGACTGGAGATTCATATCCCTTGCAAAGGGACCTTTCATTCAAGTACCAGCATGCCCCTGGTTCCAGAGAATACAGTGGTCAGGGTCAACAGCTGTCCTTGGTGCATTGTCTCCAAAGTCTGCAGAGCAAAGCTGTTCTCTGAGTCCAAAACTTGGCACTAAAAGAGTTAAACCTGCTGCATTGCAAGTGTCATTTGCTTCAATGTTTTCATTTAATTGTTGAGGTGCTATTTTTAGCTCAGCTGACTTGTCAGCAGCTGAGCTTATCTTATTGTCCTTCGTCCGTCATCAACAATCAACTTCTTCTCCAAAACCGTCAACCAGATTGACTTCAAACTTTCTGGCAATGTACCTTGGGTAGGTTTCTACCAAGTTTATTCAAATGGTCAAGCTCCATTGATTTTCGGACTTTTTATGATGTTTTTTTTATTCTTTTTGGGGGCAAACTTTAAAAAATCTTCTCTGAAGCCGCTGACCCAATTGTGGTGATATCCTTAAGGAACAGTCGTAGGGACTCTTAGTTCTTAATTTTGTTCACCAGGTGGCACTGCAATTTTCTAACTTTTTATGATTTTTTTGTCTGTTGTGGCTATTTTTGACTTCTCCATAATGGTCACTCAGATTAAGCTGAAACTTGTAGGATACATGACCGGGAAACACTCAAACAAACTTGTTCACTAGGTGACACTGCTGTTGATTCCTTTTTTTTTTTTTTTAATGATTTTTCCAATTCAGGCACTTACCGGTAAATGCACCTTTCTATTGATTACTATGTGGCAATTTACCCTGGGTGGATCTCTACCAGATTTGTTCAAAGATCTTGCTCCATTGATTTTTGCATTTTTTATGAATTTTTTGGTTCTTTTTGGGGAGCAAATCTTAAAAAATGGCAAGAGTATATGTACATGTCAGCTGAGCACAGAACTGTTACAGTCCTCTTGTTGAGATTGAGTTAGCACCTTCTCCCTGGATTTGCCATATTTAAGAGGAAGTACCTGAACGATAGGCCATTACAGGAAAAATTTGAATATGGAATTATGTTAATTCAGAAATGTGTGACATGTCATAGCTAGCACTCAAGAGGTTAAATATCAATAAAGCATGCAAGTTGGCTCATTCATTGCAAAGGTTTATGTGCTCTGAATGGACATCATGATACTAGATTCATAGTCTTTGTAATAAACCAACCTTTCATTCAAGTGCAAGCGTGCCTATCATTGCAGAAACCGTTTATAGTCCAGGACAACAGAGTTCTTGGCATTCAGCATGCATCGAGTCTATTGCAGGCTTAGTGCACCAAGGAAAGCTGTTGGCTCAGTCACAACTTGGCATATTCTAGGGAATAAAATGGGAAATTGTTGGAATTGATCGTCATGACTCCTAACGCGAGCACCTGTGTAATCAAGCTACTATTGCTGTCCAAAGCTGAAAGGGTTTACTTAACGCAGGGTAATCTTACAGGATAAGGATGGTTACATGACTCTTTATATGATCTGCAACCTCTGCAAGCACGCACATATACCAATTAATACATTTCCCTCCACTACGATTTCTAGACAGAACTAACTTGAATGTGCATGCGCCCAAGAAAGTAATGGATTATTATGTAAGTATCAATAGACTGCTAAGTTCTCACTGTTTTTGTTAAAAAATGATATGAGTGACAATTGAAGAGGAAATATGTTTTGACAGCATAATGCCCCAGGTCATTTTTGCAGGAAGGTTGTTGACTTAGTTTTAACAATTTCCCCCATGGATTAACTCTTTCAGTGCCATAATTTGAACTGAGTTAATAGCTTTCCTTGACATGCTTTGGGCAGAATGTGATCAAAGCTTGCCAAGGAAAGCTGTTGACCCAGACTTTTATATTCTATGTACATGTAATTACAGGCATGCTGGTGCTAGAATGAAAGATCTTTTTACAAGGAATATGAATTTAGTATCCTTAACCCTTTCCCCCTCAAACCGGCCAAAACTGGCTGGTAGTCAAATGTCGTCTGCTTCAGTGTTTTCAAGTAATTTCAACAGTTATGAAAAACAATTTGACTGAGAAATGTGCATGAGACTTACCAAGATCACATGCCCCAGGTCAACAGCTTTCCTTGGCATGGGTTGGGCACAACCCATGCCAAGGAAAGCTGTTGACTCAGTCTTAATTCAAGGGGGAAAGGGTTAATAGAGCAGTTTGTTTTAAATAGTTGGACTTGAGTTGCAGTTGGCACTGAGAGAGTTAAGATGGAGTCAACAACTTTCCTTGATGTGGATGGGGTCTTTATAGTGCAAACGAGACCTACAGTAAAACCTCTGTAACTGAACACCTCCGTATAACGAACACCTCTCTATACTAAAAACCATTTCTCAGTCCCAAATATATACTTTTAATGCCATCAAACCTCCCTATACCAAACACCTCACTATTTTGAGCACTTTTTTCCGGTCCCAAGGGTGTTCGGTACAGGGAGGTTTCACTGCACTTGTATACTCGCCCCGGCTCTGGCATGTTTAATGTTTGATTTCCGTTCAGAATAATAAAATGAGTAGGAACCATGAGGCAGCTGACATTAAACACTGCAACGTCTCTCCTACTAAGCCTCTCCCACTTAAAGTGCCCCAAAGCACCTGGATATAAAGTGTCACCACCTGCTTCAATCTTTTTACATAAAGATCTCACCAACAGAAAAGTTTTTGCTGAGAAAGGTGGACAATATCTATTGTGATACCATACCCCAGGTCAACAGCTTAACATGCCCAACCCACACCAAGGAAAGCTGTTGACTCGATCTTATTCTGACTGGGGGGGGGGGGGGGGGTCTGCAAGGAAGAGATCCAAGGGTTTCAGTGGTTCTTAAACAGATTGAAGGATCAATGTACAATGTTTAGCTAATTATTTTCTGCTGAATGAGTCCTGTCTCTGTACATGTATCCTGTTTGTTTTGGCCGTATATGGTGGTTGTTTTATAAGCCCCCCCCCCCCCCCCCCCCAATGTAAAGCCACCTCCTGACCACTTCTCCATGTACACATAGCCAGTATGGCATTGTTATTTTATTTGACCTTTCAAGAGAAGCCACCCCACTTGTAAGGCCACATTTGTGACACCCCTAGGGTGGCCTATTAAAAAAGGGACCACAATATATTCTAATTGTAACCACAGTATTGGTTTTGAATTGTAACCAGTATGATTTGTGGTACACCCTTATTGTAATCACAGTATCAGTTCTAAATCGTGATCAGTATGATTTGTGGTACACCCTTCATCCTTACCACAGTATCGATCAGCTCTGAATTGTAACCAGTATGATTTGTGGTACACCCTTTTCGTAACCACAGTATCTATTCTGAATTGTATTCCGTATGATTTGTGGTATATGTGATGAAAACAGGAAATTTCCCAGTTGTAGAATTGTGCTTGTGGAAACCATACTTACAGCTCTGCATTTTATGCTCTTTTTGTGCTCTCTCCTTCCCCTGAGATTTCAATTTTCATGCTGGTGACATCCCTCTAAAACTCAGGACAAGAGCTGCATGTTTTATGAAACTAAATTCCCTGTGGCATCCTCACATCACTATTAAATATTAAAACTAATAAGATACATACTGACCAGAGTACAACTGGACAGTGCATTTTAATCGTGTAATTAAAGGTGTCAGAGCAACCATGGAGGCCCTTAACTGTGGAATTACTTTCCTTATTAGATTAACCCTAAAGTGCTAATCATGGCTGTAGTCATTTTCTCATTACCATTAAACATATAATGGTTAGGAGATTCAAATTCTTCATGAAGATACCTTTCATTCACATACCAGCAAGCCTAGTCTAAAGCCTAAAAGTAGCCTTATTCAGCAGCTTTCCTCGGGACACTTTGCAGGCATTGCTCACAAAGTGTCCCGAGGAAAGCTGTTGGCTCAGTCTTAAATTAGTGCTTTAAGGGCTAATTCACCTACAGTAAGCAAACACACAGGATTAAAACATAAAATAGAGATGTGGTCGGACTCCTAGTTAGCTTTTGAAGTACTCTTGGTAAGACTGGTACAATCTTGGAGCATGCTGAAAACATCATGGCAACATAAACAAATTCAGGGTAAGACTTGTAAAATCTTGGAGCATGCTGTAACCATCATGACAACATAAACAAATTCAGGGTACAAATATAAGATGTATGTATGCATGTCTATCCATAGACAAACTGGTGATGTTGTATATGGTTTGGTGTTAAGTGTCTGCTAGGTGAAGACATAATATTGAGGCGGGGAGCATGTTTTCATACACATGTACTGAGCAATTGATTTCTGCTCTTCCTCTACCCTGTGGATTGATATATATTTCTATGAAAAAGTCACTGTAAATAGTGTCATTCTGCCAAGTCAGTGTGGAGATGTGAGCAATGTCTGGGCAGAGTGTATCTCTGTATTTTAAGAGCAACAGGCCCCGTCTGTTAACTCTTATGGTGCCAGATTATGACCGAGTCAACAGTTTTTCTTGATGGTGCACTTCGGTTGCATTGTGTACCAAGCACCAAGGAAAGCTGTTGACTTGGACCGTTTGTGTGGTTTCCTTAACTCATTCCACCCTGATAGAAGAGCAAGTCAACAGCTTTCCTCGGTGTACTCTGGGGGCATTGCACCCTGAGCGCGCCAAGGAAAGCTGTTGACCATGGACATATAATTTGGAATGATCCTCCATGCAAGTTTCATCCAAAATTTTGAAAAATAATCCCTAAGTTAGTAAAATACAATTGGCAGACGACATTTAGATATTAGCGGGAAAAAGCGTCATAAGGATGGAATGAGTTAACTGTAGTCATGCTGGTACTGGAATGAAAATTCAGTGCACAAATAATATGAATGTCGTATCAATTCAGAGTAGAACTGGTGTCAACATTGGCATTAAAAGGAGTTAAGGTGCCACAGACGCAGACCGTGTCGTTGACTAGTTACACTACGTGTTGCTTTGCTGTGTACATTTCATGAGAAGTTAACCCATCCCCACTCAACTCACCCAAAAGTGCCCAAATGCAAGTTCCTGTCTGCTTTTATGTTTTACTCAATTTTAATGTTGATACAAAACATTTTTGCTCGGATTTGTAGATTAAAGGCAGGGCCAGAATTTCGCAAGATTTTGCGAGAATCTATTTGGATTTTTGTCAATTAGTTTTCCTTTTAAAGAAAGACAAGTTTAGGAGAATCTTTACAAGAATGGATTCTCGGATTCTCGCCGAAATTCTGGCACTGAAAGGCCTCTCATGGTGGCATGCCCCAGGAAAGGATAAGAACAGTTTGCAGTGTTTGTGTTGCACAGTATGCCGACAGTCAGTGGCTGTGCTAAACACGTGCTTGTGTGCATGTACATGTGTTTAAGACAGTGACTCCACATATCCGTCTTCGTATCACTTTTCCTTGAAAAAGCAGTATTTGTGGAAAAACAGGGCAATTGAAGTATAGAAATCCAAGTGGTACATGCATGTAGGCCCAGCAATTAGGTCAGACAGTACACAGAGTTGGGCATAAGCCAGTGGTCCACACATTGCAAATTTTTGCAGAAATATTAAAAATACATTATACGCTAAATGCAACTTCAGTTGAAATTATGTAATCGCTGTAACCAAGTTATAGATTGTATGGGTGTATATACATGTACATATAAAAGCACATTGGGGATCATATCATTAGGGAGTCTCAGATGGCTTAGGGACTGATGGATTTTGTCATATAAAGAGCATGCAATTCCCAAGTGTCACTTGGACACTGCCCAAACAGCATTGCATTCCCAGGTATCACTTAGACACCACTTTATTGGGCATATGGGAGTCTGTCTAGATCTCCAAGTGTAAATGTTGTAATGCATCACTGTCAGAATTATGAGCTTGATAATGTCTGGAGATGTGATATAAGGTTAACAATTTTAGAATGGAGTAATAAGCATTACAGATTGCCCAGTGACTGGTCCATACTGTAATCTGTGTGCTAATGTGGTGTCTTTAGCACAGGGACTGCCATCTGGTGGCCCAGTGGGTAGCTCTTGTTGTATGATCTTTTGGCATATCAGGGCCTGAAGGTTAGCCTTTTCCTGCTCAAATCTCTCCAAACCACCTAAATATAAATTTTCACCTGCTTTTAATGTCTTCACCTTGTAATCAGTATTTTTTTTTTATTAGCTCTGCTGACCAAAGGCTGCAGAGCTTATGCGACCGCTCATGTCTGTTCGCTAACTTTTGCTCCTTAGCGAGATACCATCCACAGTTTTCAAGTAAGCCCAATATAACTTTCAGGACTTATAGGGTGTATGAAAATCTAGGCTGAGTTTGATATTGGTGGTGCCACCTACATTATTATGTAATATAGGGGTCAAAATGTTAAAATCTTGTGAACACTCTAGCATCTTTAGTTTTTGGCGGATCTTCACCATATTTGGTGGGAAATGTGGGGGAGGTCAAAGTCTAAGTTACTAGTGATACTAGTGGTGCCACATACAATTTGACAAATTATGAGCCAAAATGTATTTTAAGATATAAAATTCCATATTTGGAAAAGTAATTGGATGAGACTTGCCAAATTTATATGATATATAGACCATGGCCAAAGGTAGAATGCTATGTAATATCAGTGACCTTGACCTATTTTTGTGAGGTCACCATGCCTGGAAAGTTGAAAAGGTGATTTTATAATGGCCGGGTGTAGCTTGGACATCAATGGCAAAGAGAATTGAGCCTCCAGATCAAAATTGCACTTGATTTACATAATACATAAAACTGTACTTGGTGACCTGCTTTTTGGTAATTATGGAGTATGGTGCTTGTCCAAGATTTTTGTTTTTCGCCAATAACTCGAAAAGTTATGACCCAATCTGAACAAACAGACTATATACTGGAAATTGCTTTATATTCGCGTGTGTAAATTTTCATGGTTTTTGTGTTTTTGACATTTCACTGTAGTTTTAATTTCAATGTTTTGGACATAATTTCCATTCAAACAATGTTAAAGTACTAGTTCACTGTGTTTAATTTTCACGGTTTTGTGCCATCAGCGAAATAAGTGAAAATAAGAATATAGCGAAATTAAAGCAATTTACAGTATGGAATGCTGGATATTGGGCGCATATTTTGAACAGTAACCATTTTTTTATCCGAGTTGAAGGTCAAGGTCAAATGGCCAGTTTGAATATAGGGGTAATCTCCTGAATGCTCTGCACCCCACAATTCTTGAGATAAGCCCATGTAACATTTAGGAGTTATGAAGTGCATAAAAATCTTTGTCGACATCAATGTTGGTGGTGCCACCTATTGTACTATGTAATATACAGGTCAAAATGTGAAAATCTTGTGACGACAGTACTGTCCACAGTTTTCAAGTTAGCCCAATATAACTTTTAGGACTTATAGGGGGTATAAAAATCTAGGTTATTTTCGATATTGTTGGTGCCACCTACAATATTATGCAATATGGGGCTCAAAATGTGAAAATTTTGTGAACACTCTAGCATCTTTAATTTGTAGGAGATCTTCACCAAATTTGGTGGGATTGTGGGGGAGGTCAAAGTCTAAGTTGGTGATACTAGTGGTGCCACCTATAATTTGATAGAAATTATGAGCCAAAATGTATTTTAAGAATAAAATTCCATATCTCAAAAAGTAATTGGATTCAACTTGCCAAATTTGTAGGATATATAGACAATGCCCAAAGCTGACCTTGACCGATTTTGGTGAGGTCACCATGCCTGTAAAGTTGAGAGAGGTGATTTTGTTATGACAGGGTGCAGCTTGGACTTCAGTGGCAATGTCAGCACAGCACCAGGCAGGCCTATGGGCCTTGTGTATTGCAACATAATCTGGGTGTCCTTGATCTTCGGTGCAAGGTCACTGAGGACTTAAAGTTAAGGACTCACTCATTGTTGTCTTGGCACATGCAACAATATTCATCACAGGAATTGCACAAAATAAGCTATGATTACATGTTGAGCAAAGTGCCATCTGGTGGACAATTTTTAAATAAGCTTTATATGTTCAGAAGCCACTTGAGGACTCACAGCTTTGAAATGAATACAGTAAAACCTCCCTTACCGAACACCTCTATATACCGAACACCCCCTTATACCGAACACTTTTTCTTGGTCCCAATTTTTTTCCCATATGCTTCCATTATAAGCAAACCTCCCTATACTGAACACCTCTCTATAGTGAACATGAACACCCCAAATGAACACCATTTTCCAAAAAAACCTCCCTATACTGAACACACATTCAGCATATTTTTGTGTATTTGCAGGGAGTAATTACTGATAAGGCTGAAACTAACCAGATTAACTTCAGAGACAGGTTTAATTATTGCTTATACCAGCAGCAATAGAAACAATCCACAGGCAAGCTGTTGAACACCTGTTGTCACTTCTATAGATGGCAACAACAGGGTGGAGGGTGAAAGTGTCAATGTCACTTAGCACCTTGCTCCTATCCTCTCTGGGATAATTGGACCAGTTTTGGGTGGTTTTTTTTAATCATTCTAACGAACAATAACTTACAAATTAAGTCATTATGTTTGCCTCGCCAAAGCCAGGGGATTTAATTTCAAGGAGTACCAGTAGACTGAAATGAGCAACAGCTCTGCTAAAATAGGTGCAAGGTCATAAGCATGTTATTTCAATATGAATGTACACTATATGTTAATGTTTTTTAATAATTACATATACCTGTGGAGGTAAACATCTGAACTTTGCTCTCTCATAGTCAGTACATCTTTCCCAACTAACAAAACAATCAAAATTTACTTCTTTTTTTTGTTAATTTATTTAAAGCTGTACATGTAGTTAACATGAGTATCTCCCACCAAAATGATCTCAGCTGGTATCTATAGTACGGTTGGTCAGACATGAGGCCAGAATGTGGAAACCTCCCTAAACCGAACACCTCTCTATACTGAACACTTTTGTTCGGTCCCAAGGGCGTTCGGTATAGGGAGGCTTCACTGTAGTTGCAATATAGCCACGATGCCAGCAGAGCATTAGGCCCATGGGCCTCTTGTTTGTTATATGTTTGATCAATAGAAACCATTTTTTGCTGCAAATTGTCGCTAAGAGTCAACCATCATGATGGTACAGATCACTAGTTTTTTCTCAGCACAGACTGGGTGCATCCACTCCAAGCCAGTCTTACTCTGACTATGAAAGGGTTAACTCACACAGTACTAACCACAACAAAGTCTGCGCTCATCAGAATTATCGCAGATTCTGTATTCTGTGTCCTCATATTCTGACCTATCATTGTGGCATTTAAGTGATCCTTTTGTGGTTTGCATTGCAGAATGTAAACTATTGAGGCAGCTTTGGAACCAACAGTGACATGGTTTGGGTTCTACGGCACAAAGCAAATGGGCTGTCTACAATTTAATATTTTCCTGCTCAAATCACCTGAAAGTGCTAGGAAGCATGTTATCGTGTGCTTTAAACTTCATGTTAACCCTTAAAGTGCTCTTTTAAGACAGAGTCAGCATCTTTCCCAGGGGCATTTTGCGTGCAAAGTGCCCCTGGGAAAGCTGTTGACTAAGGCTACTTTTTCCTTTAGACTAGGCTTGCTGGTATTTGAAAGAAAGGTATCGTCATGAGGAATTTGAATCTTTTAAGCATTGTATGTTTAACAGTAATGAAAAAATGACTATAGCTGTGATTAGCACTTGAGGGGCTAATAGAAAATGTGTTTGCTGAGAAATATGGGCAAGACCTATCCTGGATGCATGCACCAGGACAGTAATGGACCTTGGTGCCCAATGCACCCAGCCCATGCCAGGAACAGCTGTTGACTTGGTCTTAGTCTGAGCAGTAAAAGGTTAAACCATAGAACTGACGACTAAGTGAAGACAATGAATACTAGAGCAGATTGTCTTCAAAGCAAATCTGTCTGTGATAGTGAAGGAAAGTCATTGACTTTTATATTCAAATTGAAAGTGGAAAAGCTACATGAGAAAAAAAAACATGAAAAAAACTAGCAAAATTACCACCCACTCTTGGAATGGAATAATCCAGTATACCCCCAATGTTCCTGCCTTAGGCCACACTCCCAAGTCCCTTTACCCCAGGCATCTTGAGACATAACTCACTCTTAAGTGCCATGCGACTCGTGTCAATTTCCCTTAGGATATTAACAGAATGTTAAGCTTCAGCAAACAGACAAGATTTGGCCATGTATTAAAAAACCCGAGCTAACTCTGGTACACTTTTTATTGCAACTTTGATTCATTTATTGATCACTGTTGACACTACAGTATGGACTGATGGCAAAATGGTCACCATGTGACAGTATACAGTACTATGTCTGACATGAGTGTAAACAACAAATCCTAGTGATGTCCCTCCCCCCTCCCCCTCCCCCTCCCCCCTCCTGCATATATGTACATGTAATTGACTACTGATGACAGATCATAGCCTGTTGTACCGTCTGGTTTATCATAGATATATACAAGTCTGCTATTGTTGGTCCTAATTATTTCAACTTCACTGATAGGGCCACACACTGTTTAGAGATTCCAGCTTTAGTGGTGTCTGAGCCCTTATCTCTGAACAAATTTTTTATGGAGAAATCTGGGATGTGATGTCAGCATGGCACATCTGTGCATAATAGTTTTGAAGATAGATATTCGACACTTTAATTTTTTAAGTCCCCCTAATAGGTATAAATCGAAATTTTACAGCTTTTGTTTGTGGTTTACTGGATGCACCTACAGCACAAACTGATGAATTGAAGTTGGAGTGGCACCTCTGCCTCTGATAATTTTGAAGATATTCAACAAAGTTTAAACTTTTCAAGTGTACCTAATTAGCATAAATTAAAATTCTACAACTTTTGTTTGTGGTTCGTTGATTGTGCTTACAGGATAAACTAATGAATTGAAGTTGAAATGTCACCTCTATCTATAATGGTGTTGAGGATACTCAAGGTTTAAATTTTCAAATGGCTCTGATTTAATTAATGTTTAAAACTGTCACCCATCTTCATAAAAATGCAAGACTTTATGCATTGAAGTACATGTGCAATCATGCCAAGTTTAGTATTTCTATGTATATAGCAGTCCTCAAATAAAATGTCGCACAAATTTGCTTGGGGGAGGGGGAGAAAGAGGGAAGAGGGAGAAATAGTGCATGTATACAAGGTATGTGTGTGTGTGTCTTGGGCTCATCTGTGTTACAGAAAGGGACCTTGGCAGCAATCTTTGAAGGTTTGAATGTATAGGCTCAACGCTGAAGAAAAAATTTTGAAGACCAGTCCGGTGACCTGATTTCTGGCTCCTTAAGCGGCCACTGGCTTCCAGTGCTCCTGGATCATTTTAAAATTGATACCAGCATGTCTGTAGTTCCCTGGAGCAAAACAATGGCCCTCATTAACAACTGTACACCTTGGTAGATTAGTGCCCCCAAAGCACACCAGGGAGAGCCACTGACTCAGACTTTGTACTGAAAAGGTCAACACAGACCATACTTTGATGGAGTTTGCTAATAATATCTTTTGGGAGATTAATTGGGATTTCAAATTCAACTTCATTGTAAAAACCTTTCATTCAAATGGCAACATGCCCATACAGTGGTGCCCCCTATGAGCAACCACCCCAATAGCGAGTCCAATGATGGTCATATAAAACAGGTAGTTTCCCAACAGAGGTCACATGACATGGTATAGGTGGCACAATGGCTTTGATAGGTCTGTAAAAGGCAGGTGGTCTTTCATTGGGGTGGTGCAACACAGGAGGTACTAGTCCATCTACTGCATGGGTAGGTTTGGAGGTGTACATGGATTTAAATGGAAGCTTCCTTCATGGAGAATTTGATAATGCAAATCCCATTAATGTGGCATTGAGCTCACATATTGGCTTCATAGGTATTTGAGTGTTCGAGTCAAGAAAGCATGTCCAACAAAGTATGAAATCATTTTATACTACTTGAGGAGTAATTGTTTCACGTATCTGGGTTATTTATTACCAATAGGACATATTCATATCTAACTGTATTTACTGCAGACCTGCTGGGTCTTCATAGTTGCTAGGCAACAGAACTATTGCTCAACCAGGATAAGGGCACTGATACCAGTTATGCTACTTCATCATATCAGAAACAACACTTTTTCTAAATATGTTTTAATTAGCTTTAAGTATGTTTGAAAACTTGGTAAATGACTTTTCTTAAGGTTTTGCCTGCTTAACTTTTCGCTTTTATCTTAACAGCACATCTGGCATGAGTCTGCCCTCTTTCATGTTGAGTTCCTTGCTGCATCCTAGGTGGCAGCACAGGCTCCTAGTTAATATAAATACCTCCTATTGTTTGTAAACAAAGTGGACCTTGACTGTTCTTACCAAGTTAGGCTAATACATACGCAGGGTGACTTTTACCAATAGGAAATGAGGCCTGCTCATACCATGGCTACAAGCTCAGATGCTAGCATAAATTCATTGGATTCCACAAAGGACCACTTGTCTGTGGTTAGTGAAGAATGTTCCAAGATGTGTATGGTGCTGGTAATTAATAACATGTTTGACTGGGGTCATTTACCAGGATGGTACCGTCAATAAGCTGAGATTGCCTAATACAGGTGAACCTGCTCTGAAAGAGAACTTTACTGCAAAGCTCTTTGTTTGAGTCCCAAACACAACATTTACATTTATTGCCTCCTTTTCATGTGGTTCTTTCCGTGTAAATTCCTTCTTTACACTGTGACACACCATTAACTCATTCCATACTATGGTCACAGGCCTTGGTCAGTGGTTCTGGCACTGCCTGGCAAGTGATGCTGCAGCTGCCACAAGGGCAGCTGCAGCATCACTTGCCAGGCAGTGCCAGAACCACTGACTTAAGACTATAGGCATGTTGGTATTTGAATGAAAGCTCTTTTCATGTAGAATTGAAATGTGCAATTGGCATATGAAATCTAGGCAAATATACAGAAAAATCAGGGACTGGTATGGAATGAGTTAAAAGCCTCATTCAATAGAGATGCCTTTTGACATGCCCTGTCCCTAATTCTAGTTGGGTGGCCTCACAAGCACTTCCTTTGATGGATTAGACTCATGAAGCTATATTTATGTGCTTTACAATTAGATTTTACGTATTTCAGGATGTTGTATGTTACACTCTCTTCTATGTGCATGAGTAAAATATCATCTGTCTATCTACCATTATGTTTTTACAAAGTGTCAATCTTACCCGATGTCACATTATTTAAATTTTCTAAGAGTTTTAAAATATAAAGGACCAAATTAATTTCTCTGAATTATACTGGCCCTTTTATCTCACCAATTGTACATGTGGGAAATGATTATGCCTGCTATCTAGACATGAGCTTGCTGCTGAAAGATGGAAAATACATGTAGGTCATGATCAATATTGCTGAATGCCACTTGACTGAAATGTACCTGCAAAATCCATCGGAAGTACATGGTATATGTTTCCTTTTAAAGCTGTTGTATAATTTATAATTTTCATTGCATAATAAATCATGTTTGCATCCTCTAAAAGGGCAGCTGACACACACATTGCAAGGGACATAGGCCAGAGACAATGACTTTGGCTCATTGAAGAACAAGTCAACGCTCTCACAGTGTAACATCAGAAAAGTGACAAAGACTGACAAATTGTTACTTAAAACCCTCAGATTACATTTCCTGTGTGGCAACATTCTGTACTGTGTACCATACTCAATACCTTGCACCATCATTGAGTCTGTCCACGCTGGCAACAAATTACAAGAAGTAGATAGGTGAAATGTTCATCATGCTCTTAGGCACTTAATACCAGAATGTGCCCTTTTAAAGTGAAGTAGTAGGCACCCAGCTTGTATGCTGGATCACTTACTGGCTTGTCTCAAATAGTTCATCAGGGAAAATGACCAGGGTCCAAGCAAGGAGGCCTTGAATTGACAGGATCTACATGTGTGATGACGACATTGTCACCATTATACAGTGAAACCTCGTTATAACGGCACTCAGATAACCCTTAACTTACTTTTAACCCTTTCCTCTATAAACTGGCCAAAACCAGCCAGGGGTCAAATATCGTCTGCTTCAGTGTTTTCAACTCATTTGAACAGTAATGAAAAACATTTGGACTGAGAATTGTAGATGAGTCCTATCAAGATCCCATGCCCCAGGTCAACAGCTTTCCTTGGCATAGATTAGGCACTTAGTGCCCAACCCATGCTAAGGAAAGCTGTTTACTTAGTCTTAACTGTTTCAGTGCCAATCATGTCTAAAGTCAATCTTCTTAAGTCAGATAAGTCTGTATTATCAATAGGATCCCAGATTCGTATTCCTCGTAAAAAGACCTTTTATTCAAGTACCAGTATGCCTATAGTTCCAGAGAGAATACCCCAGATCAACAGCTTTTCTCGGTGCACATTAGGTGCATTGCACTGCGCCCAATGCGTGCCAAGAAAAGCTGTTGACTCAGTCCAAAATTTGGCACTGAAAGGGTTTATTCAAGGGGGAAAGAGTAAATGATCTCTTTGTAATTAATTTAGGGATCTAGGTGTTACAACTTGGTGATTGTACTGTTTTACATGTATTGCAGGGCAGGCCACCCTGGTCTCATTAGCCCTTTGACACTAAGATCATAACTTTCAAACTGTGTGTACTGTTCTGAATTGCTTGCAGTTGTATTCTGTTAATAGTTCATTACTGATTGTGACTTTGTAAAGACCATGACTGTTTCAGACTTTATGTGGTGTTATCTTGTATTAAAGTAAGCAAATGCGACGAGGCAAGACCAAATGCAAACAATGATTCAATGCTCCAAAGGTGTCTTGATAGACTGACCGGTTTTGACGCTGATGCATCTCATCAGAGACTGAAGCTAACAGTGTGTTGCCAACCTGCCAAACTTAAAATCCCAGAGATGGAGAGTAAAATTCAAGGAGATTGATCAATTGGTATGAAATATATAAGGAAAATATTGATGAAATTCAGGGAGGTGGCTAAATTGTCAAAAATCTACAATTTTTTAAAGAATTTTCAGCATAAAACATACATGCTTATATACCAGAGCGTGACTTTCACGTCAGCAACTTAAACGTGAGTGTTTTCTAATGTCAAAGGGCTTTAAGATGAATGGAACAATGTAATTGGCTATTGTGGCCCCTGACAATCTTGCTTGTGGCTTGGCAAAGTTAAATGAATGGACCTGAGCACCAACACACTAGGTTATAAAGAAACTGGAAACATACAAGGATTTTTTAGTAAAGAGAAGATGTATCCACTGATAGCTTAACTCTCAAATTAGAATAGTTTTTGAGCCATTGACTCATGAATTGCACGTTTCATGAGTACAGACATTGTCATAGGGTAGATGAACTTGGAAATTATATCTTTAAGTACTGTTCTCTCTTGTGTTTTCAGTGTCCATACCACCAGGCTATGATGAAGCGTTAGATCTCCCGGACACGCCCGGAGGTATAAACCGCAATCGGCGTCCTGGTCAGGTGTCTCGCTCAAGCACAGGGTCGGGAAGGTCAAGGCTACGGCGACCTCACTCTCGGTCCAGCTCCACAGGTTCTGGGCGGCGGTCCAGGTTTCTGCAGCAGTCCAGCGTCCCTGCGGATATGTCTCGTGGGGTATACAGGTCCCGTATAACCTCAGACTCTGTTTTCATAGATCCGCCCCCAGGGTCACAGGAACCAGTAGTTCCACCAATTAGGCGATTATACTCCGAGTCTGGGGCGACTCCACCAAGATTGCCAGCAGCACCTGAGGCTCGAGGTAGCTCAGAACACAGGAGAGCAGTGTCAGAAACTCTTGATGGGTCCCAGGTGCCCATCATAAACCTCACTGACGAATCTATGCAAAGTACTGTAGATGATCATCCAAACCCTGGAGGAGGACCAGTCATACTTGAACCTAACTCTGAGACTGCTCCAGGATCCTCAGCGAACAGTGACAATGGCCGCCCAGAAACTGCCGTCGACCTCGAACAAGACGTGACTTTTTTCTAGGGGCAACCTGCACTGTGTATACCAGAGATACATATTTATAAACATATCACCTAGTGCATTATGATTTCACCATCATTTTTTTTTTTTTTTTTTTTTCAATTTACATGATTAAATATGTATATATTGTAAATGGCTAAATGTGAAACCTAATGTTATTTGAAATCTATGATGTATACATGTGTTAAGTCTTGTAAAAATATGTGTATTTACATTGTCTTGTTCAGAAAATTCTATCATCTTTTTTATGTTCAATTTTTCAATGACGACTTGATAATTCTAGCCTTTTTTGTGAAAAGTAACTAATGATATTCAGGACATGAGAAACACAAGTCATGGAAAATGTTGACAGCAAAACTTTTCCTGTGATTTGCAATTGGACCTTTAATTTCTAGATAATTTTTTTTTCCACACAAGTCTTATCACTTTGATATGACATGGTGTCACAACAGGGAGCAAGTCTGGCTCATTGAAGTGAAGGGAGTTAACTCTTTCAGTGTTAATCATGTCTTCAGTCGATCAAACTAGTCGGAATTATCATTAGGATCCAAGATTTGTAATCCTCGTTAAAAGACTTTATTCAAGTACAAGTATGCCTATAGTTCCAGAGAGAATACCCCAGGTCAGCAGCTTTTCTCAATGTGCCTAATGCATGCCAAGAAAAGCTGTTGACCTAGTCCAACATTTGGCACTGAAAGGGTTAATCAGTGTGAAAAAAAATAATAATCTCAGTGTCAGCAAATTAGCACATGGCTGGCTATAAGCAGCAGCTGTCAATTTGCGGCAATAGTAAAGGCTGCTAGAGACAGAGACAACCAGGTGAGCAGTTCACCATGATGTTATATTTCTGGCATACAAATCATGCACCAATTTTCTCATATCGGCATCGTGACATTGTATATGCCAATAAACACTTTGCCTTGGAAGACGTTGAAATGATTCTTAAATATCAGACTATTCATAGTCTTTGTACACTACATTGATAATAACTAAAACATGGGAAATATATCTTCAGTCAGAGGTTGTTATTTTCATTTAATTTTCTACATAGTCAGATGCTAAATAGGGATCATGCAATGCACGATTTTTGGTTCTTGTTAAAAACAAGTCGAGCAATATCAGAACCTTTTAAAAGAGATATGGATATGTTTTTTGAAAACTAACTGGTGTGTCCTTTGCTTTGTGGATGGGTTTATATAATTATGATGTGTAGATTTTCTCCCATATCTCTTTGTGTGACCTGGGACTGAAAGTCATATTGGCTCAGGTCTTTTTCTTACAAACCACTGCCTGCATTCATTGGATGTTGTGATACAACCCACTACCTGGACTGATATCGTGATAAGACCTACTACCAGGGCTATCCTGATATGATCCACTGCCTGATTTCATTGGATATCACGATGCAGCCCACTACCTGGACTGATATCCTAATAAGACCTACTGCCGGGGCTATCCTGATATGGCCCACTGCCTGAATTCATTTGATATCAGGATGCAGCCCACTACCTGGACTGATATCCTGATAATACCTACTGCCTGGGCTATCCTGGTATGACCCACTGCCTGAATTCATTGGATATCATGATGCAGCCCACTACCTGAACTGATATCCTGGGATATTACCCACATTATAAGAAGAAGTCCCAATATAATCCACTGCTTGGGCTGATAATTTACATGTGACTGACTGCATTGTAGCTGGACTGATATCATGTAACTTTAATATGGCTTGGACTGATAATCATGATATGACCGACTACCTGGATTGATATCCTCATATGATACGTCACCTGGACTAACAGCTTAAGATGACTTGGTACCTGGACTGATATTCTTATATATCCCATAATCTTGCCTGATTCGATTCAGCCTGTTGTTGGACTGATAACCTGATATAATCCACTACCTCATCTGATACCCTAATATCAAGTGCTACCTGGATTGATATCCTAGTATGACCCACAATCTGGTTTATCAGGGATCAATCATTGTCATTGGGTGAGAAGCACAAAAAATGACAATTTAGGTACCTGATGGCAACATCCCCTAGATTTACCTCAGAAGCAAATTGTATTGCAAACTCTATTAACATAGAAAATATTGGATTCAAGTGGCATGTAGTACTGTATAAGTTTACCTCCTCGATTCTTGGGTATGGAATCATAAAGAGAACTTTAAATTTGCATTTAGTAAAATCACTTTATTATTAAGGAGAGGCTGTGCAAGGTTGCACTGGGCATTAACTCATTCCATACCAGTCCCGGGTTTTTCTATTTACCTAGATTTAAGACAGCAATTGCATATTTAAATTTTTCATGAAAAGAGCTATCATTCAAGTACCAACATGCCTATAGTCATAAGTCAGTGGTTCTGGCACTGCCTGGCAAGTCATGCTGCAGCTGCCACAAAGGCAGCTGCAACATGACTTGCCAGGCAGTGCCTGAAGTACTGACCAAGGCCTGTGACCATAGTATGGAATGAGTTAAGGTCATTATTGTGCTCCCAGTCTTCAGACTTGGCAGAGATCAGTACATCCCTGTGAGTAGTTTATGCAGGTATTGTATGAACAGTAGAACTTATTTGAAACTAATTTTATAGATGTGATAAATGGATTATTCAGGTTGTGAAATATGTGGATGGAATCTACACACCTCTGGTCTGCCGCATTCTTGTTAATTTAATGCATTTTTACAGGTTTTGTAATTGAAACATTTGTCAAAAATATATTTTCTCTATTTTGGAAATAATTCCAATCAAGTTTGTATGAAAAGGCATGTTCAGTTTTCATATAGTTATTTAGCATATAACCAGAATAGTTGACAATAAAAATGCAGGCAAATGTATTCAGCTTTCTCTATTTCTCTAATAATTGCCAATGTTGGCCCATCTCATCAGTGCCCAATGGAATGTTTGCAGATAACTTATTCTGTAAGCTTTCTTGCCTTCAAAGCAGACCAGGCTCTGTGTTATCTCTACTCTCCTTGGATTAGAGAAGACACTGAGATCTGTATGCACAGTAAGCCTTGACAAAGAACAGTTTACTTGCATGTGGTTTGGATTTTACATTGTGCATTAAAACTACAATGGTTCCTGCTCTGGAAGATTCCAATAAAAGGCCAGTGGCATCTTGTGACTATATTTCTCAGGCCCTTAGGGGTATGCCTTCAATCGTGTTTGACTCTTTTTGAAAGACCTGCTGCTGTGTGTGACCACTTTTGAACTTGATGTAGTGGTTGTCGCTTAAAAGAAGGACTTAACTCATTATACGTAAAGCAAGCAAATTGCTTTGCATTTTTTTGTCAAAATTTAGTATGAAAATTTACCCTTCCTGCTTAAACCACCCAAAACCCTCTGTTGGTCAAATGCCGTCCGCGTTAGTGTTTTCAACTAATTTCAACAGTAATGAAAAACAATTTGAGAATTGTAGATGAGACCTATCAAGATGACATGCTCCAGGTCAACAGCTTTCCTGGGCATGGGTTGGGCACTTAGTGCCCAACCCATGCCAAGGAAAGCTGTTGACCTGGAGCTTAATTCAAGGGCAGATTGGGATCAGCATCCTACACACAAACAGCCCCAAAGATGCACTCCGATGATTTAACTGTTGATCGGCTCACACGTCAGGAATATTATGGGAATACATTGCTTACAACTTAAAGTTCAATTATTTCTGTTCCCATGGTGACAGTCATGGTTAATAACAATTCAGATAGGTAGTGCCAATTATGTATTCATTTGTTATAGTTACCGTGGCAACAAAATCGCCAATCAAGTATTATTTTCAGGTCGTGATAGTTAACGTCATAAATGTTTCAAAGATGGAAGCATGGAGGGGTGTGTCAGCTCTCCTGTACATCTCCTGTGTTTGTCATGGGTACAAAAGATTATTTTACCATTTCATTTGGTTAAATTTACTGATTTTTGGGACAAAAATATACAGGTAAAATGTACATGGTGCATCAAGTAAAGCAATGAAAATTATATGCATCCACGCAACATTTAGCTTTGACACCATCCAGCAGGGTATCAGATTCGCCCCTTGGAGACAGTTAACCCCTTCCACTTTAATTAAGACTGAGTCAGAAGCTTCCCTTGGGGTGGGGTGAATGCCTAAATGCCACCCCAAGAAAAGCTAAGGATCTGTATCTGATATTCTGATTGGGCCCATCACCAATTCTGATTCATATTGTTTTTCATTATCAAACACTTAACTCTTTCAGTGCCAAATTTTGGACTGAGTCAACAGCTTTTCTGGGAGTGCATTGAGTGCAACATTGCACCCAATGCATACCGAGAAAAACTGTTGACCTGGGATATTCTTTCTGGAACTATAGACATACTGGTTTGACTTAAGTAGAACAACTTTAGTCTTGATTGGCATTGAAAGAGTTAAAGTGACTGAGGCAGAGAGCACCTGGCACGCAGCAGGTTTCTCTTGTAGCCCTTGTCAGTATTATTATTATTATTCCAGTTAGAATAAGACAGAGTCCATAGCTTTCTTTTGCATAGGTTGGGCACTGTGTCTCCCTGCTTCATAGAAAGCTGTTGACCTGGGATATGCTATCATGACAGGTATTATTGATAATTATGAGCGAAAAAATGTCTTCTGTTTACTTGACATTTCAGTCAAAACATTTTACTTAATTTACAAAATTAAGTACCAGTACGATGCCTATAGTTACATAGAATATAATAGTTCAGGTCAGCAGCTTTCTGTGGCACGCTTTGGGCAGAATGCATCCAAAGCATACTTAGAAAAGCTGTTGACTCAGTCCAAAATGTGACACTGAAAGAGTTAAAATGTTGAAGATGTAGACCTTGGCTTGGTGCTCACATCCTGTAAAATGTCCTTAGCACCGGTGATACTAAATAGGAATAACATGGTACTGGTCATTTAACTCTTTCAGTGCCAACTACGACTTAACTTAAACTACTTACAGCAAACTGAATTGCCGTATGGGTGCTAGATTCATGTTCCTTGTAAAAAGACCTTTCATTCAAGTACCAACATGCATTGAGTTGCAATAGAATATAATAGTCATAGTCAACAGCTTTCCTCAGTGCGCATTGTGCCCAAAGCACACTGAGGAAAGCTGTTGACTCAGTCCAAAATATGGCACTAAAAGAGTCAAAACTTGAAAGAAACATTCAGCAATATTCTGTATGCAAGTTGTTTTTTCAAACCAGAATACTACTATAGGAACTTTGTAATTGGCCTTGATAAAATGGCAAATAAACGATATACAATGTGACTGGTGTTGCTCCATTATTAGCTCCCCATTGGAACCAAGGGAGACTGTACATTTGCAGCTTCTTGGGATAAGTGTGTTGCATCGTAAAATTACATCACTGTGACCTTGACTTTGACCTTTGACACTTTCATGTCAAATGGTTGTGCAGGTCACATTTCTTATACTGTAATAGTTATAGGTATCAAAACTTGGTGTGTGGATACCTCTTGGGATAAGAGTGTGCAATGTACCAAAATTTAGTTACAGTGACCATGACCTTTGACCTTGTCATTGGAAATGCTTGCGGGGGCCAAATTTCCTTTCCTGTAAGAACTAAACATACTATTGACCTCTGGTAGACTATCTATGCATTGCTGCGCAGTACAACTGCCCTTGTTTTATTACTGTTTTCCATAGGCGGGTTAAGACACTGTGGCATTGATTCTTCTGGACATGCCTTTAAATATCTGGAGGGAAATACATGATGTTATCATAAATTCCTTGCCAGCCCTGCTTTATAAAACCTATCTTAAGTTGGAGCCAGTCTGGAAATACCGAAACAGGGAAGGAGTGTAATGCAGATATAAAGTACATTTAACCCTTATACACAATTACAAGGTATGATCACTAAGCCCTGAAAATACAGGCCAATGGTCAGGTATAGCCATGTGGCCTGTATTCATTTTACATTCTGCACAATTAGTCATGTTTCTTTCCCATTACAAACCACCACAGACAGATTGTAGTCAAAACTTAGTCAACACAGCAAGTGACTTCATTGACCCGTTCCACTTCCTTAGTTATTTTGGTAACCAGAATCAAAGTTTGCTTTTTACCTCTGCTGACCAAAGGTCTTGGAGCTTATGTCTCGCAGACTTGCTGTGAAAAAACGAAGTTGATAGAGAGATTTTCTTCTGAGGGTCCTTGCATCATTAATAGTGGAGTTAAATGCATTGACATGTGTCACAAACACATTACTTGTGTGTGCACAAAAGGCTCTGATGTAGAATACTGGTGGCACTGCCTGTGGTAGTCTTCAGAACTATCATGAAATTGAAGAATACATTAAATTTGTACTCTTGAGCTTAAATACATGCAGACTAAGCTCTCCAAATCTATTGACCAAACATGTAAGGTCAAGGATCAAATTAGACGGAATTATGAATGACCTTGACCTATTTTTGAAGGTGTCAGAAAAGCTTTTATATGTTATAATGGAAGAGTTTTGAAATATGAAAATAATTCAGTCCTGCTTTATAGATTTATCAATTTTGCAGACTAAAAAGCTGTAGTTTTCATCCCATGTCAATTACATCGTACAAGTTTCATTTCATTGCACACTTATTTCATGTGTTTTTGTGGATCATTCTATGTTTGAGGGTGAATTTTCATTTTCTAGAGTGAAATTCAAAAGTAGTAACTCACTGTAGATTACATGACCTTTTTTACGACTAAATTGTGACGCGATGGCATCAGTGACTAAGTGCATTAACACATAGACAAAATAAAATGTACACAAGGGATGTTTAATCATACATGACCTGTAACATTGAATAACCACAGCGAACATGAACACAGCACACCAGGTGGATGTTGAAAGCAGGCATAGGGCACTTAAACAGAGAATAAACAAAATCTTGCTTAGCTGGACAGTGAATAATGTTACAGAATGGTAATAAGTTAATATTTCTTTCTCACTTGGGATCCTTGTTGATGGGAAAAATTACTCGTGACCTGCAGTCGCTCACGATTTTGCCAACCAACAAGAATCCCTCGTAATGCTGCGCCCACCATCTCTGTGCTTCTGAATCAAAATAAATTTTTTGGTTGCTTCCCAAATTATTAAAAATTCCATCAATTTTGTCCAATACTTCTGGGAATTGTTCTGGATTCATATTTACTCATTCTTATTTACGAAATGTCACTATTCTTCAGGATCTGCCAAAGTGGGACAAAGTTTGAGCCCTCTGTACTTGGAGTATGCCAACTATTGAGGATGCAATTATACACGTGCGATCTGTACACCCGTACCTTTCACAGTCTTCAGTGATATATAAATCTTATTTCAGCCCACATATGGTGTTGAAATAATGATGAATTTTATGTGGTGAAGTCACAGAGAATGCCCCGATATTGATTGTATGCGACATGGCAGAGACAGCTGTATCTTACTATTAATTTGATTCTTTTCGTCCTTCTCTCCTCTTCCATAAACTTGAATGAATAATAATAAACAGAGAATGTCACTTACTAAGTGGCCCAGCAAGCTGGCTCGAGTTTCAAGGGTTCTCTTGTATGAATAGGAGCCTTGACACTTCACTGGTGGGCACTCCTTGACCAGTCCACCAATGTGTACTGTTTGGTTTGTGGATTGCACCCACCCTTGTAGAAAAATGCAACTTGATCCATCCTGGCAAGCTCGCCAAAGAAAAGCTGTGCAACTTCTCCAAAAGATAAGTTGGGCTTGTACTGACTGTTGAAGAAGTTCCTGTTAGACCAAAAATGGGTTACTGCATGCAGATATGAGGGGGTGGGGGTGAACACCCCACCAAGAGTTTGCTTCTCCAAAGAGTAACTACAAAATTCGATCAGCTCCCAAACGAAAGACAACTTTATTCAGCAAAACCTCCAAAATATATAGTGGTGACCCAGGGTGAATCTGACCAGGAAGCGCTGGCCGGGCCTGACTTTTTAGCTCAGCTGACTTGTCAGTCCACTGACCTTTTGTTATGACTAGCCATCAGTCATCCGTCAGTCCGTTGTCTGTCCATCCATCTTCCATAATTTACATTTTGAACTTCTCCAAAACCGTCAGCCAGATTTACTTTAAACTTGGTTGGGATGTACATTGGCTGGTTCTCTACCAAATTTTGTTTGAATGGTTATGTTCCAGTGAGTTTTGCATTTTTTTATGAATTTTTTTGTTCTTTTTTGGGGTGAATCTTGAAAAATCTTCTTTTCCGAAACCACTAACCTAACTGCTTTCATATTAAATGGGGACACTCCTAGGGACTCTTAGTTCTTAATTCATTCACCAGGTGGCACTATGATTTTTTTCTAATTTTCTATGATTTTTTGTGTGTTTTTGCTATTTTTAACTTCTCCAGAACTGTCACTCAGATTGAGCTGAAATTTGGTGGATACGTTCCTTGTGGAAGAGTCAAACAAATTTGAATTCAAACAGAAAAAACAACAATAACAACAAAAATTGTTTCCTCAGTGGCACTGCTGTGGATTCCTGATTTTTAACGTTTTTTTCGATTTGGGTACTTATAAGTCAATGCAGCTTTCCTATTGATTACTATTTAAGTCAATGGGCATTCTAATGCTAATTCAGATTTTCAATTTTTAAACTCCAAAACCAGATTGATGTCACACTTGGTGGCAATGTACCTTGGGTGGGCTTCTACGAGGTTTGTTCAAATGGTTATGCTCTGTTAAATTTTGGATTTTTAATTAATTTTTTTGCTCTTTTTTTGGACAAATCTTAAAAAATCTTCTTCTCCACCACCACTCAACCAATTGCTTTGATATTGCATAAGAACACTCCTAGGAACACCTAGTTCTTAATTTGTTTACCAGGTAGTGCTGCTTTTTTTCAATTTTTTATGAATTTTTGTGTTTTTTCGTTACTTATGACTTCTTCTCATGAACCGTCTCTCAGATTAAGTGGAAACTTTGTGGATATGTTCCTCGTTAAAGGGTCAAGCAAAGACGTTCACTAGGTAGCACTGCTGTGTATTCCTGATTTTTAACGATTTTTTTTTCAAAATTGATACTTATCAGCAAATACACCTTTTCTATTGCTTACTATGCATGCATGTCAGTGGGCATTCTAATGGTAATTCACAATTTGGACTTCTGTGAAGAAACTGTTTGTCTGGTTCACTTTAAACTTGATGGCAATGTTCCTTGGGGGCTGGTCTCGACCAAGTTTGGTCAAATAGTCATGCTCCAGTGATTTTTGGAATTTTTGTAATTTTATTTCAAAAATCGGTAAAAAAAGTTTTAATAGGAAATTTAACATGGGAATAATTTGTAATAGTTATAACTTGAATGATTTTGGCCAGATTTATGCCAAACTTGGTAGGGATGCACCTTGTATAAGCGTCTACATATTTTGTGCAAGTGGACATGCTCCAATGATGTTTGGACCTTGACCTCATTCCCAAGGTCACAGGACAACCGACACAAAATTTACCGTTCACTTGATAGCTTGAGATCTGTTTTGAGTTAGGACATTGGTGTTGCACATGTTAATGTTTCTCTATTAAGGTCATGCTTAGACAGTACATGAGTGACCTTGACCTCATTTCTGGGGTCACTGTGCAACATACATGAATTTTACTCTTCACTTTAACTTGAGAACTACTTGAACTGGGACCTTGATGTAATTTGTTGCACATGGTAGTGTTCTTCTATAAAGGTCAGACTTACTCAGTACATGGGGGACCTTGATCCTATCTCAAGTTCACAGAGCTGCAAGTGTGATGAATCTCTAGGTCAGCTGAGCATTGGCTGTTCACACAGCCCTCTTGTTACATAAATGCTGTGATGTTGGTCAAAAACACTGTGTTTGTGCCCTGGATTTCACTAGTAATCCGATTTTCTCCTATGTCTGAAGCTTATCTTGAATGGGATAACCTGTATGGGTATTAAGGATAAGGTTTTGATTGTAATCTTTCATTTGGTTTGTCACCCATTGGTTTCAAGTAGTAGACCAACCAATGAGAGGCCATGGTGCATTTAATGAAATAATGACTCCTCCCACTTTCAAAATGGCGTCGTTTTCAAACTTATTTCTCTGATAGAACTTTTATTTGGTGCCTATTTTCCCTTTATTAGACACAGGAGAAATAAAATCCAGTGTTGATGGCACATTGGGGATAACATTGGGATCACTCATTGTTGGATTGATCCCAATGTTATCCTCAATGGGCCACCCATACTGAATTCTCTTAGTCTTGAGATCATAATGGGGATCAGTTGCTCCAGGCCAGAAATCATAACCATAAACTGTTGCCAAATTCTGGCATCTTGAAGTCACCCCGTCAGTGAGGACAGCCCAAATGTGATATTTTTCAGTAAAACTATCCCCTATTCTTGACTTTTCCTAATTTATTTGCTTCAGTACAGGGTGGGTCAGTCACTCCAGGCCAGGCATTATTGCCTGATTTTGGGTGACGGGGAGTCTCTTCCCACCTCAGTAAGTTCACCCATAGTACTATGTAAGGAAATCCTTTTGTTTTTGCCAAAATGACTGTATCCCCCAGATGACCAAACTGACTTGGCAGTTGTTGTCTTTTGTTTATTTATAAATATATATATTGTAACAGCCATGCTGTTATATTAATTGTGATACAAGTACTAAGGGCAGCTCTGCTGCTAAGTGTCACCATTTATTGAGTGGAAATCTTTGCCGAGTCAAGTTGACAGGGTTAGGCCTAACAATATCATGGGTGCACCTGCTATGCTCAGGATGCTTACCTTTAAGTTAAACTTCAGAAATTCAAAGCTATTGTAAAATAACATATAAAATGTTGTAGCCAGTAGCATATTTGTAAGATTTGGTAGTTTATAAGGTTAAACTAAGGCCAACAAGCTTCATTCATGATCTTCTCCGTGAATGTTTTGGTGCTGCGCAGCCATTTTGTTGGCTTGTCGGCTCCGGTGCACTGTCACTTCAGAACGAGGTTTGGGGAGTTAGCGTCTGGAAAAGGTTACTAAGGCAACACTTGTATTAACAATGTTATGAAAAGCTATTGAGATGGAGGAACTTGGGATGTTTCACACTTTTGAGAAGTTTCGTTGCGAAACTTTCTGTAGTTTTAAAGTTATTTGGGTTTCAAGTCATTTGCTGGAATGCTTGGAACACTTGGAACGAAATTATGGGATGGCTCACTTCTATATAAGGCCGCGCGATTTGCGTTTTGGTCATTCTGACTCTGGTGGGTCAAGTCAAAGGTACTTGCACTTGCCTCTTGAGCCCTCTCTTCAACCTTCCATCTTCTTCTATCTCATCAGTTACATTTTTTTGGAACGATTAATGAAACTGGAACAATTTCGACAAGAATAATTTAACTAATTTTGTAGAAGACAACACTGGAACGGTCTAATTATTTATGGAGCGTTTAGGCCTACTAAGTCTAAGATTAGGATCATTAGCACGAAATGATGATTTGGAATACCAGCATTGTTGTATTGATTAGATCAACAGGCAACTTGACTTGACTCGGCACCCATCATTTGTACACCATGTTTTCGGCCATCCATAATAAACAGTTTTCCTTGGAATTTAGAAACGTCTCGGTGGTCTATGGCAAACGACAGGGACAATTGCAGTAATTTCGATCTCTTTTATTCAGTAATGTTGATCAGTGAAAGTTCAGCTTGTTTTCCACACTACCTGCTGTCATTCCGTTGAACAGGAACTGTATGCGATTGAATATTGAGATTGAAAGGGGGTGATCTGATAATATTTTTGAATGAATATTTGAGAGAATGGATTCCCGACTGACCGTGTGAGTGGTGCCCGTCTGCGTGAGTTCCCCGGCCCACGGTAAATCCGAAATAATGTTTGACATGAAAGCGCTCGGCGGGAGTGATGGTTACATTGGTGGCAGTGTTTTCTGGGATGTTTTATGTGAAACGAGCATCCTTTGGACCCCATTCCTCCGTCCGTAAGAAAAATATCCTCGGGGAACGTCAGTCGTCACGATACTTGATAGGCCTACTCCACGGAAAACAACATGCTTTCACAGGTTGACGCCTGCATTTCCGAAATCCGAGTGCACATACTCCACTGACTGTGTCTGTGTTCCATGACAATAAAAAAAGTAAATCCATACATTGGATCTGTTATTCTTCGAGAAATAGTTCAACAAATTACTCCACGTTGATGCCAGATAAATTGGCGTTCGAACACACGCTCCACAAATCAGCTTGAGTAAAGTTGTAATAGTCATAAATCAGCATGAGAAAGGTTGGAACTAATTTCACAAATCAGCTTGAGTAAAGTTGTAATCGTCATAAATCAGCATGAGAAAAGTTGGAATTAATTCGACAAAACAGCTTGATGGAGTTACAACCATTACAAACTAGGATTTAAAAAAAAAATGACAATAATTCTGTTTAGCTCGGTGAAGTTGTAGCAGCCATGAATCAGCACCAGGAAGTTTTGTTTTACTGACAGAGAAATCAACAAATGTGCTTTGGTTTCTGGTGATTGATACAGGAAACATTGGATCATCAGGCTTCATGGACATTTGAAGTAGTTACATGATGGCTAGAGTGTAAAGATGGGAATTATCCTAAGTCAACATGTAATTTTGTGATGCCAAATAAGGATGTCTAGTGAAATATATATTCTTCAGGTAATTATGTTTGATAGTGTGGTGAACATTATAATGGGCTGTTCCATGATGAGCAATGTTTTGTTGCCATTCCATAAATCAGTGCACCTTTCCAAATAGATCCAGGGATCAGTCATTCATTAGGGATCATTCCGATTGTTCTGACTGTTCCAATCAATCCAACCGTTCAGACTGTTCCAGTGTTCCATGGTGGGAACAGGTATTAGCAATTTCATCAATACACCAGACATTCCAAAGTTTACATCCATCCAGACTGTTCCGATCGTTCCGACTGTTCAGATCGTTCCGATCAATCCAACCATTCCGACTGTTCCAGTGTTCCATGGTGGGAACAGGGATCAGCAATTTCATCAAGAATACACCGGTCATTCCAAAGTATACATCCATCCAGACTGTTCCGATCGTTCCGACCGTTCCGATCGTTCCGACCGTTCCGATCGTTCCGACTGTTCCGATCAATCCAACCATTCTGACTGTTCCAGTGTTCCATGGTGGGAACAGGGATCAGCAATTTCATCAAGAATACACCGGTCATTCCAAAGTATACATCCATCCAGACTGTTCCGATCGTTCCGACCGTTCCAATTAATCCAACCGTTCCGACTGTTCCATTGTTCCATGGTGGGAACAGGGATCAGCACTTTCATCAAGAATACACCGGTCATTCCAAAGTATACATCCATCCAGACTGTTCCGATCGTTCCGACCGTTCCGATCGTTCCGACTGTTCCGATCAATCCAACCATTCCGACTGTTCCAGTGTTCCATGGTGGGGACAGGGATCAGCAATTTCATCAAGAATACTCGGGTCATTCCAACTGTTTTACATAACTTTATATCCATCCAGACCGTCCTGATCATTCCAACCGTTCTGATGTTCCAGTGTTGCACGGAGGGAACAAGGATCAGTGATTTCATTAGGGAGTGTTCCGACTGTTCCATTGTTCCATGGCAGGAAGCCTCAACAGTGATTTTAGCAGAGAGCTTTCCAACTATATGAATGTCCTAGATCATCTCATATGTAGTTCCAACTGGACTGTTCCGATCATTCCGAATGTATCGATTGTTTCGACTGTCCATTGTCTTGTGAAATACAAAGACTGTTCCATCATCCTATAAATAATTTAGATAGTCCCATCACTACATTGACCATCAAAGCTCAGTCATTTCATACATTGATTGTGTCTTGCCTTGCTTGTTTCAGGGAGGAACTGAAATCATTCCCATTATTCTGAGTATATCCTTGAAGGACATTGATCAAGCAAATATTTGAGGAAGGAATAGAGGACTTCAATAGAACTCCCATCATTCCATAGAGAGCTTCATCCTCTTAGTTGAGGAATAGAGGACTTCAATCACTTCATATATCATTTCATTACTATTTCAGATACTCTGAACCGATCGTTCCCACTGTTCCATGGAGAATGTTGATCACTTCAGAGAGGAATAGCAGATTTCCATCATTGCATTAAAAGTGTCATCCTATGAGAATTTTTTTTTAAAAA
Source organism: Hermodice carunculata (assembly GCA_964020975.1). Lineage (NCBI taxonomy): Eukaryota > Metazoa > Annelida > Polychaeta > Eunicida > Amphinomidae > Hermodice > Hermodice carunculata. The sequence goes on from OZ026623.1 coordinate 23,886,149, forward strand.
AAGGGACTCCAATAATTCTATGCATTGTCCTTGTCATTGTTTAAACACCATTTTCATTGGTCCCACCATTCCTACTGTTCCAATCGTTCCAATTCCCAGTGAGGATAATTCTGCTATGCATGGAGGAAATCAGTTGTTTATTTGCCTGTGATATCATATCAATTCATCCATCATCCAACAAGCACAATTCAACATATTAGGTAATAGCTTGGTCAGCTCTGAAAAAGAAATAATAAATAAATAGAAAAAAATTAAAACAAAAAAAATGGAACATCAAGTAGATGAGGAAATAACTTTCAGAATCCCCACAGAAGGAAATCATCTCCTTGAAGGGAGTGGTATGTCAGAGCAGGCAGCCACAGCAGAAGTTGCATCTAGTGGCGCCACCAATCAGCTGAATTTAAATGCTGGCAATACCATGGATATTGCACCACGGGAGAATGTGAACCTGGCAGCCGATATGCCAACCCAACAAGCCGTTGTTCCTGAGGTTCAAATACCCCTAGGAGAGGGAATAACTAGCACCAGAAATAGCCACTTGACGATCAGGCCGGACAAATTTGATGGAACAACAGATTGGGAGGAATATCAAGTACACTTTCTGACCTGTGCACAGCTGGGCAAGTGGAATGATGCTACCAAAGCCTGCATGCTTGCTGTGAGTCTACAGGGTACGGCCCGGCATTTTTATGCTGGTTTGCCAGCTGCTGACAGACAGAGCTATGCCAGAATTCAGGCAGCATTTACAAACAGATTTGGATCACATAGACAACAGGAACAGTTTAAGGCAAAGCTATCTATGTACAGAAGGAGAGCAGGGGAGTCTGCTTCAACACTTGGTGATGAAATTTGGCGTTTGACTCTGAGAGCTTATCCTGATTTTGACTTGCGTATGCAAGAACAGTTGGCTTTGGACGCTTTCAAAAATGCCTTGTCCTTGGACATGAAAGTTAGATGCATCGACAAAGGTTGTAAAACTATAGAAGAAGCTGTCCATGCTGTGGAATATTATGAATCTCTATTCAATGCAGAGAAAGATAAGAAAGGACAGGTGAGAGTTATCGATAGGACAGATAAATCTAGAAATGGTGAAGGGTGTGTGGCCTTGGAGAGAGCGGTTCAAGAATTAACAGCTGCTGTCAATAATATGATATCTCATCAGGGTTGGAATCCCACACACCCACGTCGACAGAAAGACTCAGGACATGTGCCAAACCCCCAAACTAGAAGCAAGGTTGTTGTTTGTTATCTGTGCAATCAGGAAGGGCATTATAAGAGAAATTGTCCCAATATGGAAGCTGGGCAACCTTCCAGGAAGCCAAAAAACGTCAATCTGTCAGCTCAATAGGCCCGGAGCTGACAGATGTGCTGGAAATGATGCCAATAGAGACTCAATTACAGAACGATGAAAAGATAAATAGAGATTTTACAATGGAGCATTCAACAGGGGGTTCCATCTACCATTTGCAATCCCCATCTTCAAAAATAAGTGGCAGAGTCGGAAACGAAGATCAGGATTGGGATAATGGGGTTTATATTTTGGGTAAAATTGGCAACAAACCTATTCAGTTTTTATTGGATACAGGGTCTACTGTTACATTGATATCAAGCTCCATATACAATAGTATCCCTATGCAGTACAGGCCACCACTTCAACCAACTAACATAAGAGTATGCAATGTGGATGGAAATGGGATGAAAGTGAAAGGCACTATATCAGCAGATGTAACAATAGGAGAAAGAATATATGAACAGAACATGGTGATAGCAAAGATGAAATATGATGGAATTTTAGGTGCAGATTTCTTCCTAAGAAATAAATGCCAGTTGAACATGGGAAGACTCTCGTTGAAGATCCGAGATGAGGAAATACCATGTTGGATTGGAGGTGAAAATGCCACCTGCTGTAGGGTAAAATTGGAGCATTCTATAGATTTGCCAGCAGGACATGAAGTGTTTGTTCCTGTGAATATTCAAAATAGCGGACAGTTGACAACGTTGGGTCTGATAGAGGGCAACCCTGAGGTTCTCGAGAAACATGGGTTGCTAATGGCTGCTGGTATTATAGAAACCCATAAGGAAAACTTGGTGGTCAAAGTTATCAATGGTGCTGAAGACAGTCTTTCTTTGGTGAAAGGGATGACACTTGGACAATGCACCCCTTTGACACCAACACAAATCTTAAATGCAGAAAAACAGGTCAAGACAGTGAGAACCATCACCACAGAGGAAGCAAATGAAGACTTAAATGAAATCATAATACCAGAACATCTCACTGACTTGTGGAATAGGAGTTCACAAAATTTAGATGACCAGGAGAAAAAGCAACTTGAGAAAATGTTGGTGGAATACCAAGATGTATTTGCAAAGAGTAAGGATGATATAGGGCGAACCAATTTGGTAAAACACAAAATTCACACAGGAAATGCACCACCCATACGGCAACCTCCTAGACGGCAGCCTATTCACAAGAGACAAGCGGAAAAAGAAGAAGTGGAAAAACTTCTCAATAAAGGTATAATTGAGCCATCAACTAGTGCATGGTCATCACCACCAGTGCTGGTAACAAAGAAGGATGGATCTATTAGATTCTGTGTTGACTACAGGAAGCTTAATTTGTGACAGTCAAAGATGCATATCCTCTGCCAAGAATTGACGAATGCCTTGACACCTTAGCAGATTCCAAGTGGTACTGTGTGATGGACTTGTCCAGCGGTTATTACCAAGTGGAAATGGATGAGAAAGATAAAGAGAAAACTGCCTTCAGCACAAGACATGGACTATATCATTTCAACCTCATGCCTTTTGGATTATCCAACGCTCCGGCTACATTTGAAAGATTGATGGACAGAGTGCTGAGTGGTTTACAATGGGATGAATGCCTGATATATCTGGATGATATAATTGTCTTTGGATCATCTGTGGGTGTCTGTCTGGAAAGACTTCATCATGTTTTGCAGCGTTTGAGGGAAGCTGGGTTGAAATTGAAAAGCCAAAAGTGTTCCTTCTTTCAGAAGGAGGTTCTGTTCCTTGGACATATAGTATCTGGCGATGGAGTAAAAACAGACCCATCTAAAATTGCTGCAGTGCAGGACTGGCCAAGGCCTACTTCCAAGAAACAAGTTAGAAGTTTTCTTGGACTTTGTTCATATTACCGTCGTTTTGTAAAAGGCTTTGCTGATATTGCAAGACCACTCCATCAATTAACAGAAAAGAATGCCCATTTCAAATGGTTGGAGGATCACGAAAATGCATTCACTACTCTGAAAGGAGCTTTGACATCAACACCTGTTTTGTCCTATCCAAGACCTGAAGGACAGTATGTCCTGGACACAGATTCTAGTGATTGTGCTCTTGGAGCTGTCTTGTCACAGATCCAAGAAGGGCAAGAAAAAGTCATAGCTTACATGAGCAAAGCCCTGACCAAAGAAGAAAGACATTATTGTATTACAAGGAAAGAACTCCTAGCAGTGGTCAAGGCAGTGAAGCACTTTAGACATTACGTATATGGAAGACCAGTGTTGGTTCGCACTGACAATTCGGCTGTGAGTTGGATTTATAGATTGAAAGATCCTGAAGGACAGATGGCCAGATGGTTGCAAATTCTTGGACAGTATGACCTCCAATTGCTGCACAGATCTGGAAAGAAACATGGGAATGCAGATGCTTTGTCTAGGATTCCTTGCAAACAGTGTGGAAGGGATGAGGAAATAGGACACTGTACTTTACAGCAGAGCATTGACGTGTGTGTCATAATAAGGCAAACTAAGACAGATCAAAGGGATCAATTTAAGGAAAACCAAGGCTGGCTACCTGGCTGGTTGCCAGAGGAAATAAGGGTGGCTCAATTGGCAGATGAATATATAGGACCGATATTCATTGCCAAGGAAGGAAGTTCCGTTCGACCGGAATGGCAAGACGTATCCCATCTCTCAGGAAGATCAAAGATATTATGGAGACAGTGGGAACGCTTGCATGTTAGAGGTGGCATGTTGTATAGGTCCTGGCATCATGATGATTGAAGCCAGCATTTTCAGTTGATAGTGCCAAAAATGAAACAGAAGGAACTTTTGTGGCACTGCCATGATACCCGAACAGCTGGGCACTTCGGGGTAGAAAGAACCAGAGATAAGGTCTCTCAGCAGTATTACTGGCCAGGCTGGAAAGAAGATGTCCATCAACACTGTAAGCAATGTGACCTCTGTGCAGCTAGGAAGCCACCTCTAAGAAATCAAAAAGCACCTCTGAGACAATACCTTGTAGGAGAGCCAATGGAGAGAATGGCTGTGGATATTCTTGGCCCATTGCCCTTGACTTATCGTGGCAACAGATTCATCATGGTAGTGTGTGATTATTTCACCAAATACACCGAAGCACTAGCATTGCCTGATCAAAAAGCAAGTACAGTTGCCCGTGGTTTTGTGGAAGAAATAGTCTGTAGACTGGGTACGCCAAGAATACTGCATTCAGATCAGGGGAGGAATTTTGAGTCTAATTTATTCCAAGAAATGTGTAGACTGCTGGGAATTGAAAAGACCAGAACTACAAGTCTCCATCCTCAGAGTGATGGAATGGTGGAAAGATACATGAGAACCTTGAAAACCATGTTGACTATGTATGCGGAGCAGGACCAGCGCACTTGGGACGAACATCTCCCATATGTTATGATGGTGTACCGGGCCTCGCCACATGACAGCACTGGTCATACTCCCAATGAGATGCTTTATGGAAGGCAGGTCACTCTACCTATTCATGCAGTGACGGGCACATGGAAGAACATCAGAAACCACGAGGGAGATGCAGATGACTGGGTGCACTCATTGAAGTCAAAATTACAGGATGTACATCACAAGGCCAGACAACAGCTAAAACAGAGTGCAGAATATCAGCGACAACAATACAACCACAAAGCAGATAAGGGAGGATTCAATGAGGGACAAATGGTGTGGTTGTACCATCCTATCAGGAAGCTTGGCAAATACCCAGGTCTAACATCTGCAAGATGTGGCCCATATATTGTGGTTGAGAGGTTGGATGACCTCTTGTATAGAATCCAGCGAGGTCCGAGGTCTAGGACCAAGATAGTTCACTTGAACCGACTGTCTCCTTATGAAGGTCCCAAAAAGTTTAAGTGGTGGAAGAAGAGGCCACCAGAAGCTCAGAAGCCAATGAATAGACAGTAGTTACCAGGCTAGGGCCCATTCTGTTGGGAAGGGGAAGGGCCCTCCCTGACCCTTGATGGGAGACCTATTTTCTGGGCTGGCGAGACTGAGAGTAGAAAAAGGAACTTTATAAGTTGGGATTAATTTGGTGGATGGTTCGGGCTGGAGGATGATATCCAGGTTCATGGACACATCAGCTGGAGGCTGATGTATTCTGCTTGTGGACTGGGATGTTCTGAGCAGGACACCGAAATGGTTTTGGTGAAAAGCTATTGAACTGGAAAGGACACTGCAGTTCAGAAAGGAATTTCTGACAATAGCATTGTGCCTGGAGGTCAATAGGGAAATTTTGTTGATTACTATTGTGCATAAAGGCCAATAGGGACACTTTGAGTGAGAGACAGGGCTTGCTCAAAGGGTACGGGATCCCAGAGTACAGGATCTTCTGGAAGTGGCGCCAACCAGCATAGAAGATTCTGGGTTTATGATCTAGGGATAGGATCATAGTTGCATGAACTCAAGGTGCTATTATGGAACCTAAGATGACCCCACACCCCTATCTGCATGAATGGAGGAGTGGAAGAATCTGAATCCTTTATAAGCATTGGGGCAGGAGTTTATTGTAAAATATGTTTTTGTTCTTATCTTATTGCAGGTGTGACCCATCATGTCTTCTGACCCACTGCTTCAGGCTGCAGTATCTGCCGGTGTGAGACCACCACAAATGGACAAAGAGGTCGCATGTGACAAGTGCGGGGAGATCTTCACGGGAGAGAGCCTGAGGGTCCAGCTGCGACAGCACCGTGTGAGGGAGCACAATGGGGTCCAGGTTTTCTGCCCATGGTGTGACAGGAAGAACCTCTTTTCCTGCCCCAGTAACCTGCGGAAACACGCAAAAGTTGCCCATTCCGATGAGGACCAGGGTTTGCTGTCCACAGCCGTTGTAGCCCTGTATGCCGCCGACATCAGTTGCTGGGAGGGTCCAACAGTCAAGATGGAGGACGACTTCTACCCTGAGGCCTTCATGCTGGCAGAGGAGTGGCGGGCAAAGCCTCGTGTCAGGAAGAACAAGAGGATGAAGAAGACAAAGTGTATTATCATCAACTCTGATTCAGAGACAGAGACAGCCCCTGCAGAGCAGAGACAGCCCCCTCGAAAGGAAGCACCTGGAGCAGGAAGGATCATGCCCATCTGTCCGAAGAGGGTGGACAACAAAAGAAAAGCATCAAAGGGGACAGTGAAAGACAAGAGGATTCTGGAGTCACTTGCTGTCACACCAAAGAAAGAGAACATCACATCCAGAGAGGAGCCTGGACTACAAGAAGGGAAGACTCCGGAGGCAGCAACACTGCCTCTTCAGTCCAGTGAGGCCAAGATGACACCAGAGGCAGCATCATCATCTGCTCCACCCAATGTCGCAAAGAAGCCATCAGAGGCAGCAACAGCATCTCCTTCTTCCAATGTCACCAAGAAGGCATCGGCAAAGGGAAAGGATCCCAGACCACAGGGAAATGTAGAGGAGGAAAGAAAGAATTTCGAGATAGCTGAAAGTCATAGCCAGGAAGGGAATCACTTGAAAGAAACGGAAAAGGCACCAGAAGCAGAGACCGGCAGTTCTGATGGAGGAGAGGAAGGTGGAACTAGCGTGGCCATTAGTGAGCACCAGGAGAAGCAGGCTGTTCCCCTAGAGGACTACCTCAGCCATGAACTGGATGTGATGGTCAGCCATGATGACCTGGATGAAGACCTGCTGCAAAGCTCGAAGGGTGAAAAGAACCCCTCAGGCACACATAGGCCACCTCTCAGATCAGTTGTTTGTGTGAAGGAGGATGAGAGGCAACTACAGAGGAGAGAAAGGGAGGAGAAGATTCATGCCAGGGCACAATACCTCCGCCAACATGGTAGATGGGAAGATGTGCAGCATAGAGGTGGGTCTGAGTGGTGCGTCATATTCAAAATCCAGGATGACCACCAGTATTACTGGGAGAAGGCACGAGTGGAAGTGGGGCAAGAATATGTGCGCCGACTGCTGGTTAGACGACAGGGTCTGCTGAGAAGTGGTGCCAGGCTTCCTCCTCGAGTCGAATGGGAGAGGCTCACTTTGGACAACTTTGAAGAGGAAAGGGCATCGTTGGCTGCAGCTTTCCAAGTGCAACCCAGTACCTCCATCAAGGAACTGTCCCGGGGCACCAAGGTCCAGAAGTACTCTCCCCAAGCTTGGGAGTCCTACAAGAGGAACAGGGACACCTCTTTGGCAGCACCAAGCCCTATTCTGACCCCACTACCATTGGATTTCCAACCAAGACCTGCGCCATCATCTCCAAGCAGTGTCATACCAGAGGCAGCAGTGGCTCCGACTGTAGCACAGAGTGGACAGCAGACAAGTAACATCGGGTGTGGTGAAGGAGCTGAGGCCCCAATCCCTGATCCAGATCTACCTGAGTCAACACAGACTGGATCCAGTATGACTTCTCTTACGGAGAACATCCGCAGAGTTATACAGGTCAAGCAGAGAGCAGCCAGCCTGGAAACTGAGCCCAGTTCGAAAAGGAGGAGAGAGCCAGTGATCAGAGTACAGGAGGGTTCATCCTGGACTCTGAAGACCCAGCCAGTCCATTTATGTCAGTCTGCCCACAAGATCCTCCGAGATGGGGCTTGGCCTGAGGTGCCTCCAGGTCGGCGTGATTGGAGAAGGGCTACAACAGTATCACTGCCGAAGGTGGATCTGGTGTGGCCACCCCCCAACTGGAGAGAGCTGTCCCCTGACAATCTGTTGTGGGCGTGGGAAGTGGCCACTGCAATGTGCTTGATGGCCTCCAACCCTGACGGACATTTTCCAGCTAGTGACCGGAGGCAGAGCCTGGATCGCTATAATTTTCTAGCTCTGCCGGGCACATATGACCGGGCCGCCACCAGTGCAGCAGAGGAGGTTGCTGGAGAGGCCAGGAAACACAATCACCTGACAGCTCTGCAAGACCCGGAGGCCCTCCCAAAGCACTCAACCATCCCGCTCTTGACTAGGAGGTGGAGCACCATGGACCAGAGGGATTGCTGGGCCGACATCGACCCCAAGCTGGCCACACATCTTCAAGGGGTGCCTCTAGATTTGGAGCGGCTGAGCCCAAAGAAGGATGATGCCAGGGTGCCAGACAAGAGGGTGGTGGAGCCGATGGAGGAAGGGGATTGGGATCGCCTCCGCAATTCCTATCAGTAGAAGTTGAGTAGAGTGAAAGGTTCTCTCCAGTTTCATTGTTCAGCGACACAAGTACAGTGCATCTGACTAAAGGGACCAGCAGCACTGCAGGCCCTGGTTTCCATTTTCTGTTATTGTAAACTGTCCAAGTTCATGGACAGTAAGGGTAGAGTCTGGGGTGAGACCCTGTGGCTCCTGCAATGTACTCGGTGGTTTTTGTAGCAAATGCTATGTTGGAATCTGCCCATGTACTGTTAAATGAATCAGACCCATATGCTGTCATGTATTGGAGTATGTTATTTTACACTTGAAATGTACCTAATTTGACATTCTGAATACCGGTCTTGATCTGTACTGATGGTAGACTGAGGAATCTGGCCATGTACAGTCATGAGACATCACAGGGTATCATTTCATACTGGGAATGTACCAAAACTGTATAGAAAAAAATGTGTAAAGTGTTCAAGTGTAAGCAATACTTGGACCTGTTCGAATGGTTACATCTGTGTATGTGCAGGTGCAAATATGTATTGGATTGTAATTGTATAGAAAAAAATGTGGAAAGTGCTCAAGTGTAAGCAATACTTGGACCTGTTCGAATGGTTACATCTGTGTAGGTGCAGGTGCAAATGTGTATTGGATTGTAATTGTATAGAAAAAAATGTGTAAAGTGTTCAAGTGTAAACAATACTTGGACCTGTTCGAATGGTTACATCTGTGTATGACCAGGTGCGAATATGAATTAGATTGTAATTGTGTAGAAGAAATGTGTTAAGTGTTCAAGTGTAAGCAGTACTTGAACAAGTTAGAATGGTGACATCTGTGTAAGTGCAGGTGCGTATATATATTTCATTGCAATTGTATGGAAGGAAGGTTTAAAGTGTTCAAATGCAAGCAGTACTTGGTCAGGTAAAGCTATAACGACTGTGTAAGGGTAGTTACAAATATATGTGTATTCCCTGATTGCGTTGTATGGAAGAAAATTGTGAATTGTTTAAGTTAGACTAGTAACATCAGTGTAAGCACAGTTGAAAACATCTATTTGAGGGCAATGGTATTGGAGATAGGTGTATATTGTTCAAGTGTAAACTTTATTTGAACAAACCAGTGGCATCTATGTACTTGATTGTGATTATATCAAAGATTGATCCTTATTGAAGGGTAAACGCTATTTAGATAAGACAAGTCAATGGTGTCTGGTAACAAGTTACATGTAAGTTGTAAATTACAAATGTATTGACTGGAAATGTAAATTGTTTCAGTATAACCAATACTCCGGAAGAATGACTTGTGTATTCTTGCTGAACATGGAAGGCATTAATTGAACAACAGTTGGGAAGTTGCGGTGTAACCTTATGTACACGAATACAAAGTGTATATATGAGATCTCCATCCAAGTGCAAGTGATGTTATGACAAACATCAGTTGGGAAGTTGTACCAAATTTATATGTAAAGGTAAAGACTGCAAATAGGACCTCTAGATGAGTAAGAACAGGTAAAATGTATAAGCACACTGGGCACTGAGTGTAAATGATGTTTGAAAGCTGACTTTGAAGTTGTAACAGAATGGATACATAGATACACTAAGTACACTGAGTAATATAAATATTGGTAGTAATGAATTGTAATCCTGCGGAAGTTGAGTGCTTCCAACATTGTCAGTGTGATGAAAATTTGATTATTAACGATTCAATGTGTAAAAGGGTGACTGATTATACAAATGGATTAATGCAGGATGGCCATGCTATGGCATGTTATTACAGCTGTACTTTCAAACTGTTCATGGCTGTTGATTAAGTTGATATTCAAGGTGTCCTGTATACAATTTAACATTGGATAGATGGAGTTATCTGTTTCAGTCTGAGGCCATGTTTGGGCACATGAAAGTAATTAATAGTTGAGGGTATGAGGGTGAGATTACACAGTATGTCGGTAAATTGTCCTAGCTTACAAGGTAAACTGATCTGTGTGAACACATAGTAACTTTTGGTATGAACTTTTGATCAACTGTAAACCATACAATGCTTTAAATGCAGGAGCATTTAATTTCTTAAGTTGGGGGTATTGTAACAGCCATGCTGTTATATTAATTGTGATACAAGTACTAAGGGCAGCTCTGCTGCTAAGTGTCACCATTTATTGAGTGGAAATCTTTGCCGAGTCAAGTTGACAGGGTTAGGCCTAACAATATCATGGGTGCACCTGCTATGCTCAGGATGTTTACCTTTAAGTTAAACTTCAGAAATTCAAAGCTATTGTAAAATAACATATAAAATGTTGTAGCCAGTAGCATATTTGTAAGATTTGGTAGTTTATAAGGTTAAACTAAGGCCAACAAGCTTCATTCATGATCTTCTCCGTGAATGTTTTGGTGCTGCGCAGCCATTTTGTTGGCTTGTCGGCTCTGGTGCACTGTCACTTCAGAACGAGGTTTGGGGAGTTAGCGTCTGGAAAAGGTTACTAAGGCAACACTTGTATTAACAATGTTATGAAAAGCTATTGAGATGGAGGAACTTGGGATGTTTCACACTTTTGAGAAGTTTCGTTGCGAAACTTTCTGTAGTTTTAAAGTTATTTGGGTTTCAAGTCATTTGCTGGAATGCTTGGAACACTTGGAACGAAATTATGGGATGGCTCACTTCTATATAAGGCCGCGCGATTTGCGTTTTGGTCATTCTGACTCTGGTGGGTCAAGTCAAAGGTACTTGCACTTGCCTCTTGAGCCCTCTCTTCAACCTTCCATCTTCTTCTATCTCATCAGTTACATTTTTTTGGAACGATTAATGAAACTGGAACAATTTCGACAAGAATAATTTAACTAATTTTGTAGAAGACAACACTGGAACGGTCTAATTATTTATGGAGCGTTTAGGCCTACTAAGTCTAAGATTAGGATCATTAGCACGAAATGATGATTTGGAATACCAGCATTGTTGTATTGATTAGATCAACAGGCAACTTGACTTGACTCGGCACCCATCATTTGTACACCATGTTTTCGGCCATCCATAATAAACAGTTTTCCTTGGAATTTAGAAACGTCTCGGTGGTCTATGGCAAACGACAGGGACAATTGCAGTAATTTCGATCTCTTTTATTCAGTAATGTTGATCAGTGAAAGTTCAGCTTGTTTTCCACACTACCTGCTGTCATTCCGTTGAACAGGAACTGTATGCGATTGAATATTGAGATTGAAAGGGGGTGATCTGATAATATTTTTGAATGAATATTTGAGAGAATGGATTCCCGACTGACCGTGTGAGTGGTGCCCGTCTGCGTGAGTTCCCCGGCCCACGGTAAATCCGAAATAATGTTTGACATGAAAGCGCTCGGCGGGAGTGATGGTTACAATATATATATATATATATATATATATATATATATATATATATATATATATATATATATATATATATATATATATATATATATATATATTATATATATATATATATATTATATATATATATATATATATATATATATATATATATATATATATATATATATATATATGTGTGTGTGTGTTTGTATATTATTGTGATCAACTAGAAAAGGAGATTTGCTTGAACTAGGAAAGGAGATTTGCTACACCATCCTTATTCTTCAACACATGTACAGTCAGGATCTGGACATTACAATCTGTTACATTGTTGCCATGTATATGTACATACATGTAGCTTGGAGGATTACCTGAAGTTTATACGCAGATTCCTCATTGAGTTTTCGGTCAGGCACTAATTTGCGTGGTATGTTCAAACAGGAGTGGCATTCGACGTAATTTTGGTGAAGTCCTATATTGTACCGGTAGTTCTTGCCTTCCAAAGTAATCACTGGCAGCTAAATAAACCATGTAGGAGGAGATGGGGAGGGGTGAACTTCCTAGTATGCTTGGGGAGGGGGGGGGTGGTCTCAGCATAATGGTACAGGTAGTAATTTTGCCCTGGTGCAAGGTCCAGAAAAAAAGAACATTTAGAATTAATGGTTTGTATGAAGTACAGAAAATAAAGGTATTTCCAGTGCACAAAGTCTGCATAAAAATGCCCAGTGTGCAGAAAATTCCTTGACCCCCTCCTTGTACAGCAACAAAATAATAACAGCAACAATGTTTGTGTTAACCCATTTTAGCATGCATGAAAATGGGGATAGAGCATCACAATTACAGGAAAAATTACAGCATGGATGTTCATAGGTGTCAACCCCAAAGGACGTGTGACCGGGAGGTTCTGGTAAAAAGTGCATGAAATCAAAGAAAATAGACAATTTTGCCTCAAAATACTTGTCATTTTAAGCACTTTTTAAGTCTTCAAAATGGGAAACTTAGACTGAAAATGGCAGAGTTGACAGCTCTGGATGTTACACAATGTGATTTTTTTTCAAACTGCAACATAAAAACCAAGGCTGGTTACAAAAAAAAGGAGAGGTCTCTTTTACTATACAACATGGATTTTGCAACATCAACCTCAAGATAGTTTAACCTATATTTAGGTAGCTATGTGGGGGTGGAGGGGTAGGAAGGGGGCGAGACCATATGCTATATGACAATGATGTATGAAGTCGACTGAGCTGCTTCGAATAAAGATAGATGAAGCCACTTCAACAGCATTTAAGGGGTTAAAATGACATATCTGTGATTAAGCACAAAAAGCCTTTTTAATAATGATCACTCTTCATAAGCTATCAAGATCACCAGTCATTTGAAAATCATGTGGTATAAATATCTACCCCAGACAATCTCAAGTGTTTTGCAGAAATCAATTTGATAGTGGAGAGAAAGCGTCAAATAGTGATCGACTGTGTGCAACGATGAGTTACATGAAGCATATGGTGGGTGGTATGTTCTCACTTAGCTAATAAATTGAAAAGAAACAGCTACTAAAAAACCATGCTGCTCAATTCAAAATGAGTATAGGCTCCGAAACTTGTTCTGAGTAGTTACCTGCTGAAGACCCTTTAATTTATTTGGGCGAATACAGCCCATGTCAAAATTCTACACAGGAACATGTGCAACATGGACAATAGTACTTCCATATGTGTATAGGTTAGACAGTGACAGGTTAGCTTATGGAGAAAAAAAGAGTTTGGACTGCGGAATAGGATAATGACTACTAGGGAGTGGTTCTCGACAAAAAGACACAAATACAATAAAACCATGCTGCTCAATTTTATAGGAGAACACAAGAGCAGTTTTCTCTAGAAATATGCAGGCACACTGTTTTATCCTACAAATATAATCAATGGGTTTTTTTTCCTTTGTCTGTTATTGCATGCTTTGACTGTTGCTGGGATATTAATCTTATCCAATTGTAACAGAACTTTCAGGCCATAAAGCTAACATATTAACCTTTTGAACCCAGGGATTCTGGGAGGTTACCATGGTTACACAATCCATTTGGCACATGCATATGTAAATTATTATTACCTTCTCGAATTGACGTAAAACATATAATATATATTTTTTTTGCAATACTCAGACAACAAACAGCATTATTATGTACATAATATAATTCATCATTTTCAATATGATGCAAGCTAATTAGCATATATATTTGGTATTCAAAATGGCTGCAATATAATTTTTGAAGAAAAAATTTATATTTTGAAGACATTTTTGCATTTAGGGCTTCTAGTTTTCCAAATAAATAAAAATATTAATGAGATAAGGCCAGATAATAAAGGCAGAGGTCCTTAGCTTCATTTTGATATATATTATGTCACCAGTTGCATGTCGTACACATGTATATCATGATTATAACTGATAAACAACCTTGGGTATGCAAAGCTATATGCGCCATGTTGGGTAAAGATGAAAAGCACATGACCTTTGACCCCGTTTCAAGGTCATTTGCCACCTGCTGGTATCTACCCACTCCTTAGGGCATAAAACTGTACTTATCAACTAACTTAATTATCAGACCAAGACATATCATAACGATATATTTCGTGCTATTCAGTTTTTTTATGTTAACAAGTTAGGCCCACCAGGCACTTGACAGTGCAGATCATTTGTCGGCCTTATTTTCTGTCATTGCTGCATGTTATCATTGAAGTTTGTCAGTCGTGTGACCTGTCACTTACCTTGACCTGTCGTTTTTCTGATATAACGATATTTTGACGTGGGCATATTGGTATGACCAGCTTTTGTCGAGTCATTATTTTGAGTCGTCACTATAATTGCAGTCGATGTTTTTTCATGGCAATATTTTTTGCTGTTGTTATATCACATTTAATGCTGAGGAGAATAGAATAGAATAGAATTTTATTGCATGTATCACCCTCTAGGGGCCATTGCACATACAATCACTACTACATCTAGATTGGCTACCTGGCAATTGTTCTATAATATTATGAGTAATTTCTAGTCTACTGATACATATAATACGAACGAACACAGAACAATATAAATAGTACACATATTAAAACCTGAACACAGCTACTGTAAGTTATCATTTCAGCACCATACTATGTATATTTTCTGAGATTTCTTTCTCATTGGGATAGCATATTTGACTAGATAACTGATACTGGTGTGGCCAGGTCTGATATTGCATTTGCTTTCCAACAGAATTTTGCCAGATTATTCATCTTTTTGTTTGTCATTACATATTTGAATATAGCTTCATTGTTGCTACCATGCATCTCCTTAGCTTTACTTATCCACTCTTGTATACATTCTTTTCTTACATGGTCCAATGTTTTTCACCCTAATACAAAATGAATTTTATCCCCTAGTTCTTCACTACTGCAAATATATCATTTTAGTTCAGCCCTATCTATTTTCTTGTATCTTCCTCTCTCTATCATTAACTTGTGAGCTGAAATTCTTAACTTTGTTAGCTCCTTTCTCCATGTAAAATTTTGAATTTCATTTAAATAATCTTCATAACCAAACTTTTTCCCTATTACTTTAAGAACACATAATTTGTTGTTCTTTTCAATTTTTGTTTCCCAAACCGAGTAGAACTCATTATCCATTTTTGTGATCATTGAACTTAAGAGTGAGCTGTTGCTATTTTGGAGGTTGCCCAGCTCATAATGATTTGCCAGCTGTTGTAGCTGGAATATCCAATAGCCTATACCGCGATTAGCAAGCTCTAAATGATCTTTGTAAGCTAGATCTAAAAGGGAATTTTCGTTGCTCTCCTTCAATCTGTACAGAAATTTCCTTGAATTTTTAATAATATAACATATTGGTTTGCGTCCCAGCTCTCCATATACGGCCGCGTTACTTGCCTTCTAGTGTACACCCAATATGTACATATTTACAATAGCTAACGTGTAGTTTTTCTACTACTAAATTATCAGTGCTTGCTTCAAGACATTTGACATGGCATATTTTATCGGTTTTAATTTTACAAATACTTGGACCCCACACTTCTGACCCATATAGGCTGATGGGTGTAATCAGTTGATCATACATTTTTAGCATAACGTGAGGTTTCAAGTTTGTACCATTCAGACATTTTTTTTACTTTGAACAATGCTTTAAGGCTCTTATCATGGAGGTCACTCACTGTATGTGAGAATGTTCCAGAGCATGCCATGTTTATACCCAAAGATATGTATAAGTTAACCGCTTCAAGTAAATTATCATTAAAAACAAACATTTCGTTTGATTAACATCCTGTCGAATTAAACACCATTACCTTGGTTTTTTTGCTTTTTACTTCTAATTTCCAATTATCACAATACATTTTTAATTTGTCCAGGCAGGACTGTAACCCCTGTTTCTCTCTGACAACAGGATTAAATCATCTGCATGTTAGAGACAATTTAAAGACCTATCACATAAATAAACAGGATCATCATTTTCATCAAGCAAATCCGGGATATCATTTATGAAAAGACAGAACAGGGTGGGGCTCATTGTATCCCCTTGTCTCACCCCTACAGATGTACCGAAAGATTGCCTGATGTGCTTCCCTAGCTTTACGCAAAATTTTCACATTAGAGTACATATTTTTAATCACCTTATAAAATTTTAAGCCAACACCCACTTGCAGTAATTTAAGGTACAGGGCTTCTCTCCATACCAAGTCAAATGCCTTATGGAAATCTACAAATGCAGCATATAATTTTCTGTTTTTTCGCTTTTTAACTTTGGTATATCTATTTATCAGACTTTTGAGTACATATATATGGTCAGATATGCGGGATCTTTTACATGATCCGATTTGTGTATCATGCATAATGTTTCTACCTGCGAGAAAATTGACAAGTCTCTTGTTGAGTATTGCACTGAATACCTTCCCTAGACAACTGCTGGTTATTCCTCTATAGTTATTGAGGTCACTCTTGCACCCTGATTTGAACAGAGACACTATGTATCCTTGCGACCAACTTTCGGGATAACACGCAGTGCTTAATACTTTATTGAATAACAGGAGATGAAGGGTAAGGCAAGTGGCTGAACAAAATTGAAGGTGAACGATCAGATTCCAAGGCAAGACCACGGTAGGCTGGTAGCGCCAAGCAGTCTCAGGGAAACAGCTGTGTTACATTGTACGCTTCCTATTATTTCATTGGCAATAAAATCTTAACCCTGGAGGATAGTATTAGTATTTCTGTCCACTCGAGTCACCCGGTTTTGTAATTTGTGTGTGTGGGTAACAGGGTAACGAAACCACCTCGGAGATTTCTGAGGATAACTTTGAATGCTTTAAAACAAAAGGATTATATTTCTTGCACATAAACGCAAGATCCTTGCCCTGTAAGCTTTCAGAGATAAGACAATTAGCGGCCAAATCCAAGGTGGCTGTCCTTTCAGTGTCAGAAACATGGTTGGATGACACATTTGCTGATGATGAGATAAAAATAGATGGCTACACCCTACTCAGGAATGACAGATCTAGAACGGGCGGTGGTGTCTGTGCCTATGTAAGAACGGACTTGGCCTACAACCCAAGGCCAGATTTACTCAACGACAATTTAGAGGCTTTATGGTTTGAACTATTACTACCAAAGACTAAACCAATCATTACTGGTACTATATATCGCCCTCCTAAAGACAATACTTTTTTAGATAATTTTGAAAATGTTTTTACACAATGTCGATCAGACTGTGACACTAGCTGTAATACTTGGGGATTTTAACATCTGCTTTCTGCAACAACCAACAACATTATTCAGTAAGTACAAACAGGTACTGGACATCTTTGATTATACACAACTTATTACTGACCCCACTCGAAGTACAAATACTTCTTCATCCCTAATAGATCATATCTTGTGCAATTGTAATGACAAGATTTTTCAATCAGGTACTATAGACGTTGGGATCAGTGACCACTCCATTGTTTATTGCACCCGCAAAGTGTCCAAGGGGCAAATTGGACAGCACAATGTAATTAAAATCAAATCGTGCAAACATTATACTAAAGACATTCTGGAAGAAAAATTGCACGCAGTGGATTGGTCTAGTGTAACACAAAGTACAGATGTACATGTCCAAAAAAAGTAGTGATAAAATTTAGCGTTCTTCGAAATAAAGTTCAAAGGCAGATCAAGAGAGCTAAAGCAGAACATTTCAGTAATAAAATTGAGGAACACAAAAACCCCAAAAAACTTTGGCAACAACTTAAAAATTTGGGTTACTCCAATACCACCAAAGACAAATCCAAAATCATAATTGAAATTGATGGCGAGCTTTGCTTTGAATCAAAAAAAAGTTGCCGATCATATTAACAAATATTTTACTGAAATAGGTGCTTCTCTTGTGGACAAACTGCCAACTTTCACTGGTAAATTCAAGACAGTCTCCACTCTTGAAGGAGTATTACAATCAAAAAGGTATAACTCCCAATTCTTTTAAACTCCTTGAGGTGACGGAAGACTTTGTCCAGAAAGAGCTCAGCAACTTGAATACATATAAGAGTACTGGGCTTGATGATATTCCTGCAAAATTTCTGAAGGATAAATCAGGTAATCTAAAACTACCAATTACCTATATAATCAATTTGTCCATCAGAAACAACATTGTTCCTGATGAGTTTAAACTTGCACGAGTTTTCCCCCTCTACAAGAAAAACAATAGACATGATGCCGGAAATTACAGACCAATAAGTATCTTATTGGTCGCTTCAAAAATCCTTGAAAAGGCAATATACATTCAATTGGAAGAATACCTGACCCACAATAACATACTTTAATATTTATGAGCTTCAGTCTGGTTTTAGAGCAAACCACTCGACCGACACCTGCCTAACATATATTACTGATTATATCCGCACCGAAGTTTCCCATGGTAATTATGTAGGCATGGTTTTGCTGGACCTCCAAAAGGCGTTCGACACTGTCGATCACGAAATTTTGTGCAAAAAACTAAAATCTATGGGTGTGGAGTCGATCGAGTGGTTTAAATCTTATCTAGAAGGTCGCAAACAGACGGTCACTGCCAGAGGTGAAAAATCAAACTTCCTACAGGTTAATTGCGGGGTCCCCCAGGGCAGCATTTTGGGCCCACTTTTGTTTTTGTGTTATATCAGGACGTGCTATAGATGGACTACCAACGGCAGGGCCCCCTTTGTACCATCTATGTTGCCGCTGCTCAAGTGATCGGTTGTTTGAGCGAGCACCTTCAGTGCTGAACAAACACAACTCCACGGTCTGCGCTGTTTACACGTTACTTGTACTTGGCGACCATGATATAAACGCAGCCAGGTCACGCGATGAGAGGCGAGAATAATCGCGTCACCGACTGAAATGTGCAAAATTTTTCACCGTGTTCCACATTTTAAAGTCAAAATTTAGCGTTACGCCGGACTCGGCTACAAGAAATGAAACCACCATCATGATCCTACCGGCATACACTATCCATCTAAAACTACATTTTTATTGCTGATTACGGCGTAAGGAGTTATTACGCACGCAAGTTGTCTAACTTTGCATCATTTTGGACAGAAAAATGCAAAAAAAAAAAAAAAACTTTTATCGGCCCATTTCAACGAAAAACACATCGATGGACTCGTACGGTTCTGATTCAAACGATGAGACTGGTTGCGCACGCATAAAAATCTCCGTTTTTGAACTTGGTACAATAGGACACCCGATGTAAGCCTGATGTAAGTAACCCGATACAACCGAACGCGGAAACATAGATGGAACAACAATCGGACTGAGCAGGGGGGATTAACTTGAGCTGCGCTACTGAACACACTTTGAAGTCGTCGCGCCCAGTTGACCACTGAAGGGATAAGCTCTCCCTTTTTGGCAGTCCATCTATAGCACGTCCCTGGTTATATAAATGACATGCCCATCAGTGTTTATTGCAAATTAGCACTATATGCCGATGACAGTGCCCTCATGACCTCTGGTAGGGACCACGTGACAAAAGCAGATCCTCTCAGCTCGGAATTAAAATCATGTCAAGAGTAGCTTACCGATAACAAACTATCCCTCCATCTTGGTAAAAATGTATCAATTATATTTGGATCCAAAAGAAAATTAAAAAGAGTTACACAGTTTCAAATAAAATGCAATGAACACATTATACAACAGGCTAAATCTGTCAAATATCTTGGCACTATTCTGGACGAAAATTTATCTGGCAAATACATAGCAGAAAGTAGTATACAGAAAACTAATTCGAGATTAAAATTCCTTTACAGACAGGCACAATTTCTGAATGTACAATCTAAGAAGACCCTTTGCTCTGCACTCATTCAAAGCCATTTCGATTATTCATCAGCCTCTTGGTATTCTGGTTTCAACCAAAATTTCAAAAAGAAACTCCAAATTTGTCAGAAAAAAATAGTCAGATTCATTCTTGGAGAAAATCATAGATGGCATGTTGGTCAAGAGGCTTTGGATAAATTATCTATGTTAAACACTGCTGACAGGGTGAAGCAACTAAAATTAACACAAAATTTTTCATAATACTTCTCCAGCATACCAATCTCAACACTTTTTCAGAATTCAAAATCAACCCAATCATAGTACAAGAAATATTGCCTATAACTTTGTAGTCCCCCATGTATCAAACGATTTTGGCAAAAACACTTTCTACTTTTCGGCCATCAAAGATTGGATTTCCTTACCTGATACAATAAAATCGAGTAGAAATCTATCATTATTCAAATCAGCAGTAAAAAAAAAAACACATAGCAACTAAGGCTTTGTCTGATGAGTCAAGTCAGTTTATGTATTATTAATATATATTACATGCCCCCCCCCCCAACCTTCCTCATCTTTTACTTTAAGGAAATTATCTATTGTGTCTTGGTTTTTAAAAACAGCCATTACATATTTTAATTTTAATTTCTATATATACATGTATAATGATGGATATATTTTAGTTACATTGTGTATTATATCTATATTAGTTATTTAATTTATTCTATTTATATACCATCTCCTCTCATGAATTCATCACTCATCATATTCAAAGGGACCCCAATGGAAATAAGTCTGAAATACTGACTTTATTGGGCAATCCTGGCGAATTCAACATACATTTGTATATTTCAGTTTGATGTATATTATTTTATTGTGATGTACAATTTTAGTTTATCTAATTCTCCTATGTTTACACATTTCAGTTATTGTACTGTTTTAGTGAACACTGTGTTCTTTTATTATTTGTATGTTGATTCGTCAAATAAAATCAATCAATCAATCAATCAATCAATCATGTGTTTTTTAAAGTTTCACGGCACACACAGTTGACCCGATCTGTCACTTGGACTTGTGAGATCCTGGATCCCAAAATAAAGGCACAGCATGTCTGCACGTTAACTTGCCCAAGTCCGAGCAGGTGCCGGTGCTGCAAGTGCTCGGTACGTTGCCGCTGCTGCCTTGGGTCGCGCGCGGAGGTGTTAAGAACACTTTCATTTGTTACTGTATATTTATAAGTTATCACATGGTTGTAGCTGTATAACCCCCTGTATCAGCCCCCGAGCACCCTTATCGTCACGAGACCTAAGGTCTTATGACGATACGGATGCGAGGTACAGCTACAACCATGTGATAATCTTTATAAATATTTCCATTCGGTGTAAATAGGCCTAGGCTATAGAATGCAGATCCTCAGTCCCGGGGTAGCCAGCCTCACCCAGATATCGTCCAATACTTTTAAATTTGGACAAAAGAGAGGCAGGCTCACGATCCTATCACCCCTGGTTCGTAGGCATTCAGTTCCTGTGCGGCCAATCAGAAAAGTATCATCACAGACCCCAAATTATAAATATTCATAAATATCAACCTTGTGGAAATCTTCAGGTTGATATTTCTGAATTTATAATTAGGGAGTGTGTGAGAATCCTGTTCTTTGATTGGCTGTACAGGAACTGAATCCCTAGTAACCATTTTGAGGGTGAGATTTACGAATTTGTAATTAGGAACTTGTGGCTGCTCACATCTAATTGGTTATACAAGGAAAAAGCACACATGTGCTGATTTTAGCCTCATTTTGAGCCACCTTGCTCTGAAATACCAAAGCTCGTGCTTCCATACCAACCCAATAAACAATAATAATGTATAACCAGGGCTGTATGTACACCGGATGGTAATATATATATATATACATATATTACCGTAAATTGTATCCGCAACATAAAATTTTTGCATTGTGGCATGATTTTTTTATTCTTTTTTGGACAAATCTTACAAAATCTTCTCCACAACCGCTCAACCAATTGCTTTGATATTACATAAGAACACTCCCAGGGACACCTGGTTCTTAATGTGTTCACCATTTGGTGCTGCATTTTTTTTTTTTTTTTTTTGTACAAATTTTATATGAATTTTTGTATGCTTTCGTTTCTTGTCACTTCTCTCCAGAACCGTCCCTCAGATTAAGTTGAAACTTTGTGGATATGTTCCTTGTAAAAGGGTCAAGCAAAGGTGCTCACTAGGTGGAACTGCTGTGAATTCTTGATTTTAAAACATTTTTCTCAATTCTGGTACTTATCAGTAAATGCACCTTTTCTGTTGCTTTTTATACAAGTAAATTGGCATTCTAATGGCAATTGACATTTTGGACTTCACCGAAGAAACTGAATGTCAGATTTACTTCAAACTTAGTGGCAATGTACCTTGGGTGGGTCTGTACCATTCTTGCTCTAATGGTCACGCTTCATTGGTTTTTGGAAATTCTATAATTTTTTTTCCGAAAATCTTTCAAAAAAGTTTTAATAGGAAAGTTTAACATGGGAATTTCTTGTAATGGTTATAACGTAAATAATATTGGCCAGATTTGTGCCAAACTTGATAGGGATGTACCTTTTATAAGTGTCCCCGTATTTTGTGTAAATAGTCATACTCCTGTGATATTTGGACCTTAACCTCATTCCCAAGGTCACAGGACAACTGAAACGAAATTTACTGTTCACTTGATAACTTGAGATCTGTTTTGAGTTAGGACCTCGATGTTGCACATGTTAATGTTTCTCTATGAAGGTGATTCTTAGACAGTACATGAGTGACCTTGACCTCGTTTCTGGGGTCACAGTGGAACATACATGAATTTTACTCTTCACTATACCTTGAGAACCACTTGAACTGGGACCTTGATGTTGCACATGTTAGTGTTCTTCTATAAAGGTCCGACTAACTCAATACATGGGTGATCTTGATCCTATCCAAAGTTCACCGAGTTGCAAGTGTGATGAATGTCCAGGTCAGCTGAGCATGGGCTGTTCACACAGCCCTCTTGTTTACCTATATGGAGGCATGGGAATGATATCCCCGCCAGTTAGGGAAATTATCAGCCAAGTGTGATCAGGCCATGGTTAAGTAAGATATAGCAGCTATTGACAAAGATGCTAGACCCCCGTACCCAGTGGCTCCCTATCCAGTCTATTCAACATGTCACGTCCAGCGATTGGTATAATCATTTCGGTCAAATTTTGGGAGGAAAAAAATCTAGAAGAAGTGTGCCTCTGATACCCATCCAACCAATTGCTTGAAAATTGCAGAGACCTGTAAGAGCCCACAGTACACTCCTTGATATAGATAACCTCGACATAATTTCCAAGGTCTCGTGGCTTCTTACTTCATGTAGTCCCATGTTTAAATTAGGTTAGATTATGAACTCCAGAACTACTTGAGCTCGGAATTTTTGATATTGCAAATGACATGGTGCTCCATTAGTGCTATGTTGAGCTTACATCTGAATGACCTTAACCTCTGAGATGCGTCACAGCTCGCTGAGATTATCAATGAAGACACGCTTATATACAATTTCAAACTCACTTTGTTAAGCCATATTAAACGCATATTTTAATCCACCATGGGTTTTAAATTTGCTTTTTACAGAGGTGCGAATGAAGGTGTTGTGACAATTATAAAGTAGACCATCATTTTTGGTTCACTGTAAATTGATCTGAATAATCTTTTCCTTTGTAAAACTATCAACTTGGTCTGACATGAGTCTTTCAAATAAATTGTATATCCCCCGTATTTTTATTCCTAATCTTACACAGTGAAAGTCCGACTATCGTCGAGACACAATTCATGACTGCAATTTTATGACATGCTTTTAAAATTCAGATTAATTTTCTCCTGTTTGAATCGATCTATACAGTAGCATTTAGAAGAGTGCATTATAGTATTTTTGGAGAAAAAAATCTGCAAGCATGAACAGGAATAACAGAAACCGTTATTTTTGGAGTGCAGATACAAGAACCAGAAATGAGAACGCATGGCCACTAATTGCATGTAGGCATCTGGCCCTT
This sequence comes from Hermodice carunculata, assembly GCA_964020975.1. Taxonomy (NCBI): domain Eukaryota; kingdom Metazoa; phylum Annelida; class Polychaeta; order Eunicida; family Amphinomidae; genus Hermodice; species Hermodice carunculata. The sequence goes on from OZ026623.1 coordinate 23,910,176, forward strand.
TGAATGTTCAAATTAGAGGCAATGTATACGGAAGTATTCTACAGTTGGGGGGATGACAGACCACTGACAATAGATATCGCAAACCATATTTTCATAGGCTACAATATGCGCTTCATACAGCTTTATGATGACCAGGTGGCTTTTTGTACCTGGCAGAAGTAACACATAGGAGGTAGTAAGGACAACTCTGCCATTCCTCACAAAATAAAGGCCTGAACACAAAAGCAATGGATCCTTTCATCCCAGTTTATAATAAATTGCTTTTGTGTTGCAGGCTATAGTTTGTGTGAGTGAGTTTTGAACTTACTAGCTCTTGGTGTCAAGGAGCTTTCCCAGCCTACGTCAAGAAACTTGGTCATTCCATTGGGAATAATGCTAATACAGGAAGTTAATTCTATTCCAGATATTGATAATGAATACTATGGGTTCAACCGATAAGCACACGAGGGATCAAAATAGGCTACACTATGCGTTTCGTTTAACTTTATGATGACCAAGCGGCTTTTTGTACCTGGGAGAAGTAACACATAGGAGGTAGTAAGGACAACTCTGCAATTCCTCACAAAATATAGGCTTGAACACAAAAAGCAACGGATATTTCCTTCCAGTTCATAAATTGCTTTTGTGTTGCAGGCTATAGTTTGTGTGTATGAGTTTTGGACTTACTAGTTCTTGGTGTCAAGGAACTTCTCCAGCCTACAGCAAGAGACTTTGTCACTTCATTGGGAATAATGTTGATGTGATTAGTTAAAATATCTTCTAGATTTGGGTATTGAAAAAAAAATAGGATCAATCTAGGAGCACATTAGGGTTTGTACACATTCGCAAGTTGAGATAGAAACGGAAACGAGACTCATCGCAGATCATCTGTGCTCCTCCCGCTCCCTATTCGCTTTTGAGATAAATAACGTGAAATCAAATGTAAATGTATGGCATTACTTGCGTGTGACATAACTGAGATTAGTTTAGGAACTCTGTATAGCAGGAGAAAGTTTCGGCAATGATATCATCAGTTTGGCGCTAAAGTCTCAGAGGCGTGCAAGCATGCATTGGGTTCCGTCGCCATGATCATAAAAATCATGCAAAATTCTGCGTCACGTTAAGTCTGAAGCGATCATGCAAGCATGCATTGGGTTCCGTCGCCATGATCATAAAAATCATGCAAAATTCTGCGTCACGTTAAGTCTGAAGCGATCATGCAAGCATGCATTGGGTTCCGTCGCCATGATCATAAAAATCATGCAAAATTCTGCGTCACCTTAAGTCTGAAGCGATCATAATGGTAAGTAAGTTTGTTTCTTAGAGAAAACTTCAGTGTAAAAAATTGACAGTTTGTTAGTCACGTAGGCCAATTCATGCTTTAATGCTTATTTTTGGGTCAAATTACAGTATATACTACAATTCAACAATGGTTTTAAATTTATGGGGCACGTGAGTACGACGGTGCAGTTCAGAAAAAGACAAACCATATTACTCAGGGGCGGATCTAGGTTTTCATTGAGGGCGGCGGGGGGGGGGGGGTCAATGAGTTCCAGAACTGAGCGCCGAAGGCGCTCAGCACGGCTAGGGGGTCCGGGGCATGCTCCCCTGGGAAAATTTTTAAATATAGGTTTAAATTGGTGCATTCTTAGGAACATATAAATCCATTTGAATTGACAAGTTCTCATGATTTTTTGACAAATCACATCGTTACTAGGCAGCTCGAGGGGGAGGGATCAAACCCCCTAACCCCCCTCCCCTTAAATCCGCTGCTGTTACTTCAATGTAAAAACACAATTATGAGACTGAATTTGAAAAAAAAATACGTCAGCAGTTTACTTATGACAAAATGTGTCGTTCCACGATTTCAATGTTTGTCTTAAAATGCAGGAACATTTGAAGTCTCACCTGCGAGGCAAATTTAATGTGGTTGTAGCAGTAAGAAAGTTATAACAATTAGGATATCAACTTCAAAAATTAATTTTTAAATCCCGAGTAATGGTTTTTGGATCATAAATGACGTTTGTTTTGAAGTATTTGTCATTTGAATGCTCTGTATTTATATTAGTGACAGTAAAAGGAACATTACAGGTAAGCTCATCAGACTGTAAAGTGTGTGAATGTTCCGGACGCCAAAATTAAACAGGTAAAGAAAGTGTAACTTCTAAAATGTTTGCAAAACTGATGAGTTCATCAGTGCTGTTTTAAAGAAAAATATTGCGTGTCACTACCGTAACAATAGTTCTTGAAACTGGAATGTCTTGTCATTCTTAAATATACCGTCACCAGGATATACCAGACAGGCCAGTGCTCATTCAAAATATTACGTGTAAGATTTTTGTTTTGAAGCTCATTAGTATGTCATTTGTTATATATTTATGCCTAATGTTCTGTGGTACCAAGAACAAAGGAGAAAATTTTGTAAAAATATTTTACTTGATGAAAACTGGGAAAATAACGTGGGAAAATATACCAGAAAAAAAGTAAATACATGTATAAGCAGTGAATGTGTTAAGCACTGTAAAATCTCTATGAAGGCGCCACTTGCTTTCACGAATGAATGGTATGTTTTCATCTTTCCCTTGGGAAGGATTTTAAATTTTTTTGGTGCGCTACCATCTAGGAGCAGCGACTCGCAGGAGAGCCACCCGATGCTGTTCCAGTGCAAGTAAAATCAAGTGAAAGTCACTTTTCGGGTGTACCCCATGTTTGGGGTTCATGGGACGGGGCAGTATGGTGTAGTAATGGTGCTGTCCAGCTGCGTACAGTCCTCGTGCTCTCTTGCTTGGTACAGTCGTCATACTGTCCAACTTACTCTAACGTCCCCCACTTGCACAATTTTATTTGTTTAAATCTTATTTCATGCGTCAAAGGGAGTGGGTGGGATGTGATGTGTTCATGTTTTCACCAACATAACTTGCAATACATACTTTACGATGTCTCATTGCTCAATGTATCTTGTTGCACATTACCGAGGCTTGGAGGTGAAGTCCAGCTACAGATAGCCACAATTTGACAAATGGAGCAAATAAATATAACACCGTGTCCTTTTTAACAATTCAAAGACAGCAATTTAAATTGCTAATCACTGTAGAACTGTAAAGACCTGAAATAGCTGTGATTCAAATCTGAAAAAGTTAAGGATTCTACTTGAGAAAATAGGCCTATAAGGTTCAAAAAAAAAGGGCAAACAAAATTTGCATGAAAGGATTACCTTTATAATGTACATCAAAAGGCCTAGAAATATGCTATCCCGATCAATGGCCCCACTTCTTCAATAAAAAGACAAAGCTGCCATTGGAAAATTTTAAATATCCATTATTTTTAACAATTTTTTAGTAAAAGTATTATTTCTTCCAGACATTGTATTTAAGTTTTGAAGAACATAACACTTAGTGTATACCATGAAGTAAAGGTCTTGTGTATTGCAATGATATTTCACTTATTTCACATCATGATGATGACGATGAGGTGATCCTGCAGTCAGGTTTTCATTGTCTTACTATCATCCACTTTTTTTTCAGTACAGTTCCATGAGTGTAAGACAATAGTGATTTGTACCGTGTAAATCGACTTAGTTTCACTGTGCTGTCATTTTCACTGATGCCCCACATCACAGGAGTTATTGCAGAAAATAATTTTGACTAGCTGTGCATCCCCAGAATAGGAATGTCATCAGTTTGTTGTCCGTTTATACCCACAACATATTAAACATTTATCTACTTAGTTTTATAGTCGTGTCAGATCAGGCTTAACGTGCAAGTTTTAATGCATCGTATACTGTTTCACAATAGGAATGCGCTAGAAATGCGCTTAATGAATAATGACATGAACTGCTTAGGTAAACTGTTAATACCTTCAGATAAAATGAACAATAAAAAAAATATTTTGATGCTGTAGATGAAAGAGAAATATGCTGCAATAGAAGGTGAAAGCTTGCATGTCCAGCTTCTTAAAAATCAGGTAGATTATATATTTTGACGAAAAGAAATATAAAATAAATTGTGCTGAATATTATAGTGCAGAATATCACATGGTTGCACTTTCGGATTGGACTTCCCTCTTCCATCTTGAATCTGGTCGCAAAGCGAGGAGCAAAAGTGCCAGACGGCACAAATTTAAACTGCTGCAACCAGTGGTCTTTTAATTATCGACATCTGGTGATCAGATTAAGGGATCATAACTGATATTTCAGAGACTTAAATTACTAAAATGATACAAGTACGCGTGGTTAAAAGTTATGAAACTAAACTATTCCGATCTTAGGCTTCATAGTTTCCATTTTTTCCCTAGTTAACAAGGTAGTCTTTGAAAGGGAATAAAACTAGGTCTTCCCATTCATGTTACTATTTCCCTTCAAAATTCAATATCAGTGACCTTGACCTTGTGGCAGAACATACATTAAGTAATCATTAATGATGATATACAAATATATGTGTCTTTCATCAACTGTTTTTCTTCCTATTTTGTAAAATACGACTGTTATAACAGATTTGGACTGACATACTTGGAATATAACTGTGTTGCTGTTTTGACCTATGACCTAAATTTTGTTTAACTTTCGTTATTCCAATTTAGGATGCAGCTATAATGGTTTTGTGCATAAGGATATTGTCTATCAACAAGGACAACTTTATCCTTTGGACGACCCACACAAAATTTCAGGATGAATTGAAAATAAGCTAGTCGGCTAATTTTTCACTTTTCAGCTTTTAAGGTGACCTTGAGCTGCAACAGAATGACTTTCCATAAATGTATCCTCGACTTCCTTTACTTTTGTGAATGTATAAAAAAATTTAGCTCTGTATTTAAAAAAAAATCACAATTACAACAAATTTAGTAAAATATGGTACGTCTAATATTTTTCTGCATTTTCAACCTTTGACCCCAAGTTTCCCAATTTTTACTTTTTTTTTTAATTTTTATTTTTTTATTTATTCATTTTTTTTAAATCTTGCCGCATATTTATATGGCCCAAGGTGCTGCCTATCAAAAAATTAGTTTCATCCCTGGGTCCACGTGAGTAAAGTTACTCGAAAACTAAGAGACTTTTCTCGATCTGGCCTCTAGACCATTCCGTGACGTCACGACCCAGTGCCCGCTTGATGGCAAAAAAGGCGCAAACTTGTCAACTTCGGGCAAGTCATGGGCAACAAAATTGTTTTGCAAATAAAGTTATTTTCCTGTGCGAATATGGAAAATTTTCTTCAGAAAGGTGCTATGATACTCTAAGTCCTTCACTATGAACAAAAAATAAATCTTTTGACGTTTGGGACCTTCAAACAAGTGCGGCGATCACTCAAACACTTCCTGGCATGCTGACACTTGGCATTTAACTCTGCCACGTCCCAAAAGTGCTTTCGCTGCAACTTAAATATAAGTATGGTTTGAGTCCACAACATTTTTTTAATCACAGATAAACTTGTATGTTTTTATATTGATAAGAATGATCACTAGGCTTATATAAGTGCACATTCAAGCTTTGAATTATAAAACTCAGAGGTTCTTCTCATAAACCAAGATTTGAAAAGAAAGAAATTCTCTTCTCTTGTCTTTGTTAGTTAAAGGTTTTGGTCATTGCTCTCGTCAACCAAGGAAAGACTTCCTGTCATCTTAATTCTCTTCTCTTCACTTATAGCCTATAAGCTAGGCGTTGTTGAGAGAGAGAGAGAGAGAGAGAGAGAGAGAGAGAGAGAGACAGACAGACAGACAGACAGACAGAGAGGAAAAATTAAGAGTTTGAATTCCTGACTTGTAAGAAATAGGGCTTCTTGTTTTAACAGACCAAATTTGGGGGTTAAACGGAAAAGCAGCACAGATCAGCGATGAACTTTATGGAAAAAAGTATGGATATATATATGTATATATATATATATATATATATATATATATATATATATATATGTATATATATATGTATATATGTATATATATGTATATATATATATATATATATATATATATATATATACATACATATATATATATATATATATATATATATATATATATATATATATATATATATATATATATATATATATATATGTATGGTTTGAGTCCACAGTTTTCCTCGGCGCACTTTGAAGGCATTGATGCCGAGGAAAGCTGTCAACTCAGTCCAAAATTCAGGATTGAAAGATTCGATTTGTTTTTACTTTTTATTGATATATTTATTTCAACTGGATCGTCCTTTAGTAGATAGAGATGTCACTAATCGGGGGGTTCTCCAGAACATGGAGTGACACACAAAATGTATATTACAAAACACACAGGACAAAACACGAACAGAGTTACACAATTAACAAAGAAGCTGCACACATGTTTCAGATTTGTACCCGCATTCAAAAACCAAAAGTTACCAAAATGCAAAAACAAAACAGTTTTCCTGACGATAGTAGTCACACATTTCTATTTGATATGCTTTGCGTTTTTGTCACATACAACCAGCCAGACAACACCTCGTACTGCGTGGAAAATAAAACCAGAGAGGTGTTCTATGATATAACATGCAACATTTTCCTTTTTTTTCTCTCTCTGATCGAAACTTATTCACAGATAACTATGCGAACTGTGGAATGCCACACTGTGAATGCATGATATATACATATTAGAGGAGATGTCGCAATTAGCAGCAGTGTGTGTCTTCAGTCGAATCTACACAGCCGAAAAAATGGAGTGCTATTGGAGCTGGAGCTGTGTATTCCCATTGACTTGTATTTTATAATGCAACTTTTAATATAAATTGTAAACCTTGATTCTTCTTCTTCTTCTTCTTCTTCTTCTTCTTCTTCTTCTTCTTCTTCTTCTTCTTCTTCTTCTTCTTCTTCTTCTTCTCCTCCTCCTCCTCCTCCTCCTCCTCCTCCTCCTCCTCCTCCTCCTCCTTCTTCTTCTTCTTCTTCGTCTTCTTCTTCTTCTTCTTCTTCTTCTTCTTCTTCTTCTTCTTCTTCTTCTTCCATTAAATATTCTCTTTCAACTAATTGAAGATTCTGGATTGTAGCTATTATCAAAGTATTTACAATGGTATTTACCCTTTGTGGAAAATTTTACCACAAGGATGTTTTTTAAGTTTGTGCAATGTATATTTAACTTGACGTTTTAGGCTGCAAATTACAGTGTAATTAGCTGTTTTGAATTTTTTTAACTGTAAAGACTTCTTATTTTAAGAAAAAACATGCATTGCATTGGAGAGTGAAAGTCCCAATTTCTGCGTGTTTGTGTAACACCGCTTTGTTTTGAAAGGTAGGCCTATAAGTCCAGTAGATTTAAGTAGTAAGTCAAGTAGATTTAGACCGGATTACTCTTTCACTATGATTTGTGCATAATCTATACGCACATACAACATAATATATAGATTCGCCGTTTATTTGCTTTGAAAAGCATAACAGGCCCAGTTTAAACCTCTGAAGGCAAAAAATATTGTATTTTAGCATGATTTTCTTGGTTTACATGTACATCCTTTACATTATTTCAGTTAACGTGCCTAGTCTAATTCAAGTTAGCAAGTTACTTGACGTCAGTCAAATGTCACTGGCATTCACCCCTGAGATTCCGGGTTAAGATCCATAAGTAGGCCTATATTTGGATATAGCCCCCTATAATATTTTGGCCATCAAGAAGTGTCCCTGCTGGTGCTTTCCTTTGTCTGAGGCAGTGCCTTTCAGTGTTGTCCCTTACTATGGTGTCCCATTCTGTGCTATTTGGTGCTACCCGGTACACCGGAAGGAGCCTGCATGGCGGTGCTATCCTGTGCCTGTCTGTGCTTTCTTATACATTACGGTGCCTTCCTGTTTAGCGCGACCGGGATTGGTCCGCAGTTTTCAAAATGGCAGTCAAGTGCCGGTGATACGATTCGATATTTTGAAGAGGTAGTATCCAAAATCTATGTGCGATTGGGGTTAAGGGAAGGTTAATTTGTCGAGTAAATGTAATGTGCAATATATATTGGGACTTTTCAAGAGTGAGCATAACCTAAAAATGTAAATACACCGCAATACAAACATCAGCGGTGGGCCCCGCAGTACGTATTCTGTACCAGACGTAGAAGTCGCCTTGGGGCCATAAATTTTAGTAAGACCCGCCACGACCCCCTGGTGTGGGAAAGCTGGAGCTTGGGCGAGAAGGATGTCCCGATAGTGGATACAGGTCCGAAAGTATTGGCAAGTTTTTATAAAAGTGGTTAATTATATGCAAATTACGTATATGTGGGCCGAAATTTCGGTCTACCGGGTTCATAAGGTTAAGATTAAACTTTAATCTTTCATGTAGATGCATTGTTTGCCAACATTTAATATGCTAATTATGTGGAAGGAAAATGTACATACTCAGGTTCTTTGTTAAAGGAGTTTTCGTTGAACCCTTTCTGATAAGGAAGATCTCATAGTATTAGAAATAGATATTTCACTGCATACACAAATACACTTCACTCTTGCATCTTAAAGTGATGTGAAATTTAAATTTCCACTGACAATATTGGACGATTTTTGTGACTGTAAAACTGAACAACATGCAAAGTGTGTGTAATAAAATACATGTATGCCTATGTCGATTGTGCTTGAGATATGTTGAATAGTGGTTGCAACAGACAGGCAGTCAATTTACTGAAAGTCCTGGTACCAGGGTGTCAGTTTAATGAGAGTCGTGGTACCCAGAGGGTCGGTTTAATGAGAGTCGAGGTACCCAGAGGGTCAGTTTACTGAGTTGTGGTACCCAGGGGCTCGGTTTACTGAGAGTCCTAGGACCGGGGGGGGGGGGCGTTTACTGAGATGCTGGGTAATACAGCGATCATCTCCCACTCATAAAACTGTATACCCTTGGCTAGCACCTGTATTAACCAGTCTATCCTTGAATAACTAGTAATGTCTTCTTTAAGACAACCAATGAGAAATGGGAATCAGAAAATATTACTTCATTACAGGCTGCTGAAGGTATTCCCCTCTACAAGGAGAACTACATTGTATATGCGCTGGAGAGGAAAAACCGAAGACGTATACGCGTTCTGGCTCCTCTAAACTTGCTGCAGGAACTAGTGAAAACCCAGATCACAAACAGTTTCATTCTCCATGTATATAATGACTGCCTGTCTGCCTGCCTGTCGCAACTGGGTACTGTTGTCAAACAGGTTTGAACAACTGTGTCATTCATGTTTATGGAGTCCCCCCCCCCCCCCCAATTTAAGGTAGAATGGCTAGAAACCACAGCACAGTGATGAATGTTTTAAGCACAGACTTCAAAAGTCCACACAATAGGAGATATGCATATTAATTATCCGCCACAACTGCATACTTCATTGCCTGGTCTCGCTTGGCGGGATATGACGAGATATGGGTCGGTACCTGTGGGGACAAGCGCGACATTACTAATATTTTGGAAATATAGAATACTTATTAAAGGCAGATGGAAAATTTTCTTTATATAAGGTTCGGCAAATAGTAGCTGAATACCAATTTGGCACTTGTGAACTTAAATTTCTCAAAAACGCTAATTTTGTGAGAAATGAACATATGGCCCTGTCTGTGACAGTGATGTGACCCGCACGTCCCGTGTTCACCTGGCGTCAAACCCGTGCTTTGTGGCGGGAAATTAATATGCATACGACGTAATACATTTTTGTGACACCTGGTGAAATGCCCTTGAGAATCATAACATGGTTGGCGGGCCACTTGTTGATTTGTCCAGAACGTTTGGCTGCTTGCCACATACACTCATGACAGACAAACTGCTTAATTGTTGTTGGCATGGCATCGAACCATCCATCTTTGAATTGAATATCTTTCAAACCACAAACAGTGCATGAAAAATGGCAATGCAAACAGCTCATGGAGTGACAGTCTGCCCAGAGATCCCCAGGAGTCATTGCTTGGACCCATTGTATGTAATAGCCTCTTATTTTTGCGTGCATTAATGTTCACGGTTTTTGCATTTCAGGCATTTCACTGAATTTTTAATTTCACTATTTTGAACAGAATTCTTGTCAAATCAATATTAAAATACTATTTCACTGTACATGTACTTTTATTTTCATGGTTTTGTGCCATCAGTGAAATAAACGAAAATAGAAATACAGCAAAATAAAAGCAATTCACAGTACCATCATTAATGTTGTCTTTTGCGCCATCTAGGATGTAACGTTTTTGCCAAAGTGGACAATAGAGTGTCCTAGTTCAGGATAAGTCCAATCCTGATCTTTCATTCAAGATAAGACCGTGTAGTCTTGATCTTCTTATCTGGTGTGTCGATCAACAATCAAATGGAGGCCAATGCTTCGAAGTTCAACTAATGACTTCTGATGAGGAGGATTCAATCATCATTGTTTTTCGTGATAAAACTATACAAAGTGAACAGAGTCAGTCAGCTTGAGGTCACAGGATAACAAATTACGTGTATATTTTCACCATACACCATTCTAATACAATCAGCTATTACATGATTAAATTGCCTATGCAAATGTCTTACTGTTTTGGGGAGGGGTCGGGGTCAGACATCTCACCTTCCTCTGTTAAAATGATTTTTGTTGTTTACCTGTACTGCTACCCTGCAAACTGGCACTTCTGCTATGCTTCAAACGCAACCAGGGAAATCTAATTTCAAGCTGTCAAATATGTTTTTGATCAATACACGTGGAAGTGTGCACTTCCTTCACAAAGATCAAATGTACCTACGCCAGAACTGTCGAGGTTACGCTCCATCACCAACGAAGTCTTTAAAGCCCATTATTCTGTGTGTGTTATGTTCCCCATGCTACCTACAGGTTAAGAACTTGTAATCCATAAATATATTCTTTCTAACACACGAAATGACATCTGGTGGTCTGCCCTCAATATAACATTTTGGGGCAACAGTCTGGAATAGCCTTCCAAAAGAACTTTTGAAAATTAATGACTTAAGGTCCTGAAGATGCACATTAACCAGTGGGAAGGCGACAAGTTCAAGCATTTTTTTTGTAAAGGGACACATTTCTAATCCTTAACAACTTTATCCACACTTCCCGTTTCGCAAATACAATGTACCTGGCTGATTGCTGCCCGAGTTAAACATCTCACTTATGATTGGTTGCATGATATTCCTGTAATCAATCAACAGCTACAAACAGTGAGGCATTACTCGGTGAGAGCTTTCATAATTGAGGAAGTTAGTCCCCAGAATAACGAGCAGAATATTTTAGACTGTTAATTCGTTCCATAATCATCGTTCCATGAAATTGAAATTTATTAATAAGTGAAATGATCCAAACAAGACTCAGAAATGCAAAAAATGATGCTCCATAGCATTGGTTGGTGGAATGAAGAAGTTTGAATGCTTAAAAGAAATGTTTTAAGTGAACTTACACTTTAAGCAGTCAAAGTTGGAATGACAAATGGCCATTGTGATGGAATTTAGTTTATCATTTCATCATTCCATTGTTTTTGAAAAATCTGAAACACAAAATTCACTAAAAACTTTAAGCTCTACCACAATGAAACTTTACATGCGCATTGAAGGCTCCAAGTTCTTCATCCATGATAACCTTTCATATCATAAATTGTGTAAATAAAGTCATAATAACTAAAAAGTGGGGAAAGCTTCACTTCTGTGAGAAAGCATAATGGCTGCCATTAAAACAGTACAGTGTTGCTCAACCCACAGTCGCTGATGCAAATTTTTAGGCCTAGACATACAGTGCCACGCATTACAGCTGTGATGGAGCACGACCATATTGGATAAAGTGAAATAATTCTGCAGGCTATTTTCCTGGAAATAGCAGGCTTAATAAAGATAGACATAGGCTCAATAAAGATAGGCCTACGCTAAACAAAGATAGGACTAGGCTCAACAAAAATAGACCTAGGCTCAACAAAAATAGGCCTTACTGGCAGGACAAAAGACACTGAACTTAAAACAGACTTGGCAATAACTTGTTTGAAAAATTGGGTATTAAAGAGAGGTTTGACCAAAAGTGATAGCTTCTCTCTTTCATCACGCCCACCTCCGAAACTTAAATGGTTCTGCCGTTCAGCACACTATGCTACAGGTTACTTCCTCATGGCAGCCTGTATCAGGAACAGAACAATAATAACAGTCATTATTTTTTTTAAATGGCCCCATTGAATACCTGAACACTTCCCGTGTTTGTGAATGTAGACCAATGACCACGATTTTGTCAGGAATATGATAATTACAAAAGGTACTGCCAACGAAGTTCCAAACACACCTAACTTTTATTTACCTGACAATATCTAATGAGCTTCTTTTAAGAGTATAAATAATTGGTGCCAATGTTGAACATTGCACATGTATGTACTTGAGCAAGTAATAACTACCACAGAATACCATATTTGGTTGCTAAATTCATAAGTGTTTAACGGTAAGTAACATCCCTGTACTGCATCACATAATTATAAGGACTAACATTTGGGTCAAATGAACTCTTTCAGTGACAACTGCGACCAAAGTTGAAGTACTCAAGATGAACTCGGAATTATCAAAGGGATACTATTGATACTCTTTGTAAAAAGGCCTTTCATTCAAGTACCAGCATGCCTGCAGTGCCACAGAATGTAATGATCCAAGTCAACAGCTTTGCTTGGCACGTGCCAAGGGAAGCTGTTGACTCAAAAAACTGGGTACTGAAAGAGTTAACAGCTTATACCCATACATGTGCTCCACATCCAGTACTGCAACAAACCAAAACTACACTCCACCATATGTTCCTGCTTCATAAGCAAAATACAATATTGTGTGCTAACACAGCCGTACTGTTTTTCCAGAAATTCTTCCTTCCTCCCTCTCTCTCTCTCTCTCTCTCTCTCTCTCTCTCTCTCTCTCTCTCTCTCTCTCTCTCTCTCTCTCTCTCTCTCTCTCTCTCTCTCTCTCTCTCTCTCTCTCTCTCTCTCTCTCTCTCTCTCTCTCTCTCTCTCTCTCTCTCTTTCTTTCTTTCTTTCTTTACCAGCAAATTTGTCAGCCCTTTTTCTCGGAGACTATTATAGATAAAAAAAAAACTCCAAACATAGCACAATCATACTTCTGTTGATGAAGTGTTGCCTTTTTGTAATGAGAGGTCATGATACTCAAAATTATGCAAAAGAGGGCAAATTAAAGTTCTAAATATTCCATATCGTAAATTCTATAGTAGATGTGGTTCTGAATGTTTGGGAGTTCGATCATAGCAAGGTAAAGGTCAATTGTAGGTCAAAATGTCATTTTAAAGGTCAAATTTCACTTCAGGTAGAGGTCATTTCAAGGTCAAAGGGCTAGAGGTAAAGGTCATTTAGACCTTGTAAATTTTCATCTAGCCACAACTCGGTCAATATTTATCCATTTTTGTCATGTTGGGCTCAAATTGTAGCTATTATAACACAGCACATTTTTGTAATTTACATGCGACCCCTAAGGTCAACAGTCTAGGTCATTCGGACCTGAAATTTTCATCCAGTCATAACTCAGCCAATTTCAATCCAATTATAATCATGTTGGACTCAAATAATAGGTTGTGCAACCCTGCACATTTTTATGATTATCAAGAAACCTTTGAAGGTCAAAGGTCAAGGTCATTTGGCCCTTTAAAAGTTTCTTCTAGCAATAACTTGATCAATTTTCATCTGATTTGGTCCTTGTTGGGCTGTAATTGTAGACATTGTAACACTGCACATTTTTGTAATTTACATGTGACCCAAAAGGTCAAAAGTCGGTCATTTGGGCCTTTGAGTCTTCATCTGGCCATTACTAGCTGAATTTTCATCCAATTTCAGTCATGTCAGGCTTAAATTGTAGATATTGGACCACTGTACATTTTCGTAATTTACATATGACCTCTAAAGGTCAGAGGTCAAGGTCATTTGGACTTTGAAATTTTCATCTAGCCATAAGCTTAGTGGAATGTGAAGTACTACAGGACAAAAGTTGTAGCATTTAATATATAGCCTACAACCTTTGAAGGCACACAGACAGATTTGACTTGGAGCAAATCTTCATTTCTAGGTAGTCATGTTCATATACCAAAACACATGGAAAACATGTATTCTGAATAAGTATGATACACTTTTGAACATCTTAGTTTGTACACTATGATTACACAAAGTAGATGCATTTGGCTATCTGATCCAGAGATGTTTAATTTCCCCACAAAACTCTTTCAGTGCCAAGCCTGACTAAATTCGATCTATTCAAGTTAAACTAGCCTGACTGATCATGGGGATCCCAGTTTTGTATCCCTCTTAAAAAGACCTTTCATTCAAGTACCAGCATGCCTATAATTCCAGAGAAAATATCCCAGGTCAACTTTTTTGCTCAGCATGCATTGGGTGTCGAGAAAAGCTGTCAACTCAATCCGAAATTTGGCGACGAAAGAGTAATGACCTAAATTTGCATGTACCTATGCACTGCAGTACTTTGATACAAATTCAAATGGGCATCTGAATCAATTATATTAATGGGTGCTGCTGGTTCTTTGAGCTATACTGGTTCAATTATCAGCCATTATACCTTGGTAAGAATGCTTCAAGTGTTCCCTGTCGTCACCTTTTATTGGGTCTGTACTTGGTTTCCTGAGCTGCATGGGTTGGCACCCTGGGCACCTCCCACGGGCTCAGAGCTTGGGATATTCATTTTTCAGCTGATTAGCTATTCTTGAATCCATATCTCTGGAGTGCTCCTCTGACCTCATCTAACTCCATCTCTTTGTCAGCAGGGGAATGGCCGACTAAAAAGACAAGTTCTACGGCCTTTGCAGGACACAGAAATGATTACATTTGTGGCCCTTAGTTTCTACTTGCTCTGATCCTGCTGAAGCAGCGCCACCATATGTCCCTGGTGGGCAAATTGTACCTATCTAGACATTGCGCGCTGTCTGCCTGTGGAAAATGACCCTCAGGATGTGATGTCATGAGACAAATCGCTGTGGTCACTTCCCAGGATGTGATGTCATGAGACAAATCGCTGTGGTCACTTCCCTGGATGTGATGTCACGAGTCAAATCGCTGTGGTCACTTCCCAGGATGTGATGCCATGAGATAAATCGCTGTGGTCACTTCCCTGGATGTGATGCCATGAGACAAATCGCTGTGGTCACTTCCCTGGATGTGATGCCATGAGACAAATCTCTGTGGTCACTTCCCTGGATGTCATGAGACAAATCGCTGTGGTCACTTCCCTGGATGTGATGCCATGAGACAAATCGCTGTGGTCACTTCCCTGGATGTGATGTCATGAGACAAATCGCTGTGGTCACTTCCCTGGATGTGATGCCATGAGACAAATCGCTGTGGTCACTTCCCTGGATGTGATGCCATGAGACAAATTGCTGTGGTTACTTCCCTGGATGTGATGCCACGAGACCAATCCCTATGGTCACCCCCCCCCCCCCCCGTCTATCGCAGTGTTGGGGTTTTCTGTTTATATTATGCACAGTACTTTCCGACCGAACTCGAAGCAGAACACCACTGTATTGAAGAGCATGCGGACCAGCCCCCTGCCTACTCTCCATTCCGACCATTGTTACCAGTTGACCGTCACTCCCTGTCGATCGACTCTGGAGAATAATTTCCAGGTGGGCAATCGATCACATAATAACACCTCATAATTCATGTTCGTATGTATTAACTTCTGATTTTCATCACTCTTCTATCCCACCACAGTGATCACACGTTTCAAATTTTTGATCGACTCCTGACTTTCTGAACACTCAACAATTTCTCTCTCTCGGCTCCGATGAAAAGAACAGCACCTGAGCATATAACACTGGATCTCCATAAATCCATCTCTAACTCAGGTTCCCGAGACATGCCTACTACCATGCTTGGATCGGACCTTTACTCGAGTCGGGCCCTAGCCCCAGGCCTACCGGTGAAACCACGGAGACTCCTCCCATCAATTTGCCAATACTAGAGAAGAACATGCCTACAAAAGTGAAGATTAGGCCCAGCTAGAGCTACGCATCATGCCAGGTTCCTCTCAGATAACACTCACCAAGGGACCACACCTAAAGGCCTCACCATTAGCATTGAACCACAAATACCACACGCAGACTCCAAATTTCTAATAGAATGGCACCTCATTATGGAAGAGACTCAAGCACAACTAATCAATATTGCCTGTACACTTTTTACAAGTCACATAAGGATTTTCTACAAATAGAAATCCAGCAAACCTACGCTTTACTCCAGGACAGCACTTCTTGCATTGAGATAGACCACATTAAGTCGATAAGTAAACAGAAATTACAAGAAGAGACCAGACTAAAAACCAGACGCAACTCAAATTGAGCCGAAGATTCTAAAAAAAAAAAAAAAAAAAAAAAAAAAAAAACACGCGGAAGAAGATACGCACCACAAGGCCGCAGAGGAGCCCCACATCCATCATCACCTGTCCTTATATTTAAAGGACACAACGGACTTTTTACTTAAATTATCTCAAGTTAAGTTCGATTCCACTGATCTTCTAGTTGTGGCTGACGTCAAATCTCTGTGCACTTGCACCCCACCGCGACGGCATCGCAGCAGCCAAAACTGCACGAAATTCCAGGCTCTTACAACAACCGCCAACTTGGTTTTTATTGAAATGTATTCACAACTGCTTCAGAGTCAACAATAAGTACTAATTGCAAATCTCAGGGACCGCTATGGGTACAAAAATGGCACCTAATTATGCTAATTTATTCATGAATAATTTAGAAACCCATATGCTAAATGCGGCAGCTCTGAAACGGAAAATGTGGTGGCGTTTCATCGACGATGTTTTCTTTGTTTGGCCTCACGGCCAGACATCTCTCCACACTTTTTTTTACCTTTCATTAATGAATTTCACCCGGCTATCAAATTTACTTACGAGTCATCCAACAAATAAATTCTTTTCCTGGATGTTCTTGTTAAGCTACATAATGGCAAGGTAAAAACCAGTGTGTAGGCTACCCCAAACCAAAGGAAGGCCACAAGTATCTCAAATTCGATTCTTGTCACCCCAGGCCCTGCCTAAGCCGGGTGCCTGAGAGCCATCCAATACAGTCCGGCCATACACGTATCCGACGCATTTGCTCTGAGAAAGATACATTTTTATACCAGGCCTCTGTTCTCAAAACATACAGGTCTATTAGACAGCGGGTACCCCAGCAAAATTATCGATGAAGCCATTAATAAAGCGGGCTGATCTTTCGGCATACAAAGATAAGCATTCGCACACCCGACCTATACTGTGAACCTCATCACCACACATAATCTTTCTTCACCCATAACACAGAAAACGACCCAGAATAATTGGGATTTATTAATTTCACACCCTGAGACCATCAACATTCACCGCCGCAAAGCGGGCATCACTTGCAGACGTACACGCAACCTGACAGTTAGTCACTACAGATACAATGTATATCCCGCCCCGCATACATTCGTGGCAGCAGACCATGCGGCAAAACCTGCACCACGTGCCAACACATGATCAACACCGATATTTTCCGGTCTCACAGGACTAAAATCACATACCACATCTAGCATTGTGTAAATTGTCAATCATACAAAATTATTTATCTTCTCAGTTGTAACTTATGCCATTTACAATATGTTGGGCAGTCGTCACTTGTAAACTCTCAATAAACGTATACATATAACGAGACATAATACACAACAGAGACACTTCAGTAGCTTCGCATTTGAATCAAAATAACCATTCTATTAACAACTGGAGAGTCATTGGCATCAGTGTAATCCATAACAACAGTACATCAGTCGTCTTGCCACGGAAAGTGCGAGGATAAGCGAATTGCACACTCTTGTGCCGTTATGCCGGAATGTATAAGCTAATTACATAAATTGTGAATATATCAATCGACAGGTAGGTTAGCTCATATTTTAGACATCTACTAGTTTAATCATGAACAGATCAACCCTATCAATATGTATGTGGAACATAAAGGGTTTGACCAATACCAACATGGGTAACAAAATGGAGATGAATAAAGTGACAAAGTGTTTAAATCAATTTGATACCATTCGTCTCGTTGAAACAAATGGTAGTGATCACCGGCGGGGGGGGGGGGGGGGGACATACTCAACATCAGGGTGTGTGTGTGCCGCGGACATTTTAATACAATACCCTATCTTAATCCTACACCAGATGTAAAAAGGTACCCTTTCTTAATCCTGTAATGTGTTGAAAGGAGTGCTGCATTGGTGCATCCTGATGCATTTTGGAGACCAACATTCCAATTTTAAACAAGTTTTAGCATATTTTTACTTCTCACAAAATCCCCCCCCCCCCCCAAAAAATACTAGTTATACCCTATAAAATAAATAATCCTATATCCAATATCTATACATTTGTGTGAAAAATGAGACATTCAGTTCACTCAAACAATTGTTACCCTTATCCTAATCCAGCCTTGTACATTTTGGGGGGCTTTTCTAATCCTGGGAGTAATGAAAACAGGGCCTTTCCCACGGCACATACCCAGTACAATAGTACATGGAAATATCCCTCTCCCCCGGGGAGTGATCAACACATTATTGACATGAAGGGATGTAAAACAGTAGCACAACAGAATCGCCCCAATACTCGTAATGCTGGGAGGTACTCTGGTGGTGTTGCTGCATTGGTAAAGGGTGAAATCAGTCGCATCATAGCTTAAGTGAAATCCCAAAATCTTGATAGCGATATCATCTGGATAAAGCTGTGTAAGTCTTTCACTAGGATGAAGATATCTAGCAATTGTTTTTGTGAGTTCTGAGTGCTCATCACACACAGTGTGGACCCCCCCCCCCCCCAAACCTTTGATAAATTGGAATCATATATAGCACACTTCTCCCTGAATGGCAAAATTGTGCCAGGACAGGCCAGGAACCTGACTTTATCCCAAATAACAATGTTGGTAACAAATTTTTTCCCTACCTGATGACTACAGACCCGACAGACCCATTAAGTCGCAACTTAAGCCTGACAAAAATGTCAACAATTATGGAAAATTATTTTTTGAAACTATACCAAAGCTCGGGATTGAGACCTTTGAATGGTCGGTCCCTTGATGACAGTTTTGGTCAGTTGGCATGCCACCAGTATACTGGAAGTAGTGTAGTCGATTGTGGTGCAGCACACCATACAATTCTCCCCGTTATATCCCATTTCAAAGCACATGCCTGGCTTGAAACTTTCTGATCACTGTTTAATCTCATTCTCTGCATTCACTCACCACAGGGTGGAGTCTAAGCCCAGAATAAAATTACAGCAAATTAAGAATCACTATAAATGGTATTCTGAGTTGGGCCCAAAATTTAAATATGTACTGTCATCCAATGATATCCATGAAACGCTGAATCTTATCAGTAACCTATTGCGTGTCCCTAGCGTATGTGCTGAAACACTGTTTGCCAAATTTACTGAAGTTTTGCACCTAGCAGCAGACCGGTCCCTAAGAAAGAAAACATTCAAAAAGCACGCTTGTAAGAAAAAATGGTTTGATAAATCATGCTCTGTTCTCAAGAGAGAGTGTGAAAGTCAATGAAAAATTGTGCAAAGTCAATCAATAAACGCAACAGCCCGCCATCAAATAGAAGAAATACAAAAACCTTCTTAAAAAGTGCAAAAGGGATTTCAAAGCCTCAGTGTTGTCTAAACTTAAAAATGCTTATGAAAGAAATCCCTCAACTTGTTGGAAAATTGTTGATGAATTAAAAAGCATGGCATCAGAGCCTGAATCTGATGAAGTCTGTTCATCAACATGGTTTTCTTACTTTAGGGATTTTATTCGCAGCCACACCTCCAGTTAATCCTGAATTTGATGATAAAATACTAAGGGATCTTGAATTGCTGGAAATGATCAAATCTTTGATGAGCTAAATTTTAAAATAAGAACATATGAAGTGCAGCGGGCCCTGCGTTATCTGAAGACTGGTAAAGCTAATGGATTGGATGGCATTTCAAATAAAATGCTTAGGGCGGGTGGGGATGTACTCAGCACTCCCCTTACTGGAACATTTAATAAATTATTTACCTCCGGCGAGTACCCAAAAGAATGGAGTCAAAGTGTGATTAAACCCATTCACAAATCAGGTGACTCGTGTACACCCAGTAACTTTAGAGGTATCACCCTCTGCAGCAGTCTGGCCAAGGTTTATAGTATGATCTTAAATGAGTTTGTAAAACACCTTGATCAGAGTAACTTGAGTGCTCCGGAACAAATCGGTTCCCAGAAAAAAGCCCAAACAGCAGACCGCGTTTGTCCTCAAGTGTGTGATTGACAAATATATTATGCGTAAGAATGGCCACCTATATGCTTGTTTCGTCGTTATGACCAAAGTCTTTGACCAAGTGTGATGGCAAGGTTTGTTTTATAAATTGCTTCAGAACAATGTCAGAGGTAATTTTTACAAAGTTACACAATGTATAAAAAACATGTACTCAACGTATCAAGTTGTGTCAAAACTTCTATGGGATCTACCGCTGCATTCAGTGTATATCAAGGGGTGAGGCAAGGTGAAACTCTGAGCCCCACATTATTTAATCTCTATTTAAATGATCTAACACATAACAAAGGGCCCTACTAGTCCTGCCCAGCTGGGGTCAAAGCAGATTCAATGCCTTATGTATACAGGTGTCATATTGCTATCTAGTGCAAAAGATGGTCTGCAACATTGCCTGAATAACCTATGTGAATATTGTTCTGATTGGAAACTTGAAGTTAACTTGCTGAAAAGTAAAATTTTGATCTTCAA
Source organism: Hermodice carunculata (assembly GCA_964020975.1). Classification (NCBI taxonomy): domain Eukaryota; kingdom Metazoa; phylum Annelida; class Polychaeta; order Eunicida; family Amphinomidae; genus Hermodice; species Hermodice carunculata. The sequence continues at coordinate 23,930,827 of OZ026623.1, forward strand.
CAAATGTGGACATTTAATAAGGGACAACTTTTATTATGGTACCCATCTAGTGGAATGTGTTGAGTCATATAAATACTTAGGCCTTGAATTTACAGCATCTGGCATTATTAATGTTGAAAAACAAAATCTGAACAGAAAGCAATGAAGGCCTGTTTTAAACTAAAATGAATTAATGATACAAATAATTTATTCGCCAAGGTAGCTCTGAATCCATTCAATACTCTCATTAAGCCCATTGCATTGTATGGGGATGAAATATGGGTAGCCTCACTCGGTGCTTCCATAGCCCCAAAGACCATGTCCAATATTGAGGCGTTACCTGCAGAAAAAGTATTTCTAAACTTCGCAAAACATACTCTTTGGGTTGCCAAACAGACTACTTCTGCTGCTGCGAGGGGGGGAATTGGGGGCATACCCTCTTGGGCTAGATGCTGTAAAATCTGTATTCAAATATGAGAATAATATTGACAAGGCCCCAACAACTTTCCTATTGAAACATGCTCCTGGTGAAATGTGTAACATGGTAACAAATCCCAAGTACTGGCTGTCTTTAATTAAAAAATTAAGAAGCTGGGCTGGACAAGATGATAGATTGCTCACATGCAAAGGGACTTACCAGGACTACTGGAAAGCGTCAAGAGCGGACTGCAAACTTAGAACTTATACTTCTATAAAACATACTTTATCTTTTGAAAACTATCTCAATGACGTAAAAAATCTATCCCATAGAAAAGCACTTACTCGATTAAGGACAAGTAGCTGCTTTTGAGACTCGCCGGCAGAGTAGACACAAGATTGATGTTGAAATGAGGAATCTGCACAATGTGCAACATTCTGGAAGACGGGTTGCATATTGTGGTCAAATGCCCAAGGCATTCTGACAATAGATCGATTTATTCAGAAAACAATAAGATGTGCCCAAATTTCACTTCGCTCACTGACCAGCAAAAATTGTATTACCTTTTATCAGCAGAAGGGGAAGTTATAAAAGAAACTGCCAAGTTTTGCATGCAGCGTTTGACAGATTAAGTCCATGTGCTCGAGTTTGATTTGCCATGAAGAAGCACTGCACCTCTTCACACAACATATGTTTTGTTCCACCTACATGAGAATTGTCAGTTATTTTTTCTTTTTTTTTCTTTTAAACCAATGTAAATTATTATAATGTAAATACTACCCTTATGATGGGATTACTCAAATTGGCAATTGTATTTTTTTCTATTTTAATATGACTATTGGTATTTGCATGTGGAATAAGCTTGTTGATTTATTCTGTCTCTATGCTTAGAATATGGTATTGTTCATTTGTCGGTGTTCCCCTGTGCAAGTTGGAGCACCTAGATGTACCCCTTCATTACAAATATTGTATGCATTGGCCTCTAGAGGGCATTTATTGGAATAAAGTTTATGTAAGTAACGTCCATTCAACCATTTTACTTTTGCTGCAGTCAGACCATTTCCACGGAGGGGACAAAACTCTCTTTATAGGCCTGCTTTCTGCTCATTTTTCATTGGCAAGGCAGATAATCATCTCATCACAACATGGGCATAGAGTGCATAATCTGCCACAAAACCTTCAGCCGTCCGTGGTCGCTGAGGAGGCATCTCAGAATCCACGATAGGGAAAACAGACAATTGAAATGCCTGGAATGCCTAGGTTACTTTGGCAGAAGTGACAGTTACGATCGTCATTGTGTCAAAACACAGTGGCGAATGCATTACGCCCCTCTGCTTCAACCCCAGATTGGTTGCCTGCACACCTACAAAAGAGAAAAAAACATGGGAAGCCACAGGAAAACAGGGGCCTCGTGTCATATCAGTCAAAAAACCTGACTCACTTATCTTCTGTGTGATTACAAGTTTGAAAGCAGCCAAATCACAACAGCAGAAAGAAATCGAATCAACTTACAGAATGTTAGCAATCTTACAGATGCCAGTAGTGATGAAGACCCGGACAGACACCCACCTGTAAATTCCAATATCCTCCCTTCCGTCGATGACATAGACAGTGGAGATGAGACACCCTGTCAAGAAGATCTTTGGTACCCGAGGCGCCTTACCGTAGCGTCAAGATTGGTCCAAGTGGAGGAGGCTATACAAGAAGTCCTAGTCAAGATCCATAACATCCTCTATGCACGCCAATCCATTTTGCGTACCGACCTGGCTTTATAAAGCTAATCGAGTTAATCTATGTGACCTTACTGTTTAACTTTTTGATGAAGCTTCAAAATGGGACACGCATCTCCGGACCTTGATTTTTGAGGAACTGTGTTTCAAAAAGTCATCTCATTTAAACACTAAAATTCCTGTCACTTTCTAAAAATCTTATGCTTTTAATGACAGTAGTATAAATTTCTCTCTAAATAAACTATTCAAGTCTACTGGAATAACTTGGATTGGACACTCTTGGTCATCACTTTAAACATCGTTTAATCAGTCTTTTATTCACATATGTTAATTGCATGAACAACCGCGCCTCCATAGTGGTATGATGTCACAGACTTTGCATTTTCTTCTAACTTAATGGCAGTATGGACGGCAGACGTCACCAGCCATCTATGACATTAAATCTCATGTAATATGAACTGACACCTCATTTATAATGTATAACAAGCAAATAAAGTTTATCTCCGAGCCTCCCTTACCCCTGAGGAAGCCCGAGGTGGGAGAAACATGTCTGGGGGGGGGGGGGGGCGGGGAGGCTCATCTCTGCACTATTACACTTCTAGACTTGATTGGTGTATCCTCGTGTTTTACGTATGGTTCCCTGGGTGTGATGCCGTTGGACAAATCGATGTGACCACTTCCCTGGATGTGATGTTATTGGACAAATCGCTGTGGCCACTTCCCTGGATGTGATGCCATGAGATAAATCTCCGTGACCACTTCCCTGGATGTGATGCCATGAGACAAAATACTGTGGCCACTTCTCAGGCCCAGAGTGAATTGTCTGCAGAAGGTTGCTGCCAGTGATTGTTGCATATAGCTTGCAGAACAAATCCATCTTCCTGGCTAAGCTCCAGTCCCTTTCGCCTTGGGAACCTCAAGCTGTGCTTTAGCTTTCAGTATCTTCTGATGATAAGCACAGATCCACAGGTTGTGTATGCAGTGTCCAGTGTGAGCCTTCTCTTACACAAACAATAGACCATGTAAGAAATGAGTTTCACCACCAGATGGCTCTGAGGTACTATACACCCTACCCTGGCTGAGTGCCCACTAGCTAAGCATGGCAGAGTATGGAAGGTGGAGAGTCTCTGAGTTGAAACAGGAACTAATCAAGAGAGGAGCACCAACTAAAGGCAAAAAGTGTGATTTAGTAGAAAGGTAAGTACTTGCTGATCAGTTCCATATATTATCTTACAGGAATTTATCCCAAGATTATAAGTTTAGTCACTTTACTCCAATGGGTTGAACCAGCAGTTTACATCACTGGTCATATATTGTCCTCTCATCCCCTGCTTTGGTGGCTCAGTCTTTCTTTTTGTTCAGCATCGTGGCTCTTCATAGTGAGGCTGTACTCTCTACCCCCTTGATGTTGATCATCCTCCTGATGGCCATTCTGTCGTCTGCTATGTGATCAATCTTCCTCATGCTTCCTTTCTGTCCTGGGTTTTGTGTTCCTTTCTCCAAGAACATTCTTGTTTCTGCTGATCACATTTATAATACAGTTCAATTGACGACTTAATTTGATCTCAGGAGTTTCTGAATCCACCCTTCTGGATTATTCTCTATATGTTTCCTTGTTGGAGGTCTTCATCCAAGTCATCAATTTCCACAGTGATGCTGAGAACTGAAATCTGTTTCTGGTCATATTTCCTACACAGTAAAAAAATCATTATCCTGCATAAGATAAACAAGAAAAGTGGGGTTTTTTTTCAAAATAAGATGATGTTCTTGTTATGTTCTTTATTTTCTTATTTCAAGGGAAAATCCTCTCTCAACCCCAAGACTTTTTCAATATTGTTTAAAGAAAAAAAGTTAAGAAACTGTTTCTTGAAACAAGGTATCGGAGTGAGAGAGAATTTTTGCCCTTGAAATAAGAATATTCAGAATATATATATATATATATATATATATATATATATATATATATATATATATATATATATATTCTTTGTTATAACAAAAAAATCATTCTTAGCTTGAGAAAAGCAGAATACTTTTCTTGGCTATCTTACTCAAGATAACGATTTCTCACTGTGTATCTGCATCACGCTGTTTGTGTTGCTCTTTCTCTTCACTTGTCAATGTCTCTTGACCAGTTTCATATGCTGACTTCTGCTCCACTCTCTGAGCTTCCATGCCAACCTTTCTCTTCTCTCAACCCTGATCCATTGCTGTAATTTCCATGTGTTGGTTTCCCTCGATTGTCTACTTCTTTGTGTATCCTGTTTGCCTGGCTTGACCTCTCTCATTCTTTTATCTACATAGATGGAAATGCCAGTTGACTGTTTGCTTCCAGCTTCCTGTCTGTTGTACACCAGGAGTCACTGGCTTCATTTATTCATTCTGTGTGGCTGACTCAGCACGGATCCTCCTGTCCATGTATCCTTGACTGTGCTGAAAAGGCCTTTTGCTATAAGGACATTGACATTGCTGGAATGACCTTTCGTTATAATGACCTTAACCTTGCTGGAATTGCTTTTTGTTATAATGACCTTAACCTTGCCGGAATTGCCTTTTGTTATAATGCCCTTGACCTGGCTGGAATGGCCTTTTGTTATAATGACCTTGACTTTGCATGAATGGCATTTTGTTAAAATGACCTTGACCTTACTGGAAAGGCCTTTTGTTATAATACGATGGAGTTCTGCCTCATCTTATAGCTTCTAAAATGCACATTTCTGCACATTTGGCGTGTGGACTGCATGCTACTCCTTGACAGTTCTCCCGTTCACAAAGCCAATGAAAGGCTTTGTATTTCAATTTTTTTTTGTTTCAAAAGCCAGGTCTCTTGGTGCCTTTGCTATACCATCACACAAGAAATAATACCGAAAAAATGAATTACTAATCCGTTTTTGGTGTAGTTAGTCTACATATAGAAATAATAAAAAAAAAATTAAAATCATGCTTCAATGTTGTTGACTAAATTTTACCGGTTAGGAAAAATAATATTGATGAAAATTGTATATGACACATATCAAGATAACATACCCCAGGTCAACAGTTTTCCTTAGCATAGATTGGACACTTAGCCCCCAACTAGTACGTAACCCACACCATGGAAAGCTGCTGACTCAGTCTTAAATCAGGGGGGAAAGGGTTAGGTCTGGCAAAATATGAAAGAAAAGTACTTTGTTAATATTGTGGTATTAATTCAGAAAATGGCATAAATACTGTGGACCAAACCTCAACTTTGAATTCTTCTATACAGTGGTCAATGGCAGTGTAGGGACCAGTACATCAGGCATGTCATATGAAACGATGAAAGTTTTACATTAATGAAAACTGAGATATGCTTCTGTCTGTTCTGCAAAACAAATCAATTTCATCTAAGAAACAGAGTTTCTTTCCCATGAAAAGACTCAAAAACACTTTCTGCTTGTCCAAAATTCAAATGGATATTAATTTGCTAGCTCGACAGATCAAATTCTGTCTGCCTGAGTTGTAAATGAGGAAAGTGCTTCAAGTTGATGAGTACAGCAGACAAGAATCATAAAGTTCAAATGTTTTCAGCATCAAACACAATATTATCTCAGCAAGACATCCCTTGTTGCTTTATTTAGCCCTTTATATTCATACAAAATAGGTAGTTGGATGGAATAAGTAAATGAAATGAATGAATAAATGTTCATGAAAAAAGCTATCCGTTAAACCACTTGGGTGAATATATTTGTTCCATGTTGCCAAGGGTAATAAATTAAAAATAAAAAAGTGGAAAAAGTTAGTGTCAGTTAGGATGATTAATGTGAATAAAGCAGCACGCTACTGAACAGAACATTACAAGTGATTTGACAAACATGTGGTCTCCACTGTATCAAAATGACGAGAGTCAATATCAAATTGAATCAAATGTTCATATAACTGCTATCTGACTGTGCTTTTAGCTTGGCCGGCCACAAGGGAGAAGCTGCAAATTGGTGCTGTCCCATGATCAATGACTGTGTCACAAAATAATTGTCCTATGCTATATCTCTCTTGGCAGTCAGCCACAGCAGACAGATATAAGTCTTCTCTGGTCTCCTGTGAGGAATTTTGTCCTTACATCTTTGTGTTGATTGGAGCTGCCTGGCACGACTGGCTTGCTTGATGGTCTTCTGTTTGTGATATTGACATGATAGCTTAACTCATTCCACCCTGATGACGCTTTTTCTCGCTAATATCTAAATGTCGTCTGCTAATTGTAATTTACTAATTTAGGGATTATTTTTCAATATTTTGGATGAAACTTGCATGGAAGATCATTCCAAATTATATGCCCATGGTCAACAGCTTTCCTTGGCGCGCTCTGGGCGCATTGCGCCCAGAGCGCGCCAAGGAATGCTGTTGACTCAGTCTTCTATCAGGGTGGAATGAGTTAACACTTTGTCCATCAAACTGGTCTGATGCATGGTGTATACTGTAAATCTCCTTTTCAACAGTGAGTGTGTTAATATAAAAATTATGGCAGGACTGTCATAATGGAGCAGTGTAGTGTATATTGTCTTTGCAGTTTCTGTTCTTTTTTAATTAAAAAATTGCTTTAGCTTTAGCAAAAGGGCAACAGTTCAGTTTGGGATTTGGGTTTCACAATTCTGTCAAAGTTTGTGTAGACAATATTACCTTTGCCTCTTTTGTCCTTCACAAGTGGCCATAGTTCCTTTCTGAGCTTGGCATGTGTGTGCATATATATGCAGTATCAATAAAAACTAGAATATTTAGGAAGAAATTAATACATAATACCAAAACAATCAGCTAAACTCTTTCAGTGCCAAATTTTTTCGCACCGAGAAAAGCTACTGACCTTGGATATTCTCTCTGTAACTATAGGCATACTGATACTTCAATGAAAGGTCTTTTTTACAAGAAATACGAATCTGGGATACTAATAATAAACAGATTAGTTCAACTTAAGCAAATCAACTTTAGTCGTGATTGGCACTGAAAGAGTTCAAGTGGTACAGTGGTCACATAAACAGTGGTCTTCCAAAGGAGGTTAAGCTCTTGCACTAACTACCCAACATTAACTAATCACAACTTTGGATTCCCATCCATAACTTGAATTTAAAAGTGATTTTATTAACACTTGTTGACCCCATTCCATCTTGCAGCCATATGTTTAGTTATTTGTTGTTATTGTCAACATGTTTTGAATTTTTCAACTGGTTTTGACAAATGGTTTTGATAAATTATTTTACCAATTGTGTGTACAAATATGAAGCTGTTCAACATATAACTATCATTAAGAAACATTACTCTCCATAGGTCACTTAAGGTGGTCTCTATGCACTTTAGGTGCTTTGCCAGAGCTCCCATAAATCTTCCATGGGTCCAGTGCCAATCCATGCAGCAGCACAGACTGCCATTTAGGCTGGCATGGCACAGCATCGCGGGTGGTAGTAATGGGTACTAACGAGCATGCGCACACCAGTTTCCTACACTGTGTAGGAGGAGCTAGACAACCATCCTGGACCCCTGGTGCCCCCACACCAGCTCCATTGAGCTGGAGGGGGTGGGGGTGGCCATCCCCTCAGACCGGTTGGATAAGGCTGTTGGGAAGCACTTGAGCACCAAGAGCTATGCCCCTACTTCTACCAGGTCCCATAGGTAGAAGGACATGAAGATATTATGTGAATGCCACCTTAAAGCAGCGATAATATACCCTACTGACGTGTTTTTCAATGTGTCCCAGGAGGGCCAGAATGCTCTAGTCTTAGGAGCCTGGAGAGAATGAGGACATCTAAGCTCTTCATCCTTTGCAACCACTCAGTAGGCTGAGGAATTGTCTCTCTTATCCACCCTAAAATGGTATTAGGAGACAAAGTCCTGGACTCTCATCTGCCTAAGAGGGAGAAACAGAAGTTTCTGCCCAACTCAATAAGGTTCAATCCTGCCCAAGTAGAACTGAAGCACTCTCAAAGGACAAAGGACCCAATCTGGCTCGGACCTTGCCATTGTCGCCGAAAGGGACCTGACCCAAAACCCTGTCAATGCCATCGACGGGTCACAGGCCACTTGTGTCTTGGACACAAATCCCACCTATATCTCCCAGAGCCTAGCTCCTGTGGCCAGTGCTAACAAGAAGATCATCTTGAAGGTTTAAATCTTGAGATCGATTTAACCCATATCTATTGGCTCAAACAGGGGCTTGGTCAACACCTTAAGCAGCACAAGGAGTTCCCAGCGAGGCACAACATTGCACTCCACCAGACAATCAGTGACAAAACTGTTGACAAGTCTGCAGAGGAAGAGATCCGTCCCTAAGATCTACTCCATGCTCTTAATGGTAGCTGCAATGGCTAACTTAATAGTACCCCAGGATGGTGCAAACCTTCAAGTGCCCCTCCTCGAACAGACTCAGGAGAAAGTCTGCAATCTACTGAATTGTGGCCTCCCAGGGCGACATTCCCTTAGCAGAGCACCAGGCAGCAAACTTGTTCTAATGTAAACTGTAAATCTTTATGGAAGACTTACTAAGCTTCCTGCAGGCAACCCGCTAAGCCACTCACTTTGAGAAGCTGGCTGATGCAACGGCCTTGGCAATAGTCTCAAGACATGAAGTCTGGGAAGTTGTGGGTTGAGCCTGCCTGTCAGAGCAGTCGTGAAGAAGAGGAACAGCCTGCAGATGCTCCACACTCAACTCCAGGAGGTCCAAAGACCACTCCTTCCTACTGTAAGGTTGTAGCACATCACCAGGACCTACTTGTTCTCCACCTGTGACTTAAACTGAAGAAGGGTGGGACGAATCACCTCCAGTTCTAGCCAATTGATGGCAAACTGCCTCCACAGAGGACAACATTTACCTGAGACTGTCCCCAAGTCCAAATGTGCTCCCCAGCCCCGAAGGAAGGCATCCATAAACAGGGTCACTTCGGCGTTGAACAGCACCAGGAGGTCCCGACACTGCGGGAGCCTCTGCAGCCAGTGCCACAGCCTCAGCACCATACTGAGACTGGAACTCCTCCCATGCATCACGAGTCTCCTCTCTGCAAGATGCACAACAGAAGCTCCCAAGTAGGAGGAGGTGACACTTGCCTGCTGACATGCCCTAAGCAAATAGGCCTAGGGGCCAGGAGAGTGATACCTTCATCAACCTCTTGCACAGGCCCTTTTCCCACCAAAGAGACACAAGACCCTTAGCCTTCACAGAGGTAGGCTCAAGTGCAAAAGTGCCCCAGCCTGCCACCACATCGGCATAGGTCACCACAGAGGCAAACTCCCCAACAGAAGAAAGATCGAGCACCTGATCAATCTCCACTAGGGTAGAAGAAGATCACCAAGCGTCCAACGCAGCCTGATTAACTCCCTGGGTGCAACTCCCCAACAGAAGAAAGATCAACCACCTGATGAATCTCCATTGGGGTAGCAGAAGATCACCGAGCGTTCAACCCAGCCTGATTGACTCCCTGGCTGGAACTAGGCACTTAGACAGCCAATCTGTGTGTCACTGTACCACCCTCCAGAATGGGATCCACTGAGGGAGACAACTGCCTCTCCCCAGCTGGCAAAATGCCCAAGCAATGGCTTTGGTGACGTACTTTCCTGTCCAGAGAAGGCAAAGATGAGAGGTGCCAATGATGCCCTTTCCTCTTCCTCTTCTCCCTCCTGTGGCAGGTGCGCGAATGCTTGTGACCAGGGGAGGGAGGCAGGGGAGGAATCAGCTGCGAGGCCGATCCCTCACCACCACCACCACCACCACCACCACCACCACCACCCCCAAAGTGACCATAATTGCCAAGTCCTCACCACCGAGGACTATCTTGTGGTCCACCTCCTGGCCCCAACGGGCCCAGAAATGGGTGTGGTCACCATGGAGGATGCAGTGGAGGCCACTGCTCTAACAGTACTAGCCTCCTTTGGCTTTCATGTGGCTGACTCAGCAGAAAACTTGGCCCCACTTGCACAAGAAGGGCCAGGCAACTCAGAGGGGGCAGGGGAAGGAGGAACGACTGCAAGTTCCCCAGAGGAAACCTTATGCTTCAACCTATCCAGCCGTTTGCTGACTGCAGCAAACAGCGCCTCCACTTTGCCCTTTATCACCTGGGCAGTCGCCTCCACCTGCACAGCTGAAGCTTGACCCGGCAGGGCATGGCAAGGGAAGCCTGGACAGAGTAGGTGCTACAGGGAGTGATGACGAGGTCACCCATGCTCCACCTGTGGTTACAACTGACTTCCATCCCACCCAAGTGTTCACAGACTTTGTAATGACTAAGGTACCATCCTTTTGCCAAACTACCGACACACAGCTGGCAGCAGGGCAGCCAGATTGAGGGGGACCTATGTACACAGACCTGCTCACTTGCAGACCTGCAAAGGGGGGCTGTGGAGTGAACCTGCAAATGGGACCACTCAACCACAGTCCACTCAGTATCAATGGATGGCTCCTTCCCCTTAGGGGCCTCAATTTGAGGACGATCCTCGATTAGAGGCCGACCCAGTATAAATCTGCTTGTTCACACTGTTCGCCCCACCAATAGGATCTTCGATTTGAGGACGTGCTTGGAATTGAGGATCAGCTTGCACACAATGCTGACACCCCAGCTAGGTGCCAGGTGGATGGATGGCTGCAACAGCAGCATGTGCTGTGATGCATGTCATCAAAGGCCCCTCAAGAGGCACATTATCTTGGCTCTCACAACATGACTCTGCATGTTGGAGCCTTCATTTAGCTGACCTCACATTAGCCCAGCGGACTTTCTGCCACTGATAGGAAGTCCATCGTCTACAAACATTGCATGGACTCTCTTCAGTGCAGAAGACGCTGCTCCTGGGCATGCAGGAGCGGCAGGCAGGATGGTCATTCCAATAAGCCACCCTGTGATGTTTGGCATCCCCACGGTTGTCCAACTCAACATCCAAGTTCATGGACACACTAAGCTGGGTTAGTACCAGGTCCTGGGAACCTACCAACAATCTCACGATGAACCAAAAAGTCACAAGACAACTAAAAAGGAAATGGATGGGCAACAGAGTAGGAAACTAGTATGTGCATGCTTGCTAGTACACATTTCTACTGCCAGGGGTGCTGTGCCACATCACAGGGCCTAGACGGCAGTCTCTGCAGCAGAATGGATCAGCATTGGTTTCACAGAAAATTTATGGGAGCTCTGACAATGCACCCAAAGCGCATTGAGACCAGCTTAAGCGACCTACAGTGTTGTCATGGGTCCTTAATAGGTGCATTTCACTAATCTGAAACGGATAATTTTTGGGTAGATAAGTGGTCTTTTGGGAGTCATTGTGGGTGGTCACTGGTCAGGCTCAGCAGGTGGTCTCCCAAAAGAGGTAAATTATAATTAAGTGGTGCTTTTGCAGAGTGAAAATGGTCACATAAGGCAGGTGGTCTCAATAAGGGAAGTGAGGTCTTTCAAAAGAGGGACTACTGTGATCAGAACTCTCAGTAGGGCGATATGGCTGTATATGCCTTGTAGCTGATTACCAGAAGAAGACCAGGTGCACTGACTTACACATAGATGTAGCTGTATTCACAGAGTTACACATAGATGTAGCTTGATTCACGGAGTTACATATAGATGTATTCATGGACTTGCTCACAAGGACAGCATTCAAGTAAACCAAGTTCTGAGCTACACTGTCTGGCTCTACATTTTTCTATGCAAGTAAATAAGCCACTGATCAACAGCTATGTTAGTGGCTGTCTGGTGGCAACATCTAGGTAAGTAGCTGTCTGGTGGCAACAGTTATGTAAGTAGCTGTCTGGTGGTAACAGCTAGGTAAGTAGCTGTCTGGTGGCAACAGCTATGTAAGTAGCTGCTTGGTGGCAACAGCTATGTAAGTAGCTGCTTGGTGGCAACAGCTATGTAAGTAGCTGTTTGGTGGCAACTGTAATGTAAGTAGCTGTCTGGTGGCAGCAACTATGTGAGTGGCTGTCTGGTGGCAGCAGCTATGTGAGTGGCTGTCTGGTGGCAACAGCTATGTAAGTAGCTGTCTGGTGGCAACAGCTATGTAAGTAGCCGTCTGGTGGCAACAGCTATGTAAGTAGCTGTCTGGTGGCAACAGCTATGTAAGTAGCTGTCTAGTGGCAGCAACTATGTGAGTGGCTGCCTGGTGGCAGTGGAAGACAATTTGAATGAGGAGAGTTCCATCACCATCACCGTACCGCAGCTGTACAAGTCGCTGTTTAGTGGCAGCAGAATGGTAGAGTCACAGCACTTAGGCAGACTGTGGTAGTAAGGGAGATTGTACAGCTGCTCCATCGTTTCGATGGTATCTTGCTAAAGGAATCAAGTCCTGATGTTCATGAAAAAAAAAAAAAGTTTTGGAGAAAAACGAAAAAGAGATGGGGGTATTGCTTAACTTTATAACAAGGAAATTGGAAAGAAAAATAAAGTAAGTCATTTTGCAGAAAAAGAAACTTGTTTTTCAAAAAGGGCTTAACTTCAGGTGAGCCATTCTAGCAGTAATTACTTTAAAGGAAAAAAAAGTTGTATTCGACAAAATGACTTGTCACAACACAAGTCCTTCTGTCACAAAGACGCTGGCCTAGAAAGAGAAGATATTATTTTGCCAGAATGACTCAAGTTGGTAGAAGTCCTTTTAACATAACACAAAATGAATTGAGGCTGTATTAAAATCAAGTGCAAAAGGGACTTAATATTTGTGGGTCATTTTAGCAAAATTAGTTTGACTGCTGGTTTTGTTGAAAAAAGAGTGCCAAAGAGACGTATTCATTCGTAAGCCCTTTAAGAAAGTGCAAAAATACCATGCAATTTTAGGTTATTTTCAACCATCCATAACTTTTTTACCTTTTAGGCTATAAACCTGCCATTAGGAAAGATGGGTGTGTTCTCTTCAGCTCCACTGTTAAGCAAAATATTTAAAAAACATGAAATTTTGACGAGTCTGTTTGCAAGATACCATCGATTTGCATATGCATATAATATTGCTGGGCAGTGGCTGTAGAGCCATAGTAGTGCAACCCCATAATACAGTGGTACCTGTCTTGAGAGACCCCTCCCTTGAGAGACCGCATATCTTTTTAAGACCGCTGTCAGAACACTGTGCTATCTTTCCCATGTTATTATACCTCTTAGGAAAGACCACCTGTTTTGAGAGACCACATTTTCACCTGCCCTACGCGCGGTCTCTCAAGACAGGGACCACTGTACTGCTCAAGTGTTTCTGTTTTGTTTTGTTGTAATGTGGGTCTGCACATGGCCTTCAAATTGAAGTCTGGTCATTCAACCGCACAAAAAAATGAGATCTAACAGGCATAATATAAGCCAAATTTGATCAACTTCCATAGAATCCTTCTGGAATTTACACATGAAAACATACAAGCTTTGACAGATCCCATGGTCTTAAGAATGAAGAACTGGAAGCAGATTGGAAGAAAAAGAAACCAAGAATCTTTCTCAAACTGTGAATCAAATAAGGATAAAATACAAGCTCACATTTTGAAGTGTTGTCAATACAGCTTACAATGAGTACGCTTGTTAATCTGACATGGACATCTATGAAATTATGTTTGATTGTTTTTTTTTTTCTCCAAAATTGCACATGAAAACTTTTTTTTTTTACCTTTAAAAGATGAAAAGATTTGGGCCTCTGAGGAGTATAAATTTGCCAACCTCAGATATAACATTTTTGTACTTGGTTAACTCATTCCACCCTGATGACGCTTTTTCCCGCTAATATCTAAATGTCGTCTGCTAATTGTATTTTACTAATTTAGGGATTATTTTTCAATATTTTGGATGAAACTTGCATGGAAGATCATTCCAAATTATATGCCCATGGTCAACAGCTTTCCTTGGCGCGCTCTGGGCGCAATGCGCCCAGAGCGCGCCAAGGAAAGCTGTTGACTCAGTCTTCTATCAGGGTGGAATGAGTTAAAAAAGTATGTCAATTTCAAGTTTGGTACACATGGGTCATATATCCAGCACTGCACATTCCACTCTGCATGGGTCATCATTTGTCTCTGATACTCTCATACTTACAGTTCCACTCATTTCTCACCAGGTGGCACTGTGCCTATTTAATTTCTCACAAATGAAGCCATTTTCAGTCATATAGTATGTCTCATGTACAAAAAATACCACGTCAGATACATGTGCATCAGCATGAAGGAAGAAGTCTTTAAGTTCACAAAGTTGTCACCAGGGTGAATCAGTGTGCTGTTTTCTTTCCCTTGAGGCAGACAATATCCTACAGTAGCCCGTTGTCAACTAAATACATATACTGTAGACAACACTGATAATAAAACTGTACGAGCCCCAACCGAATGAAGCATAGGAAAGAGAGCTTGGAAGACAGGGAGTGAGATCTTTTATGATGTGCCAAACTGCTGTACGTCATGCAGTGTACTAATTTACTAGCATGGCAGTTAGACCGGTAGATCTGTTTGATGCCCAGGTGCAATTTTTATGACATTGTCTTATGTTCTGGAGAAATATTACAGCTTTGCTATATAAGCAAGAGATGTAACAGTGTTATTCAAATGTGCCCTGATGAGTTCACACCAGAATGAAACTGGTCGGGACCTCTCGCCTCTGGACATCCCCCACCACTGGTCCTGCTTGGTTTTCTATTAAATGTACATTACTGTAAACCCCTCTTGTGAATGACTACCTGCCTTAAATGAGCACTTTTTTTACCTGCCTTAGGGATGGTCTGTCAAAAGAGGGACCACAGTGTACGCTGATTATGCTAAAACAGTCAAGAAATGAAGACACAAAGAGAACACATCAACGTTTGGTAAAAATGTGGAATGGCTTTATTTCGCTGTATGTGAGTATTTCTGTACAGTGCTGCAGAAGCCAAGGCATCAGAGGTTTATGCATAGAAGTGTCACCCATACCCCCCCGGTAGGTCTTCAGTCCCCCTCCATTGGCCTCCGCCAGGGTACTGCATGCATAGACACACTCGTTAACTGCTTCACTCTTAACTCTTTCCTCTCCAAAGTGCCCTTCCGTAAAATACAGTATCTGCCCTGTGCTTTACTTTTCTGCTTGATGAAAAAACATTTTGAATGGTATGAGAAGGCGGCACTCATTGGGATAGCTTGTCGTAGGTCAACAACTTTCCCTCATGACCTCACCATGCCATTAATACCCAGTCAGCAACAGAGACAGATGTTGAATTACCACCTTCCAATGAGTGTCTTTGCTCTAAGTGCAATCCCCCCCCCCCCCCCACATTCAGGGATCAGAAAAAAAAGTGAAAATGAGGCCAAATATGCTACTTTTACCCCTACTTTTTAATGCTATAATCATGTTCAAAATACAGGTCTGAACAAGGACTAATTTAATTTAAAGATGCCAACATTCAAAATGCCATTTCAGGGACATTTAAGTTAGAACATCAGGGACAGAACATATTTAACAAAGAAATTAAAAAAAATACCTTGTTTCAATGTGGGGCAAACACCGTAAATTGGTCAAAATTTCAGCTAGCTTCAGGGACTGTCCCAGATGATCAATTTATGACAGTTTAATCACAATTCATCCCTTCTTGCACAACTGTATATATCTTCAATTAGTTGAATCATCATCTTAACTGAGCATGCGCAGTCACAGCTTGACCCCTAATTAGGTCACAGGTCATTGGGATAAACTAAAATAGGTTCTAATGACTTAATTACTACAAAAAAGAACAGTGGCCAATCTTATCACCATCAAGAAACATGTTTTGGGTAAGATTTTACATGGTAGAAGTCGCTCTGATATTTGTTATTGGCGCGAAAGATTTTGTAGGGTTATTTTCATGAAAATAAATCCACAAATATGCTGAAAATGGGAAGTTAAGTACTGGTTACTGAGGAAACTTTATTAAATGAATGGAGAAAGGTCAGTTCTTGTCTCCAATGACCTGTGACCCCCATCCTCCCTGTGGCTAGAGCTGCCCTGAGATATCAATTTGACTTTTTCTGGTTACGAGTTTTGTGAACTCGAGCACAATACATAAATCTCCTACATTTTCACAGCACACACCTACAGATACAGGAACAATAAGAACTCGTGCATTCACTTTAAGAAATCCATTCCTACTGTGGTGGCATACATAAAAACCATGCATCATATAAGATTTGTCTGTCACCAAAAGAATTACCTGAGTGGCAGCCGATGTTTTGGCCGCAGTTATCCATGTTTATCTTATGTACAACAATAAGGAATTAGGTATGCATATGTGTGTGCCAATGAAAGCAACTGAACTTTTGAGTGAGAATCACGATCAAATTTGGCACCGTCAAATGCAGAAAGTCTTGGGATAATGAATTATGACAATTTTATCCAAAAAAAAAGGGCTAAACAATTTTCTTACAATTTTGTAAAAACAATTTTTACTCTGTTTGCGTTTTTCAATTTTAATTTCAGTCCAATATGCCATCAACAAAAAAATTTGCAAAATATGAAAAATATCCAACACAAATTGTCGATTTACAGTGTATAATTAAATGACACTAACTGTCCGGCCTTTGTCACTGAGAATCCTCACTGATGACAATTTGTGTGTAGTTAAACAGCATTTGTCTCCACTTACGCTTCCACCTGCCAGAGATTATAATTGTGCCTATAATTCCATACTGTCATAAAGGATACAGTGACAATAGCCACCAAGACATTGAACATACACTCAGGAAACAGGAGGACATCTTAGATCCTAGCAAGTCATGTAATAATAACTACAATATCATCCTCATCTTATAAAACTGGATTAAAAAATGGACGGGTTACAGTCCAATATGCATTGCTATATTGCCTATTTTCATAAATAAATTGGCATCTTCATGAGAGAGCATATAAATAAAACTATGTATAATTATATGATATGCATCAAAAGGCAGAATAGCAAAACTATTCAATTGATATTCACAAAGAAATCAATGACATAATTTTTTTTTCATCAATATTTTGGGGAATTATTCTTGCACCATATTTCCCACAATTATCCTTTTAAAAAATTCTGGATCCACGGTTGTGTACATTACATGCCGTGGTCCTGCATGCACCTTGGATCACTGTGTATTTGTTCATGACCTGTAGGTCTCACCACACATTTGAGACCGATCACAGTCAGAATTTCTAGCCAAGAATGTCCTGCAAGTCCCTGCTAGATACTTGATCATTGTGTAGATTATTACTTTTTGCCTTAGTTTCCTGAACCAGTGGGGATTCACAGCTAGCATCGGCCACGTTTTAGGCGAATGTTGTCCAGAGCGATGTCTCCCGAGAACTCTGTGCCTCGAATCCCATTGAAACCAATCTGTGAAAGATGGAAAATAATAATTTGTTTTTTATCTATGTATATACATATAATTTTTTTAAAAATCACTTTCACCAATAAACTTGTAAATGCAGCCATAATCTGTCAAAACAAGAGGCCCACAGGCCTGATGCTCTGCTGACATACAGTTGAAGGGTCATCACAAAAAAATAATTTCCTGAAATGCAATCCCTCTGTGACCCTGAAAAGTACATGTAGTTGAAAGTCTTCCACATTTCACAACATCAAAGTTCCACATAATACACTTTTTTGGTACATTTAGTATCATTAGTTGTATTCTTTCTCAACATATTGAATTTATTGTCTTTCACTGAAGTGTTTAATGATGTTGAAAATAGGTCAAGGTCATCCAAATTTGACCACTCGCATAACATATTTGGTGTAAATTTTGTAGTTCTATCTTAATTCAGAATCACAATGATGTGTTTTTGATACCTATGATGTTAGTTCCTATTGGTGCCACCAGGAGCTCAACATGTCATAGAGTTCTGCTTATATATGTACATGTACCTCTAATGATGTATGGATGTATCCATTATATCCTGGTCATTGCTTCCCAGGATATAATGATAAAGTTTTCCCCTCAGGTGCCACTCAAATTAATGCATTAAAACAGTTATAAACTTATTTAAGATGATTGAAAGAAAGTGCTCTGTTTCCCACAAAAAGATATCCGACAGTCACCCTAGCTACTGCAAGCAACCAAGCTGATCAGATTAACTAGCATATGCAAACATCGGTCTCTATTTCTTCCCTGGATTTGCAGCTGCTTTGGATGACATGTTTTGGACATGGAGAGATGCTTGCTGCATCAGACTTTACATCAACGAATAAATGGTAGCATCTATACCCTGGGTTTGCCTTCAATTCCAAAGTTGCTACTGCCTTGAAGGAATGAAACCATCATGTTGCAATTAATCCCTGGCAGTTAAGTCCTGCTTAACATATATCATGTGTTTTTGCGCTGCCTGGCAACCATGCAAAATCGTGGTTTTTACATTTCTTCAAGTCATGCTTCTGTTACCTTTGACAAAGAGGTATTATAAATCGTGAGGCAATTCAAAGCACATTGACTGTCAATGCCACACGGTTATTTTGTAAGTCTAGTTAACTTAAAACTTATTTTACATGGACTCCTAATGAGATATTCTAATCAATTCCACCAAAACATGTAGAAAATATAACGGCTGGAATGTCCTTACGACACCTTCACCCTTCAATGACCAAACATTTGTCAATTTGTTAAATAACAGTGCCCCAGGTAAGTTCCCAGATCTTCATCCTAATTTGCTGGGTGAACTCTGTTGCATCAAAACTATTGCATCCAAAAAGGTAAAGTTACATGTATGATGAACCCTGCTAACCCTAAAAACAGTCAAGGTCATTTGATGTCATACTTGTCCAAGATTCTAATGAGATGCTCCAATTGTGCAAGTTTCATGCTTGCATGTAGCTTCATTTCTTAGGAAGTGTTTGTGTCTGCAAGGGTAAAATTATTATATCTCCTGGTGCCCTAGAAAATACATCAAGGGCACAGAATATTACACCCAGTCACGCTTTCGATAAGATGATTCCACAGAACAAGTATCGTGATGGTAGCTTAATTTGTTCAAAAGTTACTGCATTGCAAGGGTGACACATGCATGGATAGACGGATGGTCCAGGGTCATTGCCTTGGGGTCTGATTGGCCAGATTGGTCGGACCAACATGTAGGTCTAAAAGTATTACCAAAATTATGTAATGTACAGAAATTTGCTTAGAATTTCCAAATTTCTGAATTTGACCTGACCACCTTTAAATTGAAGGCCACAGTACTGATGGCATACACTAGGAGCCCAGAAAATGTCTTAATGGAAAGTTGGAGTGCAAATAAGGTCTAACTTCCTCTTACCCAATTCTGGTAAGACACAGTAAGATGATTTTCTCATGCTGCTAGACAAGGAGAAAGTGGTAAGAGGGAGTAAGATGTACTGAAGACAGGACTAGAGGTAATTAAATTTGGTAAGAGGTGGTAAGACATGTTGGTTATGTAACAGGATGTGAGCAGAAAGTCAAATATTTGGCAATGTGAAAGTAAGATGTGCAGTAAGGTGTTCTTGGGGTACTTCACAGAGATTGCTTATCACAAGGAGGCTACTGTATAGCCTCCTTGCTTATCAACAGGTTTGAACTCTGCTAGATGGCTGAGTAGGTCAATTAGAATGTAATTAGCAAACCCATGTGTATTAATGACACTGCAGGTCCAGTTAAGAAAGTGCATTTTATATCAGTATCCTTCCTCATCTTATACTCATTTTGCCAAATTCATGAAGTTATATTTTTTTTATGCCTGTGGATGTCAGCATTTGAATTACATGTATGCTCAACTTGATAAATTTTCACATGTAAGACTGATTATGAAGAAGATATACGCTAGGGACAATACTGAAAACAAAATGATGGAAATTACAACATGGTGGATTAATAATGTAAATGGTTGATTGTGAAAAAAAAAATGTATACAATGGAAAATGTTGAATGCAAAATGGAAAAATACTGTACGATGTACTAAGTTGTGAATAAAGAGAAAAAAAAAAATTTTTCCCATAGGTATATACTGAAGGCCAGGGTACTGATGGCATACCCACAGACATGGGAACCACAATACCCCATCAACTGATACCACAGGGCGTAATAAAAACAACCAATAAGGAGGAAACTCCTGCATTTACCTCATCAGAAGGGTTGAGATTCTCTAGTGTGACACGGGCATCATGCCAATTTTTGTCAATCTGCTTTTCTTTGGACCATTTTCTATTGTAGGACATAGATCCAACTTGTGAGGTGAATAGTTCCAGTGTTTTGATGTGAAATCCGTACATGTGATAGCGGAACTCAATACAGTGGTCCCCTGACCTTTGTTGTCTGGGCAGGAAAATCCTGAAAAACAAGTAGAGGATTATATGTTAAAATCTTAGCTAACACTGAGACTGAGATGAGATTCTACTAAAATCAATATACATGTACTCCATATCAATGTTTTAACTATGATTTATCGCACAATTGATTGATTATTGCCCCTCTCCCTGAACTGAAAATAAGTCCAATCCCCAAACATGGTGTGCATTGACATACAGTATTTGTGTCACATAATTAGCAGGTAATTTACTTAAATAATACTAATGTGTACAATAGTGGTACCTGCTATTTAAGACCACCCCTAATGCTGGCCAAAAGTGGTCTTATACTGCAGGTGGTCTTAAAATAAAGGTGTACTTCACTGGGAAATAAAGTCTTTACATAATAATTAGGGCATTGACTACTGTCAATCCAAAGGCATTTGTTTTACATAATCAGTAACTTACTGTCTAACCTGGGGTACTTATTAATAAGTAATTTAAATAATTGTAGGCCACCAACTTATTGTACAAACTGTGGTATTTCATTGTTTCTCATGGTCAGCAGACCATTGAATTCTTGTGCAGTGCTGACAGAAAGTCTTGCTCCAAAACTCGGGGGGAGGGGGGGGGGGGTGGTCACCAGTGGAGCCACTTGCAGGTACCACTTTTCAAAGTGTAATAAACATTGTAATTCTGACACCATAACTAGTTTAGGGCCAATGGAAGGCCACAGGTAGGTACAAAAAGCATACTGAGTAGCTAACATCAAAATTCCTAACAGTGTTCCCTGCAGGAGTCCCTTGTACAAGTTGTATCTGAGGAGGACCATGCAGAGGGGCCACCAGAGGAGATGCTGCAAAACTTTCGGGCAGCACTGTACAAGCTGTGGTTGTTTTTATTATCAGTAGGCCATATACATGTACTTTTTGTCCAACCTGTGCAATGAAATTCTTTTTCATGATTTTCAGATTTCCAGGTCATTGACTAGCTGTTGAACTTGTGGTATTTACTTGTTTTACATAAGTAGTAGGTCATTTGATGTGCTGTAAGACATGTGGTATTTACATGTTTTACATAATTGGTAGGTCATTTGATGTGCTGTAAGACGTGGTATTTACTTGTATTACATAACTAGTAGGTCATTTGATGTGGTTTAAGACATGTGGTATTTACTTGTTTTACATAATTAATAGGTGATTTGATGTGGCGTAAGACCTGTAATATTCACTTGTTTTACATAATTAGTAGGTCATTTGATGTGCTGTAAGACCTGTGGTACTTTAAACCTTAAAGTGCTAATCACAGCTATAGTTGTTTTCTCATTACCGTTAAACATACATGTATCAAGGTTAAAGGTTCATATTCCTCATTAAGATACCTTTCATTCAAATACCAGCAAGCCTAGTCTAAAGCAAAAAGTAGTCTTATTCAACCGCATTCCTCGTGACACTCAGCACGTGCGTGCAAAGTGCCCCAAGGAAACTTGACTTTGTCTTAAATCAGCACTTTAAAGTTAATGTAAACATCGGGCAAATGACTTATTGTCAAGCCTGAAGTAATCAATTGTTTAAATATCAAGAAGGCTTTCATTTCTGTTTTTATGTTACAAAAATATGTTTTTCTTTTTAAGGAAAAAGACACTTAATTGGCAAAATATTAAATTTGGATATAGAATATTATTGATTATTATTAAGATTTGCAAGACAACAGAACAAAATGTTGTGGGACAGTCTATGGTACGATATCTTCTCTCAGTTTGACCTGCCACTTTGGCCTTCTGGATTAATTGGCCTTTAGCCCCCCTGCCATCCTTTCTCCTCAGCTTTGGTGACATTTTCCCCTTAGCCTGCCCAGCATCAGTTTCCCCTTGGCCTACCCACAATAAGTTTCTTGTAGCCTACCAAGCATCATTTCCCCTTGGCTTACCCAACGTCACTTCCTCTTAGCCTACTTAGTGTTTCCTTTGGCTTACCCAGCATCATTTCCTCAGGCTTACCATACCATGCATAATTTTCCCTCAGCCTACCCCGCATCATTTTCCCACAGTCTACCCAGCATCATTTTCCCTCAGCCTACCCAGCATCATTTTCCCTCAGCCTACCCTGCATCATTTTCCCTCAGCCTACTTTGCTTCATTTTCCCTCAGTCTACCCAGCATCATTTTCCCTCAGCCTACCCAGCATCATTTTCCCTCAGCCTACCCTGCATCATTTTCCCTCAGCCTACCCAGCATCATTTTCCCTCAGCATACTCCGCATCACTTTCCCTCAGCCTACCCAGCATCCATTTTCCCCAAGCCTACACAAACATTTTCCCCATTCTCCCTAACTTCCCTCTGTCAATCTGGCATCCTTTCCACATAACTCACCTTGCATTGTCTCCTTTTAGTCGAGGAGTGCTAGCTTCAAAATAAAGGTAATACTCCCCGTTGAAGGCTCTGTCGGGCCCGGTCTGCACAGAAGGGGTTGGTCCTCGCCACAGAGTCCAGTCAAAGCCAGATGTATCCGTTGTGTCCTGCCTCATGTTGCACATGGTGGCCGAGCCATCCGACATTTCAAAGTTACACCACCAAACATACTCTGTAAGTCAGGAACAGTACAAGCTACATGAACCCTGGTCTTGTTTAGTTCTAGTGGATTGCCTTACGTGCAACAAACCTCAGTGATTAACAGATTTCAACAATGTTGCAATAGTATAAAATGGAAGATCTTTCAAAGCATGGTCTGTCATGTTTGGCAAATATCATTGCAGAGAAAATAACCACTGGATGGAAGTTTCCTATTTTTATTCAGAATTTTCACATGTACAGTGAAACCTCATTATAACGACACTCAGATATCCGACATATTCGATATAATGACACAAATTTTCCTGGGAAAAGGTTTATATTCTTTGTTATTTGACTCATTTGTCCGACATATTCAGTTATCTGACACATTTCGTAGGGAACAGATGGTGTCATTATAACGAGTTTTCACTGTATTTGGTGATTTTCCAGAATTTGTGAAAATTTACATTTCAAGAGAAGTTACATGTACAAGTCTTATGTACTGCCACACATGCAAACAAATATGAATTCAATCAAATAATTTCATTGACCCACAATGTATCATTTAGGGTAAGTTGTAATAATTTGTTACATTGAAGCATGCAGCCTATCAGAAACAGGAAAGGGTCCAAGACTGCTTTTTTTTGCCATTACTTTGTTTCTAGGTACATGTACATGTGGTTTCTAAACTGAAGTATTTTATGTAAAATAATTAGAGATCAAATTTTTTATGTAGTTTTCAAATGTATTTTACACATAAAATTAATACTCCTATTTTTAATTTGCCTCATCTTATCCTGCATAAAACTGCTCAAATGTTGCACTCCAGGCTTCACAAATCGGAAACGGGGAGATGTTGTAAACCATATTATTGCCCTGAGGAGGCCATGGCATTTACAGAATTAAACCTTTGCTCACTAAACTAGCTGCTGGTCCAATGTCACCTGCACCGCTTTTGACAAATTTCAACAGTTATGAAACTCGATTTTGATGAAAATTGTTGACGAGACTTATGAAGATAACATGCCCCAGGTCAACAGCTTTCCTTGTCATGCGTTGAGCACTTAGCACCCGACCCATGCCACGGAAACCTGTTGACAATTGTCAGTTCAGTGAGAAAGGGTTAAATAACATAAGCATAAATTGAAGACCTATACTTAATATTATTAATTAACAATGAATAATATAGCATCTATATGGCATTTTCGATCCGTGTCATATGATGTAGAGAACTGGGCCAATATGGGAAAACACGGTCAATATGAAAAAAACTGGGCCCGTGTGAGTTAAAGATAATCTGGTTCTCATGCCACTAGCCACACCCGTACACCAGCTTGACGTGGGTACCAGACAGATTGTAAACTGGGCCTATATGAGTGACTGACGTCACACTTCTTCCATCTTTGCCATGCAGTTGGTATGCGGATGGTTAAAGCAAGGGAGGAATGGATGAATTCATCATAAGCGCAACAAGCGACCGTGGTCACCAGACGCTAGATACTCTGGCAAATGACACTATGGTATGAATTGCTCACAGAGAGACAGCTTGAAGAAGAAATGGAAGGTATAGTTAACGGTGCTGAGTAAGACGCAAACACTGATCCAGGACCTGCTGGGGCCAGGGCGAGTACAATCAGATGACATCGATCATGTAGACAGATCTGATGCCCCATCAACAGAAGAAAATGGGATAAATTCGAGGTATGATGCTGTTACCGGCGAGGACACAGACCGGTTCTGATTATTCATAGTCAATTAATAAAATTATCATTAATCAATCTTTGGATGTGTGTTTTTTGTAAATCAGAAAAGTGGTGGGAGGCTGCTATACTCCATGGGGCTTTCTGTCAGTGTACAGGTAAGCAGTTGGCGTAGTTTTTTTTTTTTCGGGGGGGGGGGGGGGGTCATGGCAAATGACTCCTAAAATTATGTAAAATACACATACAATCTGGGGAAAAGCTTTACTTTATTCATTGCCTGTTGTGGGGACTTCTCTTTTATTATATTTTCTTCTTTATTTCATATTGCTCCATAAAACATTAAACTGCCACTCATTGCAACACAAGGACATTGACATACATATAGATTAAATATACTTACCGGGCGGAATACCTGTTTGATTGACATGATGGTATGTTGTGTCACACAGCACAAGAAGACAATGAAAAAGAAATAATGCACATGTACAAACTGCTGGCTTACCAGTCAGTTATTTCATCTCAAAAACTGGTGCCACACCAGATGATTGCATGTCACTGTTACACATAACCATGTACACCTTTCACAAGAAATTTGAAGATTTTTTTTCACTTCCATGAGAATGATTCAATAAAGAATAACCAAGGAATACATTGACTTCCAAGGGGAAGATTATCCAAAATGGGACAAATTTCAGAAGACACCTCTAGACAGTTTGACTGAAAAGTGAGAGACCCCATTTGAAACTTGAGAGGCGATGGCTGTGTCTATGTTAAATCATTCCAATGATGCAGAGCCACATAGACGTACTTCTTAACTTAATGTCCAAATTGCCATCAACTTGCTGAAACTTAGGAAAGTGCCTTTGAGGAACTAACACCAATCCAGACCCATGTACATGTATAAACTGGAATATCTATCAATAGTTGATTGCTATATCCCTAATGCCCTGCTCACCTGAGGTCCTGCTGACTCACACCTGAGGGCCCACTGATTCACACCTGAAGGCCCACTGATTCACACCTGAAGGCCCACTGACTAACACATGAGGTCCCAATGACTCCGGAATCTAATTTGTGTCATTTGAAGTATTTTATGCCAAACTTCACCCAAGTCAGTCCAACTGTATACCATTTACATTTTTTTGTTTCGCATGAGAGAAATTCATATTGGCATGGCACCTGTTTCCCACTGGTTTTTTGTTTTTTTTCTTTTTTAATAAAATATGTTTAAACCAAATCAGTCAATGTGGTTTTCAAATGTTTGGGTGATGAAAAAGAGAAGATGAAAAAAACAAACAAAGAAAGAAACAAAGAAACAAACCAACAAATCCTTAATGCTTCCTACCAAAGTAGAGGCACAAAAAATACTGAAAGCAATTAATGTCTTTAAAAACAACACTTCAAAAGTTTGAATCTTTCAGATGACGTTGTCCAGAGGCTTTAAATTTGATGGCCCCAGGATGCAAAAGAAACTGTTTCCCACCTTTTAACACCCGCCTATCACATATACCAGACTTAATATTGTATACAGAGCGAGTAACATGTTCACCACCATTTACAGTACATATACTACCATGATACTGGCATCAAGGCCTTAAATTAAGTTGCACATCATGATACTGGCATTAAAGGTTTAAATTAAGTTGCACATTATGATCCAGACATCAAGGCCTTAAATTAAGTTGCACATCATGATACTGGCATTAACGGTTTAAATTAGGTTGCACATCATGATCCTGACATTAAGGGCTTAAATTAAGTTGCACATCATGATACTGACATTAGTGACATAAATTAAGTTGCACATCATTATACTGACATAAAGGACTTAAATTAAGTTGCACGTCTGTGTTTTTTTCTGAAAACCTTGTCTACTCACTTTGACACTGGCCAGAATTAAACTGGATGTTATCTATTGCTATGTCTCCACTAAACTGTCCCGTCATTCTGACCTCAAAACCCACCTGAAATACAGACATTGAACATGAGGGCACTATCACAGAATGACAGGGTAAACTGCATGTATCATAGAACTTATGGCACGAGAGGATAATTACTGGTATGATAGGTAAAGTATAATAGGACAGGATAATGATTGGCATACGTGCACTTATGGTAGGACAAGATATCCATAATTTCTTGTATCATTGGATACCTATAGGATAAGTAATGGTGTGATGGATTAATTGCTGACATTATAGAATTATGGCTCGCACAATGGGAATTCACTATCGATGTGACAGGATTGTTGATCATAATGCAGAAAGAATTAAAATGAAATCAGAAATTGCTACATCCATGCCCCCCCCACCTCATTTATAACCTTGCTAATCACAGGTCTCATTTTTTAATGGCTGTAGTCAATCAAAATAAGCAATCACCATGACCCAGATAATTGATCCAGTGACCTACTTTCTTTTCATGACACACTTTTAAGTCAAAGATATATATGTGTGCATAAAGTTTCATTGAACTAAGTTTAATAATAAAGGAACTATAGCCTGGACACAATTTTATAAAGATATGTCACTGTGACCCAGATACTTGACCTAGTAACCTACTTTTACTACATGACACACCTTTATGCCAAGATGCACCTGTGTGTTTCATTAATCTGAAATGAAGGACAAGCAAATTACAGCCCAGACACGAATAGCAGACACACTGACCTAGTGACCTACTTTTGTTACATGACAGACCTTTGGGCAAGATGTGTGTATGAAGTTTCATGAAACTAACTTAATGAGTAAAGGAATTACAGTCCAGACATGCTTTTACCAGGATATACCACTGTGACCCAGATATTTGACCTAGTGACCTACTTTTGTTGCATGACACACCCTTATGGCTAGATAAACATGTGTGTAAAGTTTCATTAATATGACTTGAAGGACAAGCGAATTACAGCGTGACTGTATTGCAGTTTTATATAAAGGCCTAACCATGACCCAGATACTTAAGAAAGTGACCTACTTTTGTTCCATGACACACCTTTGGGTCAAGATATGTGTGTGTGTGTGATGTTTGATGAAACGAGCTCAATGAATAAAAGAATTACAGTCTGGACAAGATTTTACCAGGATGTGCAAGTGATCCAGATATTTGACCTAGTGACCTAGTATTCCCTCATGACACACCTTTGGGTCAAGAGATATACATATGTGAGGTTTTATGAAACTAGTGAAAGATTAAAGGAATTACACCCTAGACATAAATTTACAATAATATGTCACTCTGACCCAGATACTTGGCCTAGTAATCTACATGTATCTTATGCATGATACACCCTTATGTCCAGATACACAGGTGTGTGAAGTTTCATTAATCTAAGTTGAAGGACAACAGAATTACAGACTGGATATGAAGTGTAATGAGTTTTACATGATTGTAAACTGTGACCCAGATACTTTAGCTGATAACCTAATTTTGGTTCATGGCATTCCCTTATGTCCAAATGCACCTGTGTGTTAAGTTTCATTAATCCAAGTTGAAGGACAAGTGAATTATCGCCCTAAAAGGAATTGCAGATGCATGGACACACGCAAGCAAGCATGGACACACGCAAGCAAGCATGGACACACGCAAGCAAGCACGGACACATGCAAGCAAGCACGGACACACCCACTGACAGAACAAGCGGTTACTATATACCCCTCCTCCAGATGGAGAGGGGCATAATTTTGGCACCCCGAGAAGGGCACGTAGAATGGTAAGTCTTTGATTATACAGAATCATACCTTAGGTGAATGACAAGTCCTTGGATACATTATGCATGATTATACAATGACATCAGTCTTGAAATACTGACTGGGATCAGCAAACTGCTGCCTGTCCATACTGAGATGTATTTTACATGTATATGATACATGTCAATTTACTTATTTTCGCTCTACAGGCTTTTGTCCATTACTGGACTTGTCTGGTCATATATACCTAATATCACAAATCCTCAACATCTTATCACCTAGTTTTTCTTTCAAGGCATTTTCAAAAACAAAAACATAGAAGACCGCAGGCCTACTGTAAATGGGGTGACAATCAATATACGTGAAGTGTCACCAAGACAACCACTGACCGGTGCATTGTGACTAATGATGCACACCAGTACTGCTAGTGTATCATGACTAATGATGCACAACAGAACTGCTGGTGTATCATGTACTTCATTTGTCTTTGAAACAGATAGCTGACCAGAGTGACCATACATGGATAAAAGTGCTGATATAAGACTGAGTCAACAGCTTTCCTGGGTACACTTTGCGCACAATGTGCGCAAAGTGTACCCAGGAAAGCTGTTGACTAAGACTACTTTTTGCTTTAGACTAGGCTTGCTGGTATTTGAATGAAAGGTATCTTCATGAGGAATTCAAATCTTTTAACCATTATAAGTTTAACAGTAATGAGAAAACAACTATAGCTGTGATTAGTACTTGAAGGGTAAAAATACATTTTCAATCAATCCATGCTCCTGTATTGCCTACCCTTGTTATATCGCTGAGATCAATTTGTACAGCTGCTTTTCTCCAGCTCAAGTGTTGATCTCCATGCATTTCCCACGGAATTAATTTCTGTCCACTACGTCTTATGGTGTATACATACAACGCGCCGACGTGGAACCCATTCAGCATATATGCGAAACGTAGACAGTTGATCCCAGATCGCTGCATCACATTGCCAGCCAGATACACTCTGTATAGACAAACACAAAGTTTTCAGAATACAGTAAAACCTCATTATAACGACACTCAGATATCCGACATATTCAATATAATGACAAATTTTCATGGTAAAAGGTTTATTTTCTGTATTATTTGACTCATTTATCTGACATATTCAGTTATCTGACACATTTCTTAAGGAACAGATGGTGTCATTATAAGGAGTTTCCACGGTATTAACCAAACTGTAACATGAACTAGACTGTTGATCCTTGCTACCCTCCCGGAGCTTAATATATAATTGATAGGCTCCTTGCTACCCTGTACTGTGGAACCTGTTCTGACAGACTGCCCATGAGGAACAGTACAGTGAAACCTGCCTCAAAAGACACCCCCCCCACCCCCATCCGAGATACATGTAACAAAATGGTGGTCTCTCAAGACAGAAGTATTTCATATGCGGTGCGTGTAAGGGATGGTTCAGCATTATCATCATTTTTGAATTAGTACTTAGGGTACTAAATTTCATGACCCCCCTCCCTCCCCCCAAATTAGTACTTTAAAAATGATGATTTTCCCCCCAAATCACAGCAAAATTGCACAAAACAGGCCAAAAATTGACCATCATTTTCCATATCCTGTGAAAGTGTACTGATCCATTTGACCCCCTCCCCCCTTGCGTACTGTAAGTACTAATTCAAAAATGATGAAAATGTTGAACCATCCCTAAATGAGATGAAAAGTAATAATCATTATGTACCCAGAGAAGATGGTCTTATAACTCTTACCCCCTTACCAGCCAAAACGGGCTGGGGGCCACATGTCGTCTGTTTCAGTGTTTAAACTAATTTCAACAGTTATGAAAAACAATTCGACTCAGAATTGTAGATGGGACCTACCAAGATAACATGCCCCTATTCCAAGGAAAGCTGTTGACTCCGTCTTAACACTTTGAGTACCAAGCTTAATCCCATCTACTTAAGTCAACCTAATCTGAATTATCACAAGGATCCCAGATTCATTTTCCAAATAAAAAGATCTTTAATTCAAGTACAAGTATGCCTGTACAGTGAAACCTGTTTTGAGAGACCACCCCTAGGGGCTGGCTAAAATGGTCACTTAAGGCAGGTGGTCTCTCAATTGTGGTGCAATAACAGGGGAAAGATAGCAAAAGGGACTTTGGAAATATGCTGCTAAGCGAGTAAAGAGACGACTTTGGAAATATGCTGCTGGGCAAGTAAAGAGACGATATTAAGAGAGTCGGATGCTAGGATTTTATGAAGGGACAATTTTGTATTACATTTATAATGTAATATTTTATTTGCCAGTGAACAAAACTATATCTTACGAACAAGTTTTAAAAGGCAGGTGGTCTTTCATTACAGTGGTCTCTCAAAACAGGTTTCACTGTAGTTCCAGAGAGAAAATCCCAGGTAAACAGCTTTTGTTAGGACACATAGGGATGTATTTTTATCTAACTCTAATAACACTCTGTCTGATTTGTTCTCTGTCATACAGTTGTCAAATAAAGCCTTTTGAGTCCCGAGTCCTTAAAAAGTACTTTAATGACCATTTGCCCTGGTAACTTAATAAAGAACGGACACATGGAACCTTGCTAAATATTACGATAACCATGATAACGGATTCCGAACAACCGCAGCTATGCTGTTTCACCAAACAACCGTGGATATGCAGCTATGCTGTTACCCTGGCCCAAGTTAACCCTCCAGACAAGTTGAAATAAAATTCTGTGTTTGAGTTGACTTTACTCCAAAGTAACAGCACATGAAGGCCAATTTCTTGATAAATCTTTCAACCGGGGCTATGCTGTTTCACCGAACTGTGACTATGCAGAGCTCTGTGCTATTTCTCCAGCCCAAGTTAGCCTTCCAGACAAGTTAAAGCAAACTACTGTTTCTGACTTGACTTTACTGCAAAACAATGGCACATGACAGCCACTTTCTGGATACAATCTTTCAGCCAGGGTCGATCTATTTTTATTAGGGAAGGGCAGCTTGAAAACTACTTTTTTATGTTTCTTAGGGTAGGGCCTTTTCAGTAGGGTCGGTCGGGTTACCATGGTTACTGTGCTTTGTTGAAACATGTTTAAAATGAATGTTCTTTCCCCTTTCAGCATTTCCTCCTTTGACATCAATTAAATTTGTTACCTGGGCACAGCCGTTGGCACTTGTGTAATTAAAATGACTCAGTACATAATAGAGTAATCATGTAAATAATACCTAGTCCAGCAACTCATATCTAGGGCACCCATCACTTTCGGATGGTTGTTAGTGGCATTTGGTGGCAAAGAAAAAACAAAACAAAAACAACTTAAGACACTCTCCATATTCTGTGAGAAAACTTGTCAAATACAAAAATTTTTTGGATAAGAATTCCGCAAACCTGGCTTTGTCCGCCGCTCGCCTGTTACTGGCCTCAGCAAACAGATAGAAGCTTCCCTGCTGAGCGTTCTCTGGCCCCGTCACAGGAATTCTGCGACCATCCACCATCCTGGTGTACTTCGTCCCAGAATTTGTTGCGCCAGAGGCCCTCTGCCAATCAAACATATCTCCTGTGTCTTGGATTACATGACACGCATCATTGCGACCATCGCGTTCAAAGTCACATGAGAAGTAGTTTCCTGCAGAAAACAAGCAGAGTGAATGTGCTTTGCTTCTTTCAAGAATGAACACTAAATCTTTGGTATTTCTTATCTCTTGAGGGTCAAATACCATCATCTTGCTGCCTGCCTACACAGGATTTCATGTTAAGTTTACCATCAAATGCAGCCAAATTCATTTTGACAAATCCTGTTTTAACGTCAATCATTTTGAAAGGTCACAGAAGAAAACAAGCTTCCCAGTACTGAAAAGCCCAAAATTGTTATGAATGAAAATCTTATTTCACCACACAGTTTGGTATGTAGATGTCAATAAAAAAAATCGATATCTTTCGAAGTTTCCAACATTCTACTGAAGTTCAACTTTAAAAAGGCCTAAGTTGCTGGGGCACCCATAATATTTTCAATTTTTTTCTCAGTTAAAAAGCATGGTTTGTAAAGTTGAATGAAGCAAAAAATTGATGTACATGTAGGATCACGCCAGCCTATCAGTATATACAGTCACTTAAGATGACTGATCAAAACAGCCCTTTGGTGCATATAAATATAATGTATAGTAACACGAAAATAGTTCAAGTAGGATGCCTTTGCACAATTAATATAGCCTACTGGTATATACAATTTACAGTAAAGGGCATTCTTTTTGTTCTCAACAATTTTCAATTGACAGAAATTGGGCAATATTTGGTTAGGTTGTGTCTATGTTCTGGGCTAGTCTTGGTGTTCTTTGAATGTTGTTTCTCATATGTATGTGTTTTGCGCTTAAAAGTTTCATTCATGAAGTTAATGCCCTTTCTGCATAGACATGCTGAAATCCATCAGAAATTCTTCATTAAAGAAACCCCACCCACCCTTGTTAATGCATATTTTTGTGTGGTTATGAACTTGAGTGCTTGACTGCTTTGCAGGTTGGTTGTTACTCAAAGTACATGTAATATGCTGAAGTGTCAATCATTTGCTTTGCTGCCAACATTTTTTGATAAACTTTTGAAATGTTTGTTTGTCTTTGCTAGGTATTTACAAGGCCACTCTTGTATGTGTGTTCTAAGTTTAACTTGGATTGGAATTTGGTGTTTAACATAAGTTGATAAATGTTCCTTTCTGACAATTTAAATTTAGGATGCATGAACAATATCTCATATGTAGATGTTAAATGCATCATGAAGGGTTATTGAAGGAAGTATGATGGGAATAACATACATATATACAATGTACCATGTAGGAAGCATGATGAGAATGACATATGTACAAGGTATACCATGTAGGAAGCATGGTGAGAATGACATATGTACAAGGTATACCATGTAGGAAGCATGGTGAGAATGACATATATACAAGGTATACTATGTACATGTAAGAAGCATGACGAGAATGACATACATGTATATACAGGGTATACCATAGGAAGCATGACGAGAATGACATATATACAACGTACAACGAAAATAGATCATGTTCATGCAAAATGCTTTAGAAAGATCCATGCACAATGTTTTGTTCATATCATGGTAATAGCTATGATGCATAATCATAATGGCCATGATATATAATCATGATAATGGCAAGGATGCATTATCCTAATAGCCATGATGCACAATTGTGCTAAGAACTAAGCTGAAAAATAATCATAATGGCCATGATGTATGGCCATGGTAATGGCTATGATACATAATCATAATGACTATGATGTATAAGTCATGCCAATGGCTAAGCCGCATAATATTCATAACGGCCATGATATATAATCAAGCTTATGGCTAAGCTGCATAATAGTAATAATGACCATGATGTATAAATCATGCTAAAGGCTTAGCTGCATAATAATATTATTCATATTGGCCATGATGCATAATAGCGGTAATGGCTGAGCTGCAGAATAATCATATTGGCCATGATGCATAATCATGGTAATGGCTATGGCACATAATCATAGTGGGAATGATGCATAATCACAACAGTCAGATTCAAGAAAGGGCTCTGCTTTTCATATTCTGTGACCACAAATCCAATAATGATGACCCAAATGTACTCTAAAGAGCTCACTGTCCTAGTCTTTATACTTCCAAAATCCAGAGTAAACGTTTTTTTTTTTTTGTTTTTGTTTTTTTAATTTGAGTGTGATCCAATATTTGACCTAGACTGGTCTTGTATTGGATCAAACTATAGATCTACCTGAAGGTGACCTCGAATGGCGCTCGCTTGTCTTAATTTTGTCATGAGCTTGCAGTTAATATACATGTATCACTTTTATGCAGGCTTTGAAGCATATTTTACACCTGCAATTGAAGTTGTACAGTATCACAGCAAGGAGTGTATTTCCTGGTCTAATTGATTCTTCATTAAACTTATATTTTTTCTATAAATGTGAGACTAATTATCTTAATTAGTTAAACTTTTTGTTAGCTTTTAGTTTCAGACTATGCTCACTTATTGTCAGCCCCTGAGAGCTCATATTCTCTGTACCCTAACTGACATGAAATAAAGTTTTACTTATATACAGCCATGATGATAATGGCTATGATGCATAATCATAACAGCTATGATGTATAATCATGATAATGGCTCTGATGCATAATTATAAGTCATGATATATGATCATGGTAATTAATGGCTATGGTGCATAATGATAAGTCTTGATGTATGATCATGGTAATGAAAATGATGCATAATCATAGCCATAAAGTACCTGTATAATCATAATGGCTATGATGCATAATCATAACAGGCATGGTGTATAATCATGATAATGGCTACTATGCATAGTAGAACAGCCATGATGCATGATCATGGTAATTAATGGCTGTGATGCATGATCACAAAAGCCATGATGTAAAATCATGATGATGGCACTCATGCATAATTATAACAGTCATAATGTATGATCACGGTAGTCTATGGCTATGATGCATAATCATAACAGGCATAATGTATAATCATGATAATGGCTATTATGCATACTAGAACAGCCACGATGCATGATCATGGTAATGAATGGCTGTGATGCATAATCACAAAAGCCATGACATAAAATCATGATAATAGCTCTCATGTATAATTATAACAACCATGATGTATGATCACGGTAGTTTATGACTATGATGCATATTCATAACAGCCATGATGTATAATCATAATAATGACAATGATGCATAATCATAAGAGCTATGATGCATGATACGGTAACTAGTGGCTATGATACACAATCATATGTCATGTTGTATGATTATGATACAGGCAATGATGCATTATTACAACAGCCATGATGCATTATTATGATAATGGCAATGATGCATAATATAATGGTTAGTGGCTATGATGCATAATCTTAGTGGCTAATATATTAAATAAATTACAAAACTATTGGACAAAATCTACTTCACCAAAATAGTCAATGTCAAAATTATCTGGAAAGAGGGGATATGTATTTAGAGTGTGACATAATATTTACATGTATGCCTCATATTGTATAAACTAGCATCCTCATGTATCACATAACTTGGGACCTTTATATATAGATTATAAATTGTTCACGCCTATGTACAATGCCCCACATACATGTACAACTAACTTTAATAAAGTAGCAAACTGTAGCAATTTGTCATGTCATATGTATAAATGATGTACACTGACTATGTACAGTGAGACACTATGTAGCCATAATGCTGTGGGTAGCTTAAGAATACATGTAGTCTTGTACTCCACAGATGTCATTCACTATACACTGTCCATGTACGGATGTAGTCAGGGAAGGGAAGCCCAGACCAAAAAAAAATGTTTTAAGCATCAAGATACTCAGAGTACAGTGATCATGCCCAGAACAACCAAACTGAGGTAGTTCTGGTCCCTCATTTCTGTCAATTTTTCCAGTCTTTATGACATCTGAAATCACTGGCAGCTGACTTCTTGCAGTATGGAACTTATGCCATGTTGTTAGTGTAAAAATGCTTCAATTAGCATTATTTTAGACCCGTTCTCATAAATTACATGTACAGGCAAAAATTCTACACTAATCAGCATTTTTTGCAAGGTTCCTATTAATTAAAAGCACTACATATGCAGTACTGAGTTAATGTTTTTTCAATTAGATTGTGAAATTAGTGTTTACAAAATATTTTGTTAACATGTATATACAAAAGTATTATAAAGTGTTTTACATTAGTATGTGAAAATATTATCATTCCCTTCAAAGCATAAAATGTTACATAAACCAGACATCAAATACTAAATCAACAGTCACGCCACTTACATTGATGGTTAGTATATATCTACACAAATGTTAGAATTCTAAACTAAAACATCAGTTTTAAGCATAATTCATCCTGTTACCTTCAGTCCTGAAAAATAATAGACATTTTGGACTGTATACAAATCACACTCTGCCATTGCATCATTCACAAAATTCAACCCTTTCCCCCTTGAACCGGCCAAAACCGGCTGGTGGTCAAATGTCGTCTGCTTCAGTGTTTTCAACTAATTTCAACAGTAATGAAAAACAATTTGTCTGAAAATTGTAGATGAGACCTATTAAGATAACATGCCCCAGGTCAACAGCTTTCCTTGGCATGGGTTGGGCACTGAGTGCCCAACCCGTGCCAAGGAAAGCTGTTGACTTTTTTAAGGGGGAAAGGGTTGATGCTGAACAAAACATCAACAGCTGCAGGATTCAATGACAAATAACTGAAAATTATGTAATAATACCCAACATATTCAAGCATCAAATTATATTTTCTGCAAAATAAATGCAATTTGAGACATTTAATAAGCATCTGCAGAGCTTCCAATTATCACTTTGTTCATCTAAAACCAATTCAAGAGTGGAAGGTGGCAAATCTTTTCCCCTCAAATTGCCAAAACTGGTTGGGGTCAAAGATCATCTTCCTCAGTGTTTTGAACAATTTTAACATCAATGAAACATTTAAAATGTTCAACAAGAATTTTAGATTAGGCCTAGGAGAATGAAATGCTCATGGTTACAGCATTTCTTGGGGTGGCTTGGACACACTTAGTGAGAAGTTCTATCGGAGAAATAAGTTTGAAAACAAAGCCATTTTGACAGTGGGAGGAGTCGATATTTTATTAAATGCACCATGGCCTCTCATTGGTTTATCTACTGCTTGAAACCAATGAGTGGCAAACCAAATGAAAGATTACAATTATAACCTTATCCTTAATATACCCATGCAGGATAACCCATTCAGGATAAGCTTCAGACATACATGTAGAGACAGAGTGATCCAAGTCAACAGCTCACTGGCCACGCCTAGGCACAGAGCACCCAAACACACCAGGAAAAGCTCTTGACTGAGTCCCCAAGTTGACACTGAGAGGGTTAATGTAGTACCCAAAATGAAGTACATGTGCATCATTGATGCTTCTTTCCTATTAAAAAAATCTGCTCTTCCCCCTCCCCCCGTTACCGTTACATGTATTGAACTGACTTTTTGAACTTACTATGATCTCAATTTCCTTTTTTGATTTTTTATTGAAGATTTCAAATTGAAAAGAAAAAAGAAAAAAAAACAAAAAACAAGCTTAACCTGTGTGATACTTTGGAGTATATCCAATAGCTATCATATGTCCTTATCATGTTAAGGCAATGTCCAACTGATTTTGGATAATTTTGTTTATTTTGAGATTTGGGGACATTTTGGCAGACATATACGTTGTCCATTATATTTCCAAATTTAGTAGTTCTGTTGCTGATACAGTCTGAAAAAAATTAACAAAATGCTTTCAATGTTAACATGGTAGTCAATGGACCATGTTAACATTTGGATCTTGTTTACTGACACTAGGTATCTGCTGTAAAATGTCCATTTCAATTACATGTTGCCCTAGAATGAATTCTCTGATTTTCATCAAATAAAAACTGATTTACTATAAATATTCTCCAGAGCAAAAGAGTGTCAGGGATTTTCTAAGAAACAATTGGTTCTGTTTTAAATGAATGTCAGAAATGAAGAGTCCCACAAACTTGATCATTTTTACAAAAACAACATTTTTCCAATGCTTGTATCACCATTACAAACAGATACAGTAATGAAAAATCCCTGATATGGCTTTGCAGATACATGTGTTGAAATTATAATTATAGCACAAATTTAACCACTTGATCTTGAATATTTTCTTGAGAAATTACCAAAATTTTACAAAAAACCACATTTTTACCTAGAACACTGGTGTTTATACAACAATTTTGAATTTCATCTTTAGTGCAGACAGATTCTGCAAAACTTGCTGTCAGTTGAGCATATAGGTTTACTGTGTCAGGGATGGATGTTTCTGTGATATACATTGTCTGGCCTGAAAATGAAGCAACTTTTCCAGCTTGGACATAACCTTAACCCTTTCATTGCTAATCACCTCCAAAGTCGATCTGGTTAAGTCAGACAAGTCTGAATTATCATAAGGATCCCAGATTTGTTTTCCCCATAAAAATACCTTTCATTCAAGTACCAGCATGGTTATAGTTTCACAGAAAATATCCCAGGTCAACAGCTTTTCTCAGCATATATTGGGCACAATGCGCACCGAAAAAAGCTATTGACTCAGTCCAAAATTTAGCACTGAAATAGTCAAGCTGTACAATGTGTGTCTGCATGTATACAATGGTAGCACACTGTCTACCTCAGTAGTTTACAGGAAATCCAGGAACTTATTTCGGCAAGTTCATGTGAATATATATACATCAGACATTCAGGCAAGAGAGACTCCATTTTTGTTTGGCATATTTCCATTTTACGTGATAAAAAAACCAGGCGAGACCAGTGGCGTGGGATGCCTATAGCAGCGGAGTCCCGACCGGTTTCGTTCTCTGTGAACTCATCAGGGGACATTTGAAAACACTTTTAATCGTTCGCTTATATAGCGAGGGGGCAAAGTTGCTACGGGCCGTGAGGCAACGTCACAAATATAGCGAACAGGCGTCGAACTGATCTACCGGTCTAACTACCGTCTTGGCAGGTTAGAGTGACGTGCATTAGCTATGCCACGTCATGCAAGGTTTGACGTATCCATTCTGAATGACGACTGGTTTGAATATCAGCAGCATTGCTGTCAGATAGAGGATTATGTCCATCAATTGTGGCTATTAATAATTAATAGCAAGGAAAAGCTTCAAAGTGTTTTCTGTGCAAACAGGTCAGTTGTGCACTATGTCATGTGTGGGTAGATAGGTGTAGAACTAAAAAAAAAAAAAAAAAAAAAAAATTTCCATTTTACACTCGCCCCCCCACCCCCCCCGAGATGAAAACAAACGCAACATGCAAATAAACTGTTAACCCTTAAAGCGCTGATTTAAGATTGAGTCAACAGCTTTCCTGGGGGCACTTTGCGTGCATAGTGCACCCAGGAAAACTGTTGACTAACACTACTGTTTGCTTTAGACTAGGCTTGGTGGTATTTGAATTAAAGGTATCTTCATGAAGAATTCTATGCTTAACAGTAATGAGAAAACAACTATAGCAGTGATTAGCACTTTAAGGGTTAATGTAGTCAACCTTGTATTAAAACCTACACATGTACATTTTGAGCACTATATGTTTAAATAATCCATTGTACCGTCATTCAAGATGATGTTTCTTTATCAGCTTACTAATTTGTTATATTTGTCCCAGTAACATGCGTGGGAACATTAAACACCTACAAACAAGCCTCAAGATACCATGAGATTATAGAAAGTAAATTAACAACTATGGTCCTTTTAAACCAGCCAGTCAATGTGACAGAGTGACAAAGATACATGTATTTTGGTCATGACTATACATGTATTTTCATTCGAAGACAATTGGAGATGCACCAATCCCGGGCACTAGAGGGCAGCACTGTACATTCTGCTGGGGGCGTGGTACTTACCAATAATTGGCCCTGTGGTTGGCTTGGGGGTTGTAGGCTTGGCCCCTAAAACAAAACAAATCTACATACATGCTTATGTGATTCTAGAGATGACCCCTTGCATGACTTAACTCCTCAAGAGTTAAGTCCATCTGTATCCAGACAGGGTGACCTCTCCATCCCCAAGTGAGTCTGTGTCATGTGAAATAAATTTTGGCATTCTGTGTCTCACAAACTCTGTATCCGTCAGGGTTCCTGTGGGGGTTTCACAAAGACAAGTCTAAGTCAGCATGAATTTAGACTCATTTTATATACAGCCTACAGTAAATTAACTAGATAATTTTGGTAAGTGTTTTGCCATTTTCAGAAAGTCCAAAGAGCAGGTCTTTCTCATTTCACAAAGGGGGGGGGGGATGGACCCAAAATTACCCCACAGAGGGATCCCTGACGTATTGTGACAAAGGGCTGCACACACCTAGCTTGTCTGTTAAAAAACATCACACAAACCTCAAGTACTTTATCCACAAACTGTTGCTTAATATTTACTGGTCTCCTTATCATTTTGTGAGTTCTTTGATTCTGTTGTGAACTTTTGTAACCATCCTTGCATTGTTCAAAGCAAAACAACTTTGACATTCAGTTTGGTTGTTAATACAGTAAAGGGATATTGTGACATGCAAAAGCTATGAGCAAGCCATAACTTGACAGGGTCAATAGTAGAACACAGTGCATTAAAACAATCAAGAGGTCATGAAATGTACCCTCTTGGTTTCCTTTTCAATTATTTCTTAGCTGATGTTTTCCTGTGGTGGTGGGGGTGCAAGGGGGTATCTTTTTCATCACAAGACATTCATTAGCGTATGCACTGCATACATTGAGCAAATTTTGATACATACTGGTATCTTATAAAACTGTGACAAGCTCATGTTTTTGTCAACTTGAAAAATGACGTTTATTTTACAAATCTCACAATAAAAATAGTTCCCCAGATCCCCTGTTCTCCTGAAACCTCTTGTGCTCTGAAAATCCATGATACAGGAATATTAACAGACAAGCTGGGCATGTGCAGGTCAGCATGAAAAACAAATCTCAAACAGTCGCACTTACGAAACTCATTCCATACTAGCAGTGGATTTCACATAGATTTAATTTTCAGACAGAATTAAGAGAGTAATATTTTAATATTCAGATTCTCCAGAAACTGAGCTTCAATTCAAATGAGTACCAACATGTCTTGTGTCCAGAAGGGGACAGCACTGTCTCACAGTTGTCATGTCCCAGCTGGCCTCCTTGATTTGCTGGCTCAATTTGCCACAGCTGATCAAGAGCAGCTGGAGCATGATTTTTCCCAACCAACGAATCTACTGACCAAGACCTACATAAATTGAGTATGGAATGAGTTTGGGTGATAACTCCGTGACTCAGGTCTCGTCTAGTGATGTCTTATAATTGATTACTTACTCACTACCTCCTGGCCAATGCCCCCTGTTCAATGAACATGTAATGCCACACTGGTTATTTGAAATATGGCTCAATGGTAGCTCAGTAGAGGTACTTAATTTCACAAACATGTCACTGTGTGCTGTTTTTGAGTATCTTATATGGCAGATGGACATGTACTAATTCACATGGTGGCAGCACCTGCTTCTTGTGTCACATGATTTTTGACAAATGAATGAAGCTGGGTTTGTTCATACCCAAGGTGGCGCCACCAGCAACATCATGTGGACACTGGGGGAAAGTTGCCTATATTACCCCCAACATGCACATTTCACAAATTTGTCAACCCATATACAGTAAATTTGGTTTAATTTTGATTATGTGCTATTGAAAATCACTATATTACAATTCTGTGCAAAATTAGATACCTTTTTTGCAGTACTGCTAGCTACATGTAATTTTCAAAAGCAGTAAAACATGACTGGAGAGAATTCCCTTGAAGCCATCACCATACTGTGACCTCTCACAACAAAAAGACTTCATTAGAAGTATATTATAAGCACAAGAACTGGTCTATCACAGGTTTTAGTTGACAGGTGGTTAACATAAGAATGTCATTACAGGGCAGTCACCACTGCACAGTAAAATCCGTCTTCATGGGCCACTTTTTACTTAACCCTTAGCCCCTTGAATTAAGACTGAGTCAACAGCTTTCCTTGGCATGGGTTGGGCCCAACCCATGGCGAGGAAAGCTGTTGACCTGGGTCATGTTGTCTTGACAAGTCTCATCTTCAATTCTCAGTCAAATTGTTAATAGTAATGAAAAATAATTTTGACTGAGAATTTTAGATGAGCCCTATCAAGATCACATGCCCCAGGTCAACAACTTTCCATGGCATGAGTTGGGAACTTAATGCCCAACCCATGCCAAGGAAAGTTGTTAACTCAAGTGTCAATTCAAGGGGGAAACGGTTAAAATCTTTCAATGCCAAGTTTAACAAATCCATGTGTTCTGAATTGACGGCAATCCTAACTTACTTTTCCGGTACACCTGACCTTTCCTTGATGTACCCGCTTACCTACAGGTACAGAGACCTTAACAATGGTCCAGGTCAACAGCTTTCTTTGGCATACTTTGGCGTAATGTCCAAAGCACACCACTGAAGACTGTGACTCAGTCAAAAGTTGGCACAGAAAGAGTTAATACCAAAGCTGTAACAAGAATGCTGTTGACTCAACTATTCGAACCACATACAAAAGGGTTAATTAAAATGTACTTGAACTTATTTTTTCTTGCTATATAACATTGTTTGAGCACTTTTTCTGTAAAACTGTCTGTGAATGATACATGCAATTACTTTTAGATTTATCTACCTCAGACTTTTCTTTAGGGAGGCCGGGGTACAGTGGTACAAAATTTACATTTTGGTTTCTGTTGTGATGGACGATGAAAAAATATAGTAAAACAATCCACTGTGCCCCATGTCCCACTGTACCCTGGTCTCCCTCAACTTTAATTCCTTTGAGTGTAGGGAATCAAGAAGCTTAGCATGAATAATACATATTTCATAAACAAGTTTCCTGACAATGTCTAGATGGTGAATAATACATATTTCATAAACAAGTTTCCTGACAATGTCTAGACGGTGTTTGAGCTAAGAATACCTGATGTCATTTGGTGACACCTTCACGTCTGAGGTATGAGGTTCTTTTTTTTAAAGTTTTGATGTTTTATGTTTGGGTTATCTTATGTTTGAATACAAACAACAACGTAGATAAACATATTCTGAAGATTTGAACAGAAATGTTACACAATAAGATCATACAGCAATAAAGTACTTCACATTTTTTTCTTGACATCATAATCATCAGAGATTCATTCTGAAACCTGCATGAGGTTACATTTGTGGAAAGAGTTTTGTCATTTTGGCCTCAAATGATAGAAAACATGATTGGAACATCCTTCAGATTTTGTATATGTCTCAAATGTCTTTTCCAAGTCACAGCCTTCTAAATTAAAGTGACATAATTCTCTCTATCTCTGTTTTCTTTTTGGAAAACCTCTTGTAACTTGACAGCTGCTAAAACATCTAATTGATATTTCTCTGTATAACATTATTATCTATCTCTTGAGACCAAATTAACAACATTTGTCAAACAAATGTTTTAGCTGGTCATGTTAAAAACTTAAGATTTGATGAAAATGATGGCTGCCTTAAAAATACAAATTGTGACTCTTACTGCTTCCTATGTCTTTGGACTATACAGTGCCGGCAGAAAGTCTTGCTCAAAACTCTGGAGGGTCACCAGGGCAGCCACTTGCAGGTACCACATTTCAAACTGTAATTAACATTATAATTCTGACACCATAACCAGTTTAGGGCCAATGGGAGGCCACAGGTAGGTACAAGAAGCATACTGAATGATTAACATTAAACTTCCTAACAGTGTTCGCTGCAGGAGTCCCTTGTACAAGATGTACCCGAGGAGGACCACGCAAAGGGGCCACCAGAGGAGATGGTGCAAAACTTTGTGGCGGCACTGTATATTTGGTAGACTACATTAAGACAGCAGATGTGTGTGAAGCCCAAGACATAATTAAAAAAAAAAATGTTACTGTAGTTCTAGAAATTTTAATGCACACCATTTTTAATGTAAATGCAATTTTT
Organism: Hermodice carunculata; assembly: GCA_964020975.1. Classification (NCBI taxonomy): domain Eukaryota; kingdom Metazoa; phylum Annelida; class Polychaeta; order Eunicida; family Amphinomidae; genus Hermodice; species Hermodice carunculata. Next base: position 23,974,560 of record OZ026623.1, read on the forward strand.
GCCTAAAAATATAAATTTTAGCACATTTTCATTTAGCACATATTGATGGCTGCGGTAAATTAAAATGCACTATATAAAGTGACTCCCCTAAGAAGTGTCTGTAACCCTGAAGTGCGGCACACCTCACAACCGCAAATAACTGAACTTGCCTCTGGTCACCTTGAAAGCCTTTGAATCTTAGATGGAAATTTCTGCCCCATTGACTTAGCAGTCCCCAAGTTCTCCTTGCAAGTGTTAAACTCGTACAAAGTCTTCTGGTTCTACTGTGTAAGCATTATTTTTGCATAGATCTTTCGGCACATGGATTAAGTGCCCTGATATCATTCAATGAAGTCAAGTGCTCAGATTTCTAGAACGACAGCGATGCAAGCCTCACACCTGTCTGAAGCCCTGGAAGGTTGAATGGGGAAATGGGATAAAAAGCAGGAATGACCGACCTTGACATGATCCACGGTACACGTTGATCTCATCCAGCGCGATATCTCCCTGGATACCATTGCCAACTTCACCCAAAAACCGAATCTGAAATCACACAGTATATAACTAGATTCTCACAGAGCCTCTCATTGCTCGCTCAACAGGTCCTACTCTTGTAATTGATTGTACATTACAATCAGTACCACTTGAACAGAAGACCACCAAATGACGCTTGTATTGGTGTCAATATTTGTTTCCTGTGAAGTGTAAAATTGTGGTAATTTTAGTAACATGATTTTTTCATGTTGATTTTTGTAACTTAATTATGCGTTGTAATTGTTAGTGTATTTTCATAAATTGTGATCACATTTGCTCCTCATGTAGGTCTTCTTAGCAACTGCTGGAATGGCCATCCATTATGGCATTCAGGCGATTAACCCTTTCCCCTCAAACCGGCTAAAACCGGCTGGTGGTCAAATGTCGTCTGCTTCAGTGTTTTCAACTAATTTCAACAGTTATGGGAAAAAATTGACTGAGAAATGTAGATCAGACCTATCAAGATCACATGCCCCAGGTCAACAGCTTTCCTTGGCATGGGTTGGGCACTTAGTGCCCATGCCAAGGAAAGCTGTTGACTCAGTCTTAATTCAAGGGGGAAAGGGTTATAGCACAATACCATAAAAATGTGTAAATTGTACAGTGGTATCCAGCTTTCAAGACCAACTCAAACGCGTGACATTGTTAGCGGGAGAAGAGGTGTGGTCTCTCCGACAGTACAGCAATGAAAATGCCACCTTTGCTCCATGGGGAAGTGGCCTTTGTAAAAAAGGGTGTGTCCTCTACACTTGGGGTGTGGCCTCTGTAGTGCATCAACCTCACCATATTCATGAGATATCATGTTCACAAGAAGCACTATAAACAAGATTGGCCATCGGGTGGATGGACTTTAAAAGTGATATATCCTTTGATCAGTGGTGAAAAAACTTCAGAGAATTTGTTGAGGGGCGTTACAATAAAAATCTTCTAGGCCTTTAATACAAAACTATGCTCACTGTTTCTCCCTGGCTAACTTCTATGTCCCTGCGCACAGGCAGCCAGCTATTGCCCCTGTTGCCCATCTCGTTGAGGATGGGGTTACTCTCTCCACGGCTGGACCGGTACACGATCAGGCGACCAATGTTGGAGCCATACATGTGGTAGAAAAAGGACAGGCAGGCCTGACCAGAGAATTCCATGTTTCCCGTCTCCAGGCTGCAAAAATAGATATAGTTTATGCAAAATAGTATTCACACTTTCCCCAATGAAATGGGCCACTGTAGGCTGGCAATCAATAACCCATGTGCGAGTATACAAGAACAATGGCTTGATTGGCCTGTTAATAGCTGAATACACAAGTCACGCCCCAGTTGTCTTGCCTGATGTCCTGCAAGGGTGTGGGTATTTTACAAAGAAATACACTAGGAATGTGTACATTTTCCCTAAACACTGACCACGGAAACCAGAGATACACTTTGTGCGAAAAATGCTGAAAAGACAGTTTTTCAGTCACACTTAGTGCTTTACATACTTAAGTTATGAAATGCCCAGTGAATGGTGGAATGCCTACTTTATTCAAATTTATCAAAGTTTGCAGGACTTTTTATTGTTCTTCATGTTCACTCATGCATTTCACGCACATACGCTATTGTCATCTGGTCCAATGTTTGTAACTCATTTCAACAGTTATGAACAACAAGTTGAATGCGAATGGTACACGAAAACCTCTCCAGATGACATGTCCCAGGTCAACAGCTTTCCTCGGTGCGAGTCTGGTACTTAGCACCCAACCCATGCCAAGGAAAGCTGTTGACTCAGTCTTAATTCAAGGGGAAAAGGGTTAAGAACACCATCAGACAAAAGTTGCCTCAAGAACAAGTGTTTCAGGCCAGTCACACAGAACAGTCTCCATGCATGGACAGTGTGTGTGACACAGAACCCCCTCCATGCATGGACAGTGTGTGTGTGAGAGAACCCCCTCCATGCATGGACAGTGTGTGTGACACCGAACCCCTCCATGCATGGACAGTGTGTGTGACACAGAACCCTCTCTATGCATGGACAGTGTGTGACACAGAACCCCCTCCATGCAGGGGCTGATCTCATTTTTGTAAGGCTACACACAACCTTGATCTAATTGTCTAGGAACCTCAGGTCACCTGACTCCCATGCAAAAAATGCAGTTCTCAAAACTATGGAAACTACATGTACACAGCACAGCACAGCACAGCACAGCACTGTCTGGGTGCACAACTACCAACAGTTTATCCAAACAATTACCTAACCCCTCGGCATTTGTTTCAATATTTGAACCTCTCAAAGCTATTTTCTCTTCACTGATTTTCACAGATCCATCATGCTGGTGACATCCCTTTAAAACTTGTGATAAGGACTTCTATGCAATATTTAATTCCCTGAGGGACCCTTATATCACTGATAAACAGATATTTAATTCATAAGGCACATGATTACGAGCATTTGACTGAACACAGCATTTTAAGTGAGCACAGATTAATTAGCATACATATAAGTACACACAAGGGAAGAGAGCAGATGTCATCTACATGCTAGTTGGCTGCTGAGGTACCCTGGATAAGACTTTTACAATTTTAAGCATGCTGAAATCAACAACTTTCCTTTATAGAGGTCCGGTGCATTGCAGCCATCCCATGCCAAGGAAAGCTGTTATCTCAGTCTTGTTCTGACAATCAAGGGATTAAATTTTTTTTTCTCTATCCTTTGAAATATACTACATTTTAAAAGCTGGCTTCACATGCTGGTGACAACTCTGACCAATATCTATGTGCAATATCTAATGATGGACTCATATGTCTGATAAACAGCGAAACTGATGACACATGCAGTTCCTAGAGTCCAAGTGAATAACCCTTTTTAATTGTACATATACCAGATGTGTCACAGCAGGACATGGTACGTGTATAAAATATAGCAGGTCTCTGGTCACATAGCAGGTCCGTGGTCACAGCAAGCCTCTGACCACACCTGGCAAAATGACTGCTTGCCATATTTTATTGCCATAATTATGCAAAATGGAACAGAAGACAGATTTTATCTGCACCTTTGTGGGCCTCTGAACTACTCAACAAGATTTTACTGTGCTCTCTTTAAGCACACTAAAATCATCATGCAGATGAAACTTTTAGATCAGAAAAGCTTAACATAACTCACTTCAAGCCCTGGCCAATGACTGAAAACTTACATTGCACGTTGCCCCTGAGTCCTGGGCGAACTTGTCTCTATGTACACATAGTACATGCCACTTTGGGCACTATTTGGACCAGTGGATTCTGTCTCTGTATTTCCCGATCTCCTCGTCCAGTCAAATTGATCATCCATTGCCTGGCGGAAGCGGCACAGGTTGCTCTCAAAGTTGCAACTCTGGGATACTTGACCTGTAAAAATTATAAAATTATAAACATTGATGGATGAACACAGTCAACTCAGCTAATTCACAGCATAAAGCAAATGACCAACTTTCTGTTGGGAGCAGATAATCACTGGACAAACACAATGTGACATTATTATTTTTCCCTCCAATTACCAGATTCAAATTTCTATCCACAGAAGAAAAAGTGAGATAAAAAAACAAAAAATGTCTTTCATCTAACTTATTTGTTTTCCTCCAACATTTCTGCTAAACATAAAAAAACAATTTAATTTACTAGCACCATATATTCATTTAACTTAACTCAACCTTTATTATTTCACAACAATAGTAATTACAAAAATACTTAACAAAAGTTTTTTTTTCTTTTTTTATTTAACTGACACCTGCAACAGAAATACTCTAGAAATAATTCCAGCTTCATAATAAGCATATTAAGGTAATGTAAATTTCCTGGTAACAGCCACGCAGGCATAAACATTCAAGCGATTCCAGCAACATTTGGTGCTCATTCAACTGCAGTGATGTTGACTTAGTTCAACTCTTCCGTGCCAAATTTTGGACTGAATCAACAGCTTTTCTCGGCACGCATTGGGTGCAATGTGCACCAAGGAAAGCTGTTGACCTGGGATATTCTCTTTGGAACTATAGACATACTGGTACTTGAATGAAAGGTCTTTTTACGAGGAATACAAATCTGGGATCCTTATGACAATCCATACTAGCCTGACTCAAGTAGATCGACTTTAGTCGTGCTTGGCACTGAAAGAGTTAACTTTGTTCACTTCAGCGGGATTGATCCATTTATCTGTAAAATCTGTGGTTTAATTTAATTTCACAAATGCCAAACTGGTATTCGTTTAGTACTTCCCAAGCCATATATAAGAAAAACCTTCATATGCCTTCAATAAGTATTCTGTATTTCCAAAATATTAGTAATATCCTGCTTGTCCCCACGGGTACTGACCAGTATCTTTAAATGTCTCAACAAGTGAGACTAGGCAATCAGGTATGCAGTTGGGATGGGAACTTAATATGCATATCTCCTATTGTTTATGTGCAATGCCATAGGCTTTTGTAACAGAGGCTTTCATTGGTCTGGGTCCAGCTGCACATTTCCTGCCAGTTTGTGAAGCTGGAGTCTTGTACCCTGGCTTCTTTTCCAGTTGCTGAATGTGGATAATTGATTTTTGGAAAGCATGGATGTGTAGTGTGTCATATATGGTACTTGAGCAATTCCATGGTACATGTGCTTAAATATATCAGTAGTTAATCTGGTAAGTTGTATTTGTTATCCTTCTTCGAGCTTTAACCCTTCCAACCTTGAACTGGCCCAAACTGGATGGTGGTTAAATGTTGTCTACTTCATTGTTTTTTACTTTACTCATTCCGTACTATGGTCACAGGCCTTGGTCAGTGGTTCTGGTACTGTCTGGCAAGTCATGCTGCAGCTGCCCTTGTGGCAGCTGCAGCATGACTTGCCAGGCAGTGCCAGAACCACTGACTTAAAACTATAGACATGTTGGTACTTGAACAAAAGCTCTTTTCATGAAGAATTTAAATGTGCATTTGTCGTCTTAGGTCTAGGTAAATATACGGAAAAAATCAGGGACCGGTATGGAGACCTATCAAGTTAACATGCCCCAGGTCAACAGCTTTCCTTGCCATGGGTTAGGTGCTCAGTACCCAAGGAAAGATGTTGACACAGTTTTAATCCAAGGAGGAAAGGGTTCAACATTCCATATCACTAGATAATAAATTAGTCATGCATATTGTGTCAAACAGATACACACGCTCGGTGACCGTGGTTGGTGCAGCAGTGGATGCATGTATTTCTCTAGTGGTAACACTAGCAGAAGTGCTTGAAACTACAAATATAAATATCTTTCCATAAACAAATGCTAAATTGAAACATAAACAATAAAACATCATAGCTTGAAGCACTACTATATACAATGTATGTGTTAATACTGTAAATTGCTTTATTTTCATGTGTATAAACTTTCACATTTTTTTGTATTTTCGACATTTCAATGTAATTTTGATTTCATTGTTCTGGACATAATTCCTATTCAAACAATGTTAAAGTACTATTTTTTGTGATTTATTTTCACGGTTTTGTACCATCAGCGAAATATTAAAGTGAAAATAAGAATACAGTGAAATTAAAGCAATTTACAGTATACAGTTTAAATCTGACTGACTAAGTGGCCATTTTTAAAGTCTTAGAAAAGTCCATAACAGTTTGAGCTGTAGGATAAATACATACCAGTACCTCCACCGGAGCAAGGCCCCTGGTTGATCTCTATGTGGTCAATGGCAATATCACCATACCAACCGTTGCCACGGACACCCATAAACCCAATCTAACAAGAGAAAAAAATTACATTATCCTAGACAGTGTAGCAACTTGTCATTTCCAATCAACTCATTCCATATGATGGTCACAGGCCTTGATCAGTGGTTGTGGCAGTGCCACAACCACTGACTTAAGACTATGGGCATGTTGGTACTTGAACGAAAGCTCTTTTCATGAAAAATTTAACAGTGCAATTGTCATCTTAAATCAAGGTAAATATACGGAAAAATCAGAGACTGGTATGGAATGAGTTAAAGTTTTTATGGTAACGTTTTTTGAAATTGTGCCAAGAGACACTGAATCAGGCAACATATCATGGAGCAAAAGTTAGCTTCTCTGGGCAGGGAAAGGAAAGGTTTAACTTTTCTCCCTTTAAGAATATTATATTAAGAAAATACTCGGTTTGAATGTGGCACAAACACCACAAAGTGGTCAAAATTTCAGCTAATTTTAGGGACTTTCCCTGATGATGAGGGCAGTTACCAAGAATGAGCCTTTTTAGGAAAGCAACTTGAGTATAAGTCAACCAAAACTTGTGTGGTTAAGTGAACATCATATATGCATATATATATATATATATATATATATATATATATATATATATATATATATATACAGTTCCGCCTGCGTTCAAGTTATCAAACGCCAAACGCACCAACGTTTCCCAAACGATTCTCAAACGCAAACGAGAAAACTCAAACGCGAAGCAAACGTGTTGCAACCGTGTTGCAAACTCTTTCTTACAAACGTGTTTCAAACGCTCCGATAATAAAAACGTTTCAAACGCTTCACCAAACGCATTTCAAACACTTTCACAAATGCATTTCAAACACATCTAAACATGTCAATGACTTTTCATCGCATAGTTGTTACAAACTAAAGCATTTCCCAAACGTTTAACAGCGGCAAAAAGTCCCAATTCAACAAGCTGTGCGTTCAGTTACTTTAATACTTAAACCTAACACAGAAATACAGCTTTAGTTGTAGGTTGAATAAATTTATTTGTACATGTATATGCACTTAAATGCAATATAAAGAGGGCAGAAGACATATATACATACATACATACATACATACATACATACATATATATATATCTGGGGGGCACGATAATGAAGTTTCACTGTATAGAAGAGCAACGTAAAGAGCCTCCTACCCTGTCTCGCTCCTGTATGTTGACTGTGACGGAGTCCTGCAGCCACTGGTTCTGCTTCTGACCCGCCAGGGTGCGGTAGGGGTTGCTATTGACATTGCGCATGTTTACAATTCTAAGCTCCCCGATGTTGACTCCATACATGTGGTAGTAGTACTTCAGGCAAATCTGACCGCTGTAGCTCAGTGGAGGCGTCTCGAGGCTAGCATAGGATATAATGACTGGCAATGAACGCTTTGTACACACAACCCAGTACAAAGTTCAACAAGTTGGATGTACAGTCCTACATTGTATGTTAACAAAAGAGGGACATGCCAACAGCCTGTTGGCGGTTGACCTGGAAATAGTCAGCCCAAAAAACATCTAAACCTCAGCTCTGACAGGTTCAGCTTCAACTGCAGCTTAACCTGAGTTAAACTGAACCTTGAGCTTGTAGAATAGGGATATAATTGACCCAGATACTTAACCTGGTGACCAAGTTTTACTAAGGTATGTCTTTGAGATTTGCTAAATTAAATACACATCTACATCTATGGTTCATAAACAAAGGACAAACATGTTCAGAGTTCAAATGCATATGAAACTAAGTATCACTGTGACCTAGATACTTGACATACTGACCTAGTTTTGCAACATAACATGCTTGATAGTCCTGATTCATGTGTGTGTGATATTGCATGAAACAAAATCAAGCATAAGGAATCTGAGGTCTGAAGATGAAAATTTCAGTGATGTATCACTGGCCGTATTCTTGACCTGGTGACCTAGTTTCACTTTCCCATTTGTAATTTAGACCTAATTTGTGCCCTCATGGGCTTGCATGAAACTAAGTCACAGAAAGATGTTACAACCTACATATGTATATTGAATATGAATTCTTTACTCTTGCAGTCTTCTGAATTCTGCTGTGAAAACATTTCGTTCCAGATGTTGTTGGTGTCCTTACACAGCCAGTTAGTTACAGCATTTCCATCTTATAGCCGATCAATTTGAAATATTTCATCTCACAGACAAGATCTTTTTCACAGGCGTCATAATCATATCAACCTTGACCAAGGGAAATATTAAAAATCATCTCCAGAATATAATTGTTCACCTATTATTAAGTTCTCCAGAGTTCATTCCAAAATTATCTGCATCAAAACATTATGCAAAATTTTATGTTATTTATTATGGCAAATTTTATTTTATTTATCATGCCAAATTTTAGTTCAGTTTTCTTGCAGGCTGGACTCAAAATTGTATGCACATGACCTCTCCATAGTCAAAAATGTGGCGGCCACACCAAGGTTTGGACATAACAGAAATATAAAAGATAAAATTATTTCGTACATTGCCTGGTCACCCGGTTGTCTGTTATTTTCGCTGACTTCGATATACATATACCAGCTGCCATCCCGGGCTGAGTTAGGACCAGTGGACTCTGTGGGGGTGCCCCCAGTCTGCCGTTTCCAATCAAATTGGTTTAAGCCAAGGGAGGATTGCTTCATGCGGCAGATGTCACTATTTTCAAAACTGCAGCGGAATGGCAAGCTCTGAGGACCTGAAAGGTGCGAAATAACTTTTCTATGAAAAGATGGATATAAAATTGTGAAATTAAATCACTATTTATAATTAGAAATGTCAGCAGAGTGACAAACACATCAACTGTGAATTAGAATGTGTCATCAGGGCAAACACCTCCAATGCTACAGCGACCATCACAAACAGGGCATATGTCAATGTGTTTCTGTTTCCTGATATTTCATTTGATGTTCTGTGCAGGTATAATTCCATTTTTCAAATCTACATTTCACATTTGCCAACAACAAAACTAACAAAAATAAATGCATGAAATGTTTTGCTAAATGTTAATAATTTTTGTTGCTGATAATTCATGCATTGACTGCATGTAAGAATTTGTCCAAGTTTTGTCTGGAGGCCATATTCATGAAAAATATCTGAAACTTCAAAACAAAATCCACGTTAACAACATTAATCAGGGTTAAGATTTATTTAATCATGTAGGTAGTCTGTAAATTTCCTATTCATTTTTTTACATTAATATCAAAATTAAGTGAAAACTTTCACTCTATTATTGCTCCATTTTGCACTGAGTCATCAGCTTTCCTCAGTGTGCTTTCTGCACAATGTGCCCAAAGTGCACGGAGGAAAGCTGTTGACTTGGACTAGTATATTCTATGTAATTGTAGGCATACTGATACTTGTCTGCAAGGTCTTTCTACAAGAAACACCACACTTATCCTTATTATAATTCAGAGCAGCTCATTCGAAATAGTTATACTTTTGTTGCAGTCAGCACTGAAATAATTAACCCTTTCTCCCTTGAATTAAGACTGAGTCAACAGCTTTCCCAACCCATGCCAAGGAAAGCTGTTGACCTGGGGCATGTGATCTTGAAAAGTCTCATGTACATTTCTCAGTCAAATTGCTTTTCATAACTGTTGAAATTAGTTAAAAACACTGAAGCAGACGACATTTGACCACCAGCCGGTTTTGGCCGGTTTGAGGGGCAAAGGGTTAAGGCTGACAACATCTGGGTGTTTTGGGGCAATTTGAGAGTAAGAGATGAGGAGCTGGAACTGCCCTTCAGAGAAATAGCAGCTGACGCAGCCACTGAGTACATGTGGCTCATATGAGGATACCGTTGCGAGTCCATGAAAAAGCAGAATAATCAACCCCACCTTAAGAGTGCCTTGTATGAAAAACCCTCTACCTTGAATATGAAGGGAACATAATACAACACAATACAATTTTACACAACAAATGCACAGCATTATGTACGTTGAACATCACAATTTTACAGAAAGCCAACATGTCTGTGCATGTGATGTACATCATTCAATGCAAATTTGTCACATGAGCATGACACCAGTCATATAAGATGGCCTTAGTGTGTATACATATGACAATAATAACAACTCAAAATAAAAAGTAGGCATGTCATATTTGGTAGTCGCCTGCAAAGCGCCCCCTAGCCCTTGTGCCCTGCAGGCTAAGCAGGGTAGTGCCAGACCCTGTGCCCGAGTGAACACAAGCAGAAGAACTGTCTGTATAATGACTACTGTTGGGAAATTTGGTAACATTAGACTTAGACAATAAGATGTGGCATCATTCAGTGTACATGTACAGTTATTATATGTCAAATAATCCCAACAATAGTACTTATATAGGACTAGGCAGAGTGGGCCAGTTCCACAGCTTTTATTGGTGCGATTTGGGCCCAGAGTGCAATGAAAAAAGTTGCTGACCCAGTCGAACTAGGCATCAAAAAGGCCAGATACTCATTCTGAGATCCTTTGTAAAGTATTTTCATCCCTTTGGAGCCATAAGATCAAATGAATTCTGTACAGGTGCCATGTCACTGCTGCTAGTGAAACCTGTCTTGAAAGACCACCCCTATGACAGGCCAAATTGTGGTCTCTCAAGACAGGTGGAATCTCATTGGAAGCATAAATAATTAATGTGAAAAGTACAAAGCAAAATATTCTGAAAAGGTCATCTTTCAAGACAGGTGGTCTCTCATTGGAGTGGTCTCTCAAGACAGGGACCACGGTGTACTTTACTCATCTATATCCAATGTTTCAACTACACATACATGTATATACTCCAGGTAAAAATGAGAGGCCACCCCCATTGGCTCAACATAGGCTGCTCTAAATGTTAATTTGTATAGAAAATATGGGGGGTCACAAAAATGTTATGTAACATGGACAACAAAGCTTGTGGTGTGCCTCAGCAGTCACACAAAAAGGAAATGTCCTAGAAGTGACATAATATAATGGCCAGAAACGGTGCGACAAGTGTGTATGGTTTTTATAAGGAGCCATTGGCAACACTGGGTCAATGTTAATCCATAATGTCCTGGTGTACAGGTCACTGTTAGCTCTCTAAATTTCATAGGGGCTGAATTATCAGAACGTTGAAAGCTGGTTTTTTCGACTCTTATATTGCCAGCAGATTGGGTAACCTCTTTTTTTCTCCCAGGAGTATATAATTGATGAAATGAAGACCTTTCAAGCACCAAATCAGATTCCCTCCATCCATGTTACACAAGTAGAGGAAATACAGTGATCCCCCTCTTTTGAGCCCCTCTGATGAGAGACCACCCCTCTACAGAGACCACTTCATGAAGCCAGTACGTGTACATACATGTGGTATTTTCATTTTATTTTCTCCTCAAGACAGACCCCACCCTCTCTAAGGCCACATTTCTGATGCAGTTGGGAGAGACCACTGTACAGTGTTGTACGTGGGACAAAAATATCTACCCATGAGCATCATTTGAGTGACAGATTCAGAGCATGAAGCAAAAGAAGACAAATGTCTGCCAAAACCATCATCATCCCATCATGTGCAACACAAAACCCCAAACAAAATACAACATTACCAGTTTGGTTTCCTATGGAGAACGTGCAGGAGAAACATACATAATTCTGAATTCTTCATCATTTCAACGGTCAATACAATGCATTCCAAATTTCAACTGTATGAAGAATGATGACCTGATTCCCGGATTTTCATTTCACATGCTGGAACTTTAAATTGACCACTTTGGAAACAATTTCTGGTAAACAGCAGATGAATGCTTTTCCAACTTTCCATGGACAATTCAGGGTTCGTATTGAGTTTGAACTTGTACTTCTTTCCAAAACAAAAACAAAAAAAAAACTCTGGTGCTATGCTCAACAAGCAAGGACACCAACAGATAAACTTTTTTTCCAGGTAATCATGAGGTCCTGTCCCTTGTAAATCAAATGTATGAGAGAAAGTACCTTGCTTAATGTATTATTCATGGCCAACGCCTGTGCACTCATTTAAAAGGGACTAGGTATGCATAGGCCATGTAATAGTTCTGTTTATTTTACACTTTACTCTCTCCTTTGTCAGTGCCCCCAAGTTGTCCCAGCAACTAGGCCAGGGTCATTATGCCACATGGCATACTGGGTGATAGAGTAGCCCCTTTGAGGCTGAATTAGCAGTTTCCTTGACTAGGTAGGGGGCTAAGTGCCCTACCTGTGCCAAGGAAAATGGTTGCGCTTGGATCAATGGGTTACTTATTCTGACAGGCTCTACCTAAATTTCTCAATCAAAATGTTTCATGCCAAAGACAAACTTGGAGTAAAAACACAAATATTGTAAACATTGACAGCTGGCCATTTTGGTCATGCATGGAGCAAAAGTTTCCAATGACATTGACCTCTCAGGCTTAGGTCAATTGTAAACTATGCTGTTGTTCACCATTTAGGCCAGGGTTAATTATAAACTTTGCAGTTTTGTACCCCTCAGGCCTGGATTTGTGGTAAACTATGCTCTTATTTACCCCTTAGATCTGGGATAGCATTAACTAATTCCATACTATGATCACAGGCCTTGGTCAGTGGTTCTGGCACTGCCTGGCAAGTCATGCTGCAGCTGCCGCAAAGGCAGCTGCAGGATGACTTGCCAGGCAGTGCCAGAACCACTGACTTAAGTCTATAGGCATGTTGGTACTTGAACGAAAGCTATTTTTCATGAAGAATTTAAATATGCAATTGTCATCTTGAATCTTGGTAAACATGTGTAAAAATCAGGGACTGGTATAGAATGAGTTAAATTGTGCTATTGTTAATCCCCTAGGCCTGGGATAGTATGAAACTATGCTATTTTTTACCCCTCAGGCTTAGGTTAGTTGCACTTGTTTCTCTCCCCACCTCCCCCTACCCCCTGCCTAGATAACTTGTAAACTACCCCTTAGGCCTGGATTTGCAGTAAACTATGATGTTGCAGTTGTTTACCCTTAGACCAGGCACAATATTCAACTTTGGTTTTGTTCCCCTTTTACACCTGTAATAGTATTAAACTATGCTGTTGTTTATCCCTAAGCCCTGGGTCAGTTGTAAAGTATACTGTTACCTACCCCTTTGGAGTGGGTCAGTAGTCAACCACACTCTTCTTTACCCCTTAAGCCTGATTTGTGACAAACTGTGCAGTTGTTCTTATTTACCCCTAAGGCCTAGGTTAGTGGTACACTATGCTGTTGTTAATAGATCCCCATAAAGGTGCTTGGGCTAATAACACAGTGCCACCCCATTAATGCACCCTCTCAGTGAAACAGTGGATTAGCGCTTTTACACACTTTCAAATGATCAGTAATTGCACATATATTTACCCTCTCCCGAGGAACCTGTAACACATAAGAGTACACTAGTACTGAAGCCTGGCTACAGACACCCTCTGTAAGAGCACATGGAAGCCTGGTTACAGACACCCTCTGTTCCCTGCACAATGCTTCACATATCTACATATGTCACATAAAGCGGTCATATACCAAAGATATTTATTTCATGAAAATTTGGTAATTATGGTTTGTGTGACAGGTATTCTTCTTTGATATGAAGCTCTGCATTTACAAGCAAAACTTCACATATTTAGCTAATTCATCAATTGCCACGTTCATATTTATTCATTATTATGTGGGTTGTCTTTACTGAATATTTAGCTTAGGCAAGGAGCCGCTACTCAGAGAGACATGTACGGGTAAAAGGCTCCGAAACATGTTGAGTAGTTACCCGCTGAAGACCCTTTAATTTATTTGGGCTGATACAGCCTATGTCAAAATTTTACAGAGGAATGTGTGCAATATAGACAATAGTAATTCCATATATATACAGGTTAGACAGGGACAGGTTAGCTTATGGAGAGTAAAGAGTTCGAACTGCGGAATAGGATATTGACTACTAGGAAGTGGTTCTGGGCAAAAAGACACAAATACAATTTCCCTGAAAACGTGTTATTAAGTGAACATGTTGAATAATGGAATGCTTTTATTAACAGGTCTCTCTCTCTCTCTCTCTCTCTCTCTCTCTCTCTCTCTCTCTCTCTCTCTCTCTCTCTCTCTCTCTCTCTCTCTCTCTCTCTCTCTCTCTCTCTCTCTCTCTCTCTCTCTCTCTCTCTCTCTCTCTCTCTCTCTCTCTCTCTCTCTCTCTCTCTCTCTCTCTCTCTCTCTCTCTCTCTCTCTCTCCATATATATTTATAGTTACGAGCCGGCTGAAAGATGCTAATAATAGGCTGCTGAGTTATATTCAGGACTTCATTTTTGTTTCAGTGTCTTCATAAAGTATAAAGTTTCACATATTATGTTTTAATTAAAGACATTATTTAATCTGATTAAAACCCAATAAAAATGAAAATTTTCCCATGAATATTGGTGAAAAATTAATTGTATGAAATGAAGTAAAATTAAAAAAATCACGGAAAAACTTGTAAAACTTCTAATCAAAATATAATGCATGATCCCTCACTATTTTTTTTACTTTTTTATTTATTATGTATCAGCCTTCAAAGGGCTGATATATAATGAAGTTGGCAATTTCCTCTATCTATGAGCAGTTGCCACAGTATTAGCAATTATACAAGAAGTTTTAAACTACAATAACTTATTTTACAGGTAAAATTCCGTGACTCAAACATGCAGCAAGTCAAGTTAGAAGAGTTTCTAAAGGTTACATTGGAATCATTTTTCAAATGTTTTTCATTGTACATTTAAAATATATATATATATATATATATATATATATATATATATATAGGTATGTACAGAAAAGTGATAAAATAAGTACAATTTTCCATTGAGCGTCCATATCTGAAAAATTTGGGACTTCTCAAAAAGTGCCAAAGTTTACTTGATTCATTACCAACAGGTTTCCCCTGTAGTATATGTAGCAGGGCTGCTGATATGACGTCATACTAAGTATAAGCAAATGAGCCCCAAGTTTTTGCACATGCATATTATTAATCCATTGCCACCATCCATCTTGCCAAATGTAAGCAACGGATGACAGCTAGTGCAAGAGGTAAACATTTTGCTTTGGATAATCAGGTAAGTGTTGATTTATTGAACATTAACTTGCTTCTTATAGTACAAAGGTTGAAATATAAGGATATTATTGGCACATGTAATGTTGTGCATCATTGTTATGAGCCAATGTAATCAGGTAATGTAGACCACATGGGCCAGGTCAATGACCATGTTATGGCTGCCATACACACACTGTCGTTTCACAACACTTGTCCTGAAAACTTAAGTCAAAAGGAAAAGATAGACAACAATGGCAAAAACCTCCCATGGTTGGAACTTCAAAGGGTTCTGCGTATTTCTGTTTCATGAATAAATCCTGTCTAATGCCGTTGTTTGTCATACAGAGATTGTTCATTTTGAGGTGTGCTATGTCGTCAGCGGACAGGGGGAGCTGATACAAAATGGGGAAAATACTGATGATTATTTTCACTTTTAAATCAATTTTAATAAACATATTTAGACTTTACTGATTTGAAGTATAGAAAATGTGCTTATTAAGTGGTTATTAGATTTTATCCAGGAAAAGGGCTCCCATAATGCGAAAGGCAGGCCATACTATGTAGAGACCTTTCCCGGGAGCAGATGGCATGTCACCCGCATGGCATCCCATAGTGTACCAGCATGCAATGGGGTGAGGCACCAAAGATTCAGTCTTTACCTTTGGGGCCAAAGAAAAATTGCTTGCACTTCCGGCACCATAAGCACCATTGTCTATTGCTGCTGTTACAAAGTGTTATTACAGTTCATAGACAGAATGCTGACAAAATAATTAAGACACTCTTAGCAGATATGGGTTTCTCTCAAATACAGTGCTAAAACTTACAAGGCATTGATCAGTTGATTAGATTTTGAGGTCACTTTTACCTATTAAGTGGTCACTATAATTTATATATTAACCATGCAGTTTTTGTTACAGCAAGGTCTTTGTGATTACTAAGTACAGTTCAACTAATATGACACTCCAGCTTATTAATGGGCACATCTTGTTTAAGGCGGTGACTTGGTTTCAGCGATGGTGTCCATATCAGCTGAGTACAAGAACAGTCCTCATTGTCTGCTAAAAGGACATGAACAGGCTTATGCCAGACTAAAATTTCACTTATTTTCAACAGCAAAACTAACATGTATGTAAGCACCTGTATTTAAACATTTCCTGGTTGAATGTAGTTTGGAGTGCACCTTGATCTCTTTAAAATCAGTGTGGAGACATTTAGGCCCTAGGCCTTGTTTTATTTTACTTATTTATTTTATTTCCTTTTATTATAATTTTTTTTTTTTCAGAAAATATTTACAAAAATGTCACAAGTGACATTCACACATATATCTTGGTCACAAAGAATCTCAAGTATGCTAGAACTGGGAAGAAGTCTGAGCTGATTTGTTTTTCATGTAAATGGGTGAGCTGCCATTTCTGATCTGAATGCATGAGCTCATATAGCACCTACCACACCTTGAACACTGACACATGTACTAATCAACAAACATCATTCTTCAGTGCCCTCTGGTGGCAGCCTTTACTGCCCTCTAGTGGCGGCCCGTATGACTATCATCTTTGCTTACCTGAACATTCGCCTTGTTGAATGAGTAAGTTGTCAATGCTGATGTCACTCTCGATCTCCCTGCCACGGATACCCAAGAATGCAACCTGTGATCAGATCAGAGGTTTTCTTTTAACATCAAGGTCACTATCCCATGCTTATCCTGAATTGGGACACATATCATTCCAGTGATTATCATGTCTGTCATATTTTAATACCAAGATTAGGGCTGCAATTGTTTCATCTGTGTATGCGTGTGTCATTCGACATGCTTGCCACAAATCGCGAGAGTTCCTAAATTCACAATTATCCCTCCAACTGAAATTTTCTAAAGATTAGTAATCTTTGGGACATGCCATTTACAAACATATATCAATACTTTTAAGAAGTTTGCATTACTACTGTTATATCTATAAACCTAACAAGGATCCAGGGACTTTTTTTTTTCCTTGCCATGAAGTTATTGTAAATATTCTATGATCATATGTTTAAGTTTTTATGGCTTTTGTATTTCAGGCATTTCAGTGAAGTTTTCTTTCACTGTATTGATATACTCTCTCTAAAACCTGTGTTAAAATGCTGTTTTGTGGTGGCTTTATTTTCAAAATTATGTGCCATCAGCTCAAAAACAAAACAGTGAAGTGGTAATATACATGTAAATAATCAGGTTACACCACAAGCTAGGCTCATGATGCAAGTTAGGTTATAAGTGATACCATACACTTATCCTACATGTAAGCTACCCTAGAAACTTATTCCAACTTATGAGTTGGAACTAATCAATCAACCAAACCACAAACTTACCTCCAAATCACCTAATAATCTTAATTATTCATACTGATAAATTTACCTATAGTCAGTCCATTACACAATACACATATGCAGCAAGTCTATCCAAAGTTACACCGCAACACTTCACTTTCTGGCTGAAGGAGACTAATTCAACTGTTTTTCTTCATGTGGATTGCAGAAGCACCTAGCAGCCATTGGTCCAGGGAATGCTATCCTGCCATTGGTCCAGGGCATGCTATCCTGCCATTGGTCCAGGGCATGCTATCCTGCCATTGGTCCAGGGCATGCTATCCTGCCATTGGTCCAGGGCATGCTATCAGGCTAGATCTCATCTACATTCCGCATTCAAAATTTTTTTGTTGTTAACACCAGATTCAAACCAAAACATGACATATATTTCATTTCACATCTAGGAGCTTTCAGGCAATTTTTTAAGAAAGGGTTAATTACCAGAGAATTATCAAAACAGTTACATTACCGTACCTCACTCATCAGTTTACCAAAGGTAGTCTATTTCCACCAAGTAATGTGACAACTATACTGTACATTACACAGTGCTGCCCCCTTCCTGGCTAGAACCAGACCAATCCAACAGCTTTCCTTGGCAGCCAGAACCAGCACCATTGTGGCAGACGACATTTTACATCTGGGCAGTTTCAGGCAATTTGAGCGGGAAAGGCTGGAGTTGACCAGCAGCTGACTAACCTTGTCATTGTTTCCAGTCAGTTCCACTGAGAATTGCTCCCTCACCCAGGAGTTGCCCTTGTTTCCCACAATGGTTTTCCAGGGACTGCCCTGACCTCGGTTCTGTGTGTATATTCTCAATTCTCCCATGTTCATGCCATACATGTGATAGTAGAAAGTCACACAGACTCTACCATTGTTACTGAATGAAGGTGTTTCAATTCTGAAATGCCAAAAGTAAAAAAAAAAAAAGAAAAAAAAAGGTGACTGTATGAACAGCCTGTACTGGAATATTCATACAAAAATGTCTTAAAATTAGCTCAGCTACAAACTTTGAGGTAACGGAATATGGATATTGCTGACCTACATACTTGACCTAGTGACCTAGTTTTACTGATACACATTTTAAACCTGATAGATGAGCACATGGTTTCATAAACAGTTAAAGGGTAAAAATAATACCAGCCAAACAGATAGTTGATAATATGATAAGTTAATTCTAGTTCCACATGTATGTTGTTCCTGATTGGATTAATATGTGTGTGAAGTTTCATGAAACAAAATCAAAATGGAGGGAAATGAAAGCTGAGAGATGATTTCTCTATGGATACATTGCTGTGAGCCACATACACGACTCACTGACCTTCTTTTTACTGAACAATTTATTTTAGGCATAGTATGTCTTTCTGAGGTGTCATAAGACACAATATGTAATAATGACATGCTGTTATTTCAAAGAAAGCTAATTTTATGAAGAATAAAAACAATGTACATGATCAACATCTAAAAACCTAGGTAAAACTGCTTGAAAACCTCCCAAAGCTAAATGCAGTTGGGAGTGAAGGAAACTGCTTGGTTAGAGTGCTGTTGAGCTCAGGGAGGTCCGTGACATATTCATACAGAGCAGGGCAGGACACACCTTTGATGTCATGACCCACAGCAAGCTGCAGCTCAATTCCAATGAATCCATCACTTTCTGTACCTTTATGCCAAATTTGAGCAACATTGTCCAGTCATTTTTGAAGCCTTGATTGAAAGAAAAGTGAGAGCAGAATTCAAACAACATACATGGCACGATCTCCAGGCCGTCTGGGTGAGCTGGCCTCGGTGTAGATGTAGCTGTTACCCAGTTGCGCCCGTTCAGGACCGGTGCCATCTGACGGAGTTCTTCCCTGCTGTTGTTGCCAATCAAATTGGTCGTCTGTTCTCTGCTGCATGTTGCACAGAGTTGAAGTCTCAAAACTGCAGCTGAAGGGTAAACTTCTGACGCCAGCCCCTGCTGGTAGAAATGAAAACTATTAAGATATTACACATAAATTGTGTATAAATACACACACACACATATATATTTAATAAATTGCGACATTTTAATTTCAACACATTAAATTACATGTTAGTACATCAATACTTTTCCATCAAACGTTTTTCCTGTTATGACATAATGAAACAAACTCTCTCTCTGATGAATAAAGTCTATTTTCTCTACATTGAAACAAGTATCAGCAAATTCATCTTATTCTGGCAGTTACCCTTGCCTGACCACAATAAAACTTTAAGATTGAGTCAATTGCTTTTCTTGGCATGGGGTGGGCCCAACCCATAAGGAAAGCATGTGATCTTTCTCATCTTCAAGTCGGTGTCAAATTATTTTTCATTACCATTGAGAACACTGATGCAGATATTTGAGCACCTGCTGGTTAAGCAGGAGAGGGTTAACCCTTTCCCCCTTAAACCGGACAAAACTGGCTGGTGGTCAAATGTTATCTGCTTCAGTGTTTTCAACTAATTTCAACAGTTTGAAAAAAAACCCGGAGAAATGTACATAAGACTTATCAAGATCACATGCCCCAGATCAACAGCTTTCCTTGGCATGGGTTGGGCACTTAGTGCCAAACCCATGCCAAGGAAAGCTGTTGACTCAGTCTTAATTCAAAGGGGAAAGGGTTAATGTGTTGTATGTTCTGCTTTTGTATATCATGATGGTGACAGTCCCTTATTAATAGTAGTGACTCTTCACCCGGGGTTTTGAGGCAAACCTAGGGTAGAGTTGCAGACTTTGATGTGCTACCTGCTGTGAGCATATGCTTATTAATCTGATAAGACTGGCTACTCCCAGCAGGATGCTGGCTGGAGGCCTTGTTCTTGTCCCAAACAGAAAGTAGTTTTCTCTTTTGTCATGGTTGTAGAGGCATCCGAGCATATCTGCACAATCATTATGAATATTGTCTGCCACTGAACAGGATTAAGAAGTCCTGTGGGAATACCCACCACACCTCAAGGTGACATCCTTTCTGGTTCTTAGTTTCTAGAATGTTCTTTACAGCATGATGTGTTTTTGTTTCTTTATGTCTATATGTATGTATTTTATGTACAATGTATGTATGTATGTATGTATGTATGTATGTATGTATGTATGTATGTATGTATGTATGTATGTATGTATGTTATGTACCTTGTATGTACGTATGTATGTACATACATGTATGTATGCATACGTGTGTCTGCATGTATGAACTCTTGATGGCCATGCTATTTCTATCAGACAATGTATTTTAAACATCTATGAAAACGTCCCAACAGTTGTACGATGTAAAGAGTTCAAGCCTGCAACAAACATCTACAATTATCTCTCGTTATATAGAATGACCAACTCCCCCTCCCCACAAGAATGTTTAAAAAATATATATATGTCAAATGGTGCACTCTGAGACAATACACACCATGGGGCAGGCAGATACATGTACCTACCAGAGCAGGTGCCTTGGGTGACTGAAATGCTGTCCACTGCTATGTCCCCGTAGATGCCATTTCCACGGCGACCAAGGAATCCCACCTACAATACAATCATCAAATATCCGTTTCAGTCAAGCGTTTTGTGTTTTGAAAGAACTTAAATGTTTTTTTGGTTTTTTTGGTCCAAGGGTGTGTACAAATTACTGGTAATTTTAATGTGGCAAAAGGAAAGTTTACACCGACTTAACTCTTTAAGTGCCAAATTTTGAACTGAGTCAACAGCTTTTCTCTGGAACCAGAATGAAAATCTTTTTAGGAGGAATATGAACTTGAATGAAGATCTTTTTAGGAGGAATATGAATCTGAGGTCATAATGATAATTTAGACTAGTTTCACTTAAGTAGATTGACTTTAGACGTGATTGGCACTAAACGAGTTAAATAGTTACACTGCTCTCTTCTGGCTGCTGTCCTTCCACAACCTTATGACCCTCGATTTTGTTTAACATTACGTTTATTCTGGTCTGTGCTCTGTCTCGAGTCAAATGGAAAGGGTCAACATGGATCCTATTAACTCACTGCATCCGAGCCCTGCAGCTGAACTGTCCTCTGTCCGCGAATCCACTGTCGGCTCGTACTGCCTGCTTGAGTGAAGTAGGGGTTTCCCTCACCAGTCTGCTTGGTGTACATCTGTAGGGTTCCGATGTTAACGCCATCCATGTGGTAATAAAACGTCACACAAGCCGTGCCTCTGTATGCAATTGTTGGACTTTCAAACCTGCAAATCAAACACATTCATCTTTATGCACAAAATCATTTTTATTCTTTTCTGACCATTCACCAACAACAAGAAATTTATGCCTCAGTATATTATGAATGGAATTTTAAACCTGTATGTGAAATGAGACTATATCTGAGCAGGTGGCTGTTGTAGCTAATGTACAATGGAGGAAAAATCATTTGACTAGCTTTGTTGCAACCGCAAGTCATCAGGAACTGTTAGGAACACCATCTGAGGCCCATTTATATATCGTGCAGTAACAATTCTGTTGCTATGACAGTGCATTGTGATGGTGTAGCCAGGGACAACCAGTGGATGAATGGCTTGGCTGTAGGTCAAACAGCTCCTGCAGCTTGCTGTGATTCTTATTTCTTTTTCAAAGAATTTATCAATTTTAAAATTCCTACATCAATTTACAACTATCACTGAACAAAGTACATTGCTAGTGATATGTAAATGGTTTTGTTCACAAAGAGTTTAATCTGATCCTAAATTTAATCCTAAAATGAAAATCAATGTGCCTTTGGGCCTTGAACTACTGAATTGTTGGCCTGATGTTTGATCTAAACTTGCAGGATTAATTACTCTATGTTCTCTACTGTAATATAAACATTGGAATTAAAGTTTCCATTTTATTAAATCAATATTGATTTAGTCCAGATTTTAATCCTGAGGCAAAAAATTAAATATTGATCAACTAAGATTGATTTAATTAAATGAGCCTGTAAATCCTTAAGTTAATGTTGAATCCAAGAGCATATATTGCTAATCCTCGTAGTTTTGATCAAACATTGAGCCAAGGATTAATTAGTTTAGGGCACAAACCACATTGATTTTAATTTTGGGTTTAAAGTTAGAATCAGATCAAATTCTTTGTGAATACGGCCCCTGAGCTGTGTAAATTGATTTAAACATGGTAGTAAATATACCCAGGATTTGAGCTACAACAAGATCTTTTAAAAAGTGTGGAAACAAACAGTCCATGGAAACAATGATCATCATTTGTTTTCGTGGAGACAAAACATTAAATTTCACATGAACTAGACCACATAATTTGCATTTCTCAATTTTAAGAAATTTATGTCAAACAATTCGAAAGGACAACAAACAAACAAAATTGCACACAATTGCCGCATCTAATGAAACAAGCATGTATGTTTGAATTTTTACATTACTTATTTTTCCTAAGCAGAAAACACACCAATCTCTTATTTACAAAATTAATTTCCCTAAAATTAGAAGTACTCAACTTTTCTTTAACATATTCAATGAACACAAATACTAAAGAAATTGACAAGAAAATGCATCAATCGTGGGAAAAGCTCTGTCTTGCACTGTTCTGTCTTTCAGAGGAAGCAGTTTCCGAAGTCACAACAAAATGAGTAAACACATATTTTCCACTTCCATACAAATACAAGCATGGCATCAAATGTTTCTAACTTTGTTGTTCCAAGAAACCTTTCTTCAAAAAATGCTGTCCTTTTGTTTCATCTTTTGCTGCCAAGTTTTAATATTTACATTCGGAGTTTTTGTTAGCATTGAAAGAATAGGGACAAATTTTGTTTTCATCAGTCGATGGTAACATCACGTACAGCACGGCACGTGCCAGTGCCTGCTTTGCTACGTAAAAAGCGGCTGGCCACACCCATAGCTCCTCCCACTGATAAACATTTTTAAGGTCCTTCGCAGTGGCTATCAAAACTTTTACGCGCAAATAGTCATGCAAATTTAACTCTAGTCTAGCATTAATGTTAATATGAATATAAATATAAAAAATGAAGTCTGTCTCTGTTGTTGTCATTGGCATGTAACAGCGCCTTTGTGGGTAGGCATTTTCTTCATGACGTCGCTATCGCGACGTCATGAAAAATGCCTACCCACAAGCGCGCTGTTACATGCCAATGACAACAACAGAGACAGACTTCATTTTTATAATGGTCCCAAAGTCTTTCCTTGGTGCACGTTTCGTGCTATGCAGGCAAAGTGCACCAACAACCTGCTGACCTGAGCCTCTCGTATGACTTCTGTAGCTCAAGGTACATGTAATGGCGTTCCTAAATTAAAGGTTGACATTAACCCGAGTTTGCACAGTAATGTTTGCAATGGCCCCATGAGGGCGCTTCAGCAATAAAGTTTATCTTATCTTATCTTATACATAATGTGGCTCTAGTATAGTTATGTCACAGCACACTGATTATTGCTAGTTAACCCGTTCCTGGCCAGAATACAAGTGAATCAATAGCTTTCCTTCACAAAGATTGGGCATATTATATATGGCAAGGAAAGCTATTGACCCAGGGAATGCCATCATGAAGGGCGTTTATAATAATACATACACACACATCTCAGCAAAAATGTTTCTAGTAAGGAGACATTCAAGTGCAAAGGTTAAGGCGATGGCAATAGGGAGAGATCAACACATTATTGACAGGAAGGGATACAAAACAGTAGCACAATAGACCTGTTCATAGGACTCGGGTTTATTTGGTTCACTTTGGGAAGCGCACCCTGCTTTGTTTACATTTTGTGCTTGACCATGCTGGCCGGATTACACGTGGAAGGATCAGAAAGTTAAACACAGGATGTGCTTGGATTTAACGAAAAATCAAACCATCAGCAAATACAAATGCACATTTCACCACTGATGTGACATTTTAGGTAAAAGATTTGCACTGTTCAACACAATCCATGCTGTAATCACTAGCGTTAGCCGTGGCATCCCTTGTAAACATATGACGGCGTGGGTCCGACTCGGCTACTTGCTGATTGGACGATCAGGCCAACAATGGAATGCATAATTAATTATGGTCTGGAAAAGTTCAGTGCAACTCGGTATGAACAGGTCTATTGACATCTGGGTGCTTTTTGGCAATTTGAGCAGGGAAGGGTTAAGGAGGAAATTAAGGCTAGAACCCTGAATATCTCTCCCTCTCTGCACGTAGCGAGTTGTCATAAAATTAGCCACACCATCATTCTGTCTTTTAATCTGTTAAGTGTGGAGTGAGCAAAAGTGGACCAATATGTTAAGCCTATAAAACTTGAATCACCAGATGGCAGCACGGATCACGAGAGACATATGCTTACTGTCTCCGAACAAATCAAATATGGCACATGATACCAGATGATCTCTGTTGACCTAAGACATTCTCTGTACCGTATTTCGCCAAGAGCTGTTTGTTGATGCCTTTTGACTACAGATGCCCTCCAATGCTTTAGATATTTTTTAAGTTTATCCCTTTCTCATTATTCTCCCTAACTTCCAGAGCTCTGCAAGTTGGAGACTCTGGTTATGCACTTACACGGCTTTGTCTCCTGGGTTTCTGTTGTCGGCTTCTATGTACATGTAGTACGCTCCTGACTGCGCGCGGTCAGGGCCTGTGTTAAACGTTGGAGTAGGGGAGTTATAACGTGTCCAGTCGAAGTTGTCGTTGGTCAGCTGTTGAATTGAGCAGGTGGTCTGGTCAAAGTTACAATACCAGGGTAGGTTCACAGTTCCACTTCCTGTCCAAGAAGAAATGGGAGGAATCCAGATTATGAATCTTAAGTGAAGTCTTTCACACAAAATATAGAAACCTTTTATATGGACAAACTGGGATATGTGGTGTACATAACAGACTGATCAGCATAGTAACTACGTTATTGGAGTTACCATGGTGATGGCACTGTGTGTGATATGTCATTGGATATAAGAAACTGCAACATGTGGCATGATGAAAAACTGTTACATATTCTGTGATTGGTTGAAAGTTACTGTAGTACGCTCTGTGATTGGCTGGTATTACTATGTTTTGATTGGCTATGAGATGTATAATGGTTCTCATTAACATCTCCCATATGTTCTCTTATCAGCTGATGCTACAGTAATATACATGTACTTACTCTCTGATTGGCCAAGGGGTGTTTGAAGGTCAGGGTGGGGTACTTGCATGATGCACATGAAGTCAGCTTCCAATGAACCCTCAAATGAGGTGTTTTTTTGTGACCTGATCTATGATTGTAATTGTTTTAATTAACTATGAATAAAAAATTCACCCTGTAATGTTAGCCATGAAAATGCATTTATTTTCTCCATGAAGTGTAATATGACCCAGCCATCCCAGGCCCTAGTAAAAGAACATGTATCATGGACTGCCAACTGCCACATAGGTACGTTCCACCATGGAGCTATAATATTATAGCTCCAGGGTTCCACACAGTACAAAGTGGTGAGTACATGTGTTGCTCCAAATGCGATCCATCACAAGACAGTGCATCATTAACCTGGCAGGGTCTGCAACTCTTGTCACTTCCATATGTGTATGTTCTCCCCTATGCGTTGCCAATTGTCATCGCCCAAGACACATTGCAATTCAAGCAGGTGGAACAACACATTGGTGTGACAATCCGAGAGTTCATTACTCCGGGATAGCCAGCCAATCTCCCACAGAGTGGCAGCAGGGACTCTGCCTCCTTGGCAAAGCTGAGTAGATATTAACTGTTTCAGTGCCAAACTTTGGACTGAGTCAACAGCTGTTCTCAGCCAATGCGTGCCAAGAAAAGCTGTTGACCTGGGATATTCCCTCTGGAACTAAAGACATGCTGGTACTTGAAGGAAAGGTCTGTTTACAAGGAATACGGATCTGGGATCCTTATGATAATTCAGATTAGTCTGCCTTAAGTAGATTGGCTAAACTCGTGCTTGGCACTGAAAGAGTAAATAACAGAGGACGACTGGACCAGACCCTGTTCTTGGTGTCCACCTCAAATGTTTTTAATTGGGAGACTCCTGCCAAATCGGGAGAGTTGACTGGTGTGACAACAGGTTAGAGGGACCTCAACCCATCACGCCGATCAGACAGGAGTAAAGTAGATGATGTACTGAAGAAGCCAATTTGGATAAATTTTCCAGACACACATGGACACCCGTGCCAGCGTACAATTACACAGTGACAAGCTGTAATGCTGACTCGCAGAAATTTGATATGCATTCTTTTTGTAGTTGATACATGGGATTTTATTGGCCCTCATTCTTGAGTACAGGACCTTTAACATTATGCACATCTGTCACAGGATCTTTTGTTCATATAGTCTTTTTCCAGGGCTGTGTTCCAAGGAACACAGCCCTTGCAACCTAACGTCAATGTTAAAGATCAAGACTTCAAAATCAAGCCACTGGTCTCAGTGCCACCTATACCATGTATACAGGCCCCCAGAAATCAGATTATTAGAAATGTTCACATATAAAATTCTAATCTCTGAGCCATTTTCCTTGGAACCTGTGTGCAAGAAGAAAATGAAACTAAAATTTGTCCTCATTGTTAAAACAAAAAATTTGTTTCAGCTTGGAAGCAATCATGTTTACTGCCGTGCATCTGTTGTCTCTGAGTAAGGAAGCAGGCAACAGGGTTTTTTTGGTAATAAAGTTGGTCACATGTGAGGTTAATTATCCAGATGCGTATTTTAGTGATTTAAAGTGTACATGCATGTGTCACACATGAGAGGAGATGAATTTGTATTAGAAATATTTTTTATCAATCCTTATGAGACAAATAAAGCACAGTGCATCATCAATATCATCATTATTACTATTATTATTATTATTATCATTCCTACATAAGATGCATGTGATGGGCAAGGTCTAAGGTTATTGTCTCCATGGTTTCTCCACTATCTTGAATAATCTCTACAATGCAGTGGTGGCCGGATGTTGACACAGATTGTGGACGAATTAGCATGTCCCACCTACAGGTAGCACCTGCCTCAGGTGCATTGCAAGCCAGTGACATGGAGACTGACCTGTGGCGACACACAGTGGAAAACATATGAATGTACATGTAACCCAGATTTAGGGAAGTATTGCCACCTGAAATTCTGGGAAGAGGATCATGATGATATAATTCAATCTATGTCACCCTGATATTTCTTCATCGCCTATCAAGAAGCAAAACCACATTGTTCTCATCTCAAAAATAGGAAAAGCTGGCTGATCTAGTGTTGTCTATGCCGATGAGGAGACCACCATATAAGTATGCTGGTGAGACAACAGCTGTTCTAGACATTCTGTGAATGTGTTTCTCCCAGTTAATAGCAAGCAAGGTCACCAACATTTGAACTTAGTATAGGTCTTAGTAGTATTGATACTGTGCAATTTGAAAGATCTGACTCAAAAAAATTTATTGAGTTATTACCAAGACACTAAATACACAAAAACTGCCCTGTGACCTTGACAATAGGGCCAAGGTCACCCATGTTTAAACTCAGCCAAAGCCTTACATTGGTGAATTAGAATGTGCAATTTGGAATTCCTGGCTCAAGAAGTTCTTTAGTTATGATCTGGAAACAAAATTCTCAAAAATTACCCCATGACCTTGAAAAGGAGTCAAGGTCATCCATGTTTAAATTTGACCTTGGCCTCACAATTATGCATTAATTATATGCAATTTGGTGGTACTAAACATACCTCAAAAGTTGTTTGAGTTATCATCTGGGCCTGGGAAGCATCTGGACAAACACACACACCTGGTGACCTTGAAAACGGACCAAGGTTACTGTGTTGTAAGTTAGCCGAGGCCTTATGCTGATGTATGTCTAAGTTGGAAAACTTACCTCAAACCCTTGAATTATCCAGTAGTCATTCAAACAAAACCACCCTGTAACCTTGAAAATTGGCTCAAGGTCACCCGTGTGTGAACTTACCCAAGTGCACAATGTGGTGCATACATGTACTAATGTGCAATTGGAAGTCCAGGTCTACAACATTTTTTTATTTTTGAGTTATCACCCGAAAAGCATCTGGACAGATGGAAATCACCTGCAATTACTAGGGGGCATTTGCTTTTCAGTCTGTGCCCTGAACAATCAGAGCGAGGAGATAGTATTTCCACAGGTAGAACTTCTCAGATGGAATTCTGGTAGGGAGTCAAGACCACACCCTATGCTACACACTGTGAACATTTTCTCATTACCTGGTGAACAATGGTAACAGGGACTGACAAGCTCCAAATGTTGATTTTCATAGTAAGAAAAAGGACTAACCTGAACAGGCTCCCTGTTGTATGCTGATAGAGTCTATAGCAATGTCCCCCAGATCACCAAAGCCTCGAGTTGCCTTAAAACCAATCTGTAGACAAATTTAACAACAGTTACATAACTGCTCCTCTAACATGTTTCGTTTTTCACAGTTAACTTAAACAAAAAAGTCTCAGATCAATGAATTTTTCTAAACTTTTTTTTTTTTTCAAACTCACTATATGCATGAAAATTAAGGGCAACCTGATTGACCATATGTTTGTTTTAATTCACAAGCTGAATTGCTAATCCAATCATTTGATAAATAGAGCTTTGTTTTCATCAGCATAAATATCAAGATACATGATACTTATGTCAAAAGTTTAAACCAATGTAAACCTAACAAAGACTTGCTTTGTTATGATGCTTATTGAAAATAGAAATATTATGACACAAACATAATACAAATCAGAGCAGCAGAACAGAAGTTACGATCAAATGAAACTTTGTTCTTACCGTCTAGCCTGACACTGGGATCAGCCATCTTGGCCAAGTATCAATCCCATAATGCAACAGTGATGACATGGTGTTATCACTGGCAAATCAGCAATATTTCAATTGACCACTAAAATTTCAACATTTAAAAATTGTTGTATTGATTGTATGTGGTCTTGAATGTTGAAAGATCCACACCGTAAAAGTGCTTTAACTACACGTATATTTACCTGGCCTGGTAAAAAGTGTTCCTGGACCATCGAAAAATATAGTTTTCTGGCCCAGTTATCCGAATTAATAATTAGTAAAAAGATTAACTCTTTCCGTGCCAAGTTTTGGACTGAGTCAACAGGCTTTTCTTGGCATGCATTGGGTGCAATGTGCCCTATGCGCGCTAACAAAAGCTGTTGATCTGGGGTATTCTCTCTGGAGCTAAAGGCATACTGGTACTTGAATGAAAAGTCGTTTTGCAAGGAGTACGAATCTGGGATCCTCGTGATTATTCAGACTAGTTTGACTTAAGTAGATTGACTTTAGTCGTGATTGGCACTGAAAGAGTTAAGAGCACAGTGCATAAGTTATCCAGTTCTAGATTCCTCACCTTGTCAGTCCCAGACAAGGACAGTGAGACTTGACCTAAACGCCAATCATTTCCTTGGTTACCGCTACGGCTCCAGATACTGTTGCCGCTGCCGCCATTTTGCGTGTACAGCTGCAGCATGTTGACATCATTACCGTACATGTGGTAATAGAAGGTCAGGCACACCTGGCCTGTGTAACTTATCAATGGAGTCTCCAGCCTGTAAAAAAACCATCAACAACATACCGCATTGCTCCCAATAGACACCCATGCTCTACTAAGCTCCCAAACGAGCTGGCATCAGGAAAAATGAAAATGAGGCTAAAAATATTTTCCACCGAATCACTTTATCATTATGGCATACTGATAATGTTCAATTATAGATCCAAAGTGGAGACTCGTGATATTAGCCTGAGATGCTACAGTTGCATTGTTTTTTAAAACCAAGAATAAAGAAATATTATATTGTACTCGTTTTAGTGTCATTTTGTAAATGCCTCGATGGCTCTGATGAAGCAGCAAATCCTGATCTCTAATTCTTCAGTCAAATACGTATGTACATCAACTAATTCTTTTTGTACATTTGAAAATAAAAATTGTTAGTTTTTAGGGAATGTTTTGAGAGATTCAGCAAGCTTCAGCAAATCTTGTCAAAGATAACAACATTGATAGCTGAGAAATACTTTGGAAGTTATAGTCATAGGCTGGAAATGTTCTTATATATTCATGTAAATGGAAGGAAAAATGTAACGATGATTTCTTTGACAGGTATATAAGCAACTTTTTGTGAGTATGTGTTTTCTCTTTTGTTTTTCAATAAAACTTCCCTTCTTGTTTGTCATGAGCCTCAAATTACATGGGCTGTCTCAATATAACTGTTACTTGCTATAATGTTATTGCTCAAATTAGAAAAATATACTTTACAAAATGTTTAGTACAATCATCTTCTGAGGCAGTATTTCTCTGTTCAAGTAGGATATTACATACAAGAAAACTTTTTTTTTCACTCCACTTGCTGCAGGGATGGAGTGACTCAATCAAAACTTTCAAATCAGGAATGCCAATTTTTAGGCATGACCAGTATTAAACCTGTAGCCTTATTAAGTCAAACTGGCATTACTGCCTTTCCCCTCAGACTTTTAGTCAGACTAGTATAATGACTTCTCCCTCAGACTGAGGAAGCATTAACAGCTTTCATCAGGGCTGAGGGTCCAACCCATGCCCGGAAATGCTGTTGATGTAGGGCGTGCTATTTATGCTGTTGATGTAGGGCATGCTATTTATGCTGTTGATGTAGGCCATGCTATTTATGCTGTTGATGTAGGGCAAGCTATTTATGCTGTTGACATAAGGCATGCTATTTATGCTGTTGACATAGGGCATGCTATTTATGTTGTTGATGTAGGGCATGCTATTTATGTTGTTGACATAGGGAATGCTATTTATGCTGTTGATGTAGAGCATCCTATTTATGCTTTTGGTGTAGGGCAAGCTATTTATGCTGTTCATGTAGGGCATGTTATTAATGCTGTTGATGTAGGACATGCTATTTATGCTGTTGATGTAGGGCATGTTATTTATGCTATTGACGCAGGGCATGCTATTTATGCTGTTGATGTAGAGCATGCTATTTATGCTTTTGGTGTATGGCAAGCTATTTATGCTGTTGATGTAGGACATGCTATTTATGCTGTTGCTGTAGGGCATGTTATTAAGCCTGTTGACGTAGGGCATGCTATTTATGCTGTTGATGTAGGACGTGCTATTTATGCTTTTGGTGTAGGGCAAGCTGTTTATGCTGTTGATGTAGGGCATGTTATTTATGCTGTTGACGTAGGGCATGCTATTTATGCTGTTGATGTAGGGCAAGCTATTCATGCTGTTGACATAAGGCATGCTATTTATGCTGTTGACATAGGGCATGCTATTTATGCTGTTGACATAGCGCAAGCTATTTATGCTGTTGACGTAGGGCATGCTATTTATGCTGTTGACATAGCACAAGCTATTTATGCTGTTGATGTAGGGAATGCTATTTATGCTGTTGATGTAGGGCATGCTATTTATATTGTAGATGTAGGGCATGCTATTTATGTTGTTGATATAGGAATGCTATTTATGCTGTTGATGTAGGGCATGCTATTTATGTTGTAGATGTAGGGCATGCTATTTATGCTGTTGATGTAGGGCATGCTATTTATGCTTTTGGTGTAGGGCAAGCTGTTTATGCTGTTGACGTAGGGCAAGCTATTTATGCTGTGGACATAGGGCATGCTATTTATGCTGTTGATGTAGGGCATGCTATTTATGCTGCTGACACAGGGCATGCTATTTATGCTGTTGATGTAGGGCATGCTTTTTATGCTGTTGACGTAGGCATGCAATATTACCATAGCTGTCACCAACATTTTCAACCAAGTAAAACAGAAAACACAGACCACCCGTGGCATGCTGCTTCTTTTGGTCAGTTCAAAGGTAAAAGGGTCAACATAGGCAGGACTTAATGACCAGACATACCTAAATGAGTTACCTAATGCTATCAGCTATACACACTCTGATCAACAGCACCTTTCATTTGATTTAATTTAACAAAATTAAATTTATCTACTTTTAATCCTGCGAGATCTAACACCACATGATTTTCCCATTTAAAATTGCCAACAAGAAACCCATGTCATAATTATAATTTACCACACATGGTCCTCCTGAAGCTAAATTGTCTGGTACTCTCTTGTGTTGGAGGTGCATGTTGGTATCTTCTACAAACCTGTTTCTAACCTTCATATCAATAAATGTATCAATTATCAGTCTCATCACATCTTAAGTGACAAGACAAGTTAATTTTGATGTATATTGAGGCACATTTACATGTGCAAACTTATTGTTCCTTGTTGTTTCCGGAGGTGAATATTTTTGTGGTTTTCCTACTTCTAGCACTAGAGAGTTACCAGACTGTTTGGCACTGGGGGCCCATGTGTGACTTATGTTGGGTCAATGACAATGATATGTCTCAAGTCAACAGCTTTCCTGAACACTCTGGGTACACCCTGTCCAGAGTACACTGAAAGCTGTTGACTCAGTTTCCCAAGGGTTAATTTGATTGTTCATTTAAGTTTCACTGACAGAGGCAGTGGGCCTACAGCCTTCAATTAACCCATTCCTGACCAGAGTTCAAATGAGTCCATAGCCATCCTTGGCATGGGTTAGGCGCATTGTACCCAACAGATGCCCACGAAAGCTATTGACCTAGGGAATGCCATCAAATATGGTTTTACCATAAAAATCTCAGCAAAAATGTTATCTGGTAGCAAAATATCTCAGAAGATTAAGACAGACAAGAATTTAAATTCAGTCACTTTTAGGCGATTTGAGCGGAAAGGGTCATGACTAAGTCTACAGCCTTTCTTTAGCATGGGCTGGGTGCTAAACATCCAACCCGTGCCAAAGAAAGCTGTTGACCTGGGACATGTTATCTTGATAGGTCTCATCTACAATTCTCACTCAAAATGCTTTGCATAACTGTTCCATTTAGCCAAAAACAATGAAGCAGAAGACATTTGACCACCAACAGGTTTTGTCTTGTTTTGGCCGGTATCATTCCATACTATGGTGACAGGACTTGGTCAGTGGATCTGGCACTGCCTGGCAAGTCATGCTGCAGCTACCACAAAGGCAGTTGCAGCATGACTTGCCAGGCAGTGCCATAACCACTGACTTAAGACTATAGGCATGTTGGCACTTGAATAAAAGCTCTTTTCATTAAGAATTTCAATATGCAATTGTCGTCTTAAATCTAGGTTAGTATACCGAAAATCAGGGACTCGTATGGAATGAGTTAAGCAGCAAGTGTGAAGACTGCCCAAAAAGCAAGTGTACTTACATAGCATAGGTGTTGGACATTTTACCATTGGCCTCAATGTACATATAAAAGCCTCCACTGTGGGCCCCAGTAGGTCCTGTGAAAGACGTTGGAGTACTGGACGAGTACCGAGTCCAGTCAAAGTTATCGTCAGTCCTCTGGTTCATGTTACAAGTGCCCGCGTCAAAGTTACAATTCCAGGGCAGGGTGGTGCCCACGCCACTACCTGTAACCATGGTAACCAATGTACATTGTAACATGCAACACCTACATGTACTTCTATATACAGTGAAACCTCCCTATACCGAACGCCCTTTAGACAGCAAAATAGTATTCTGTACAGAGAGGTGTTCAGTATTGGGAGGTTTGCTTATTTTGAAAATACACAATTGGGACCGAGAAAAAGTGTTCAGTATAAGGAGGTGTTTGGTAAGAGAGATTTTTACTGTATACTCTCAAACAAAAAGTTGTTCTCTGCAGAAAATTTGCATCATTTTGTGGAAAATATGTAGCATTTTCTGCCTAAATCTGAAAAATGGATCAGGAAATAATGCCAATTTTGTGTAGAAAATATGTTGAATAAATATGACTTTTCAGTCAAATGTAGGTGGAATTTTCTGTAGAAAGCTCACTGAAAAATAATTGGAAATACAATGCACATGAAAGGGCATTAAAAAAACACAAAATGAAACGTGGAAACATTTCTGACATTCTTTTTTTGTCCTCGACATTTTTTCTTCAGGAGAGTAAGCTTCTAGTGCTCTCTGATATGCTGTCTTCTTCTTTTTTTTTTTTTTGTTATTGTTAACACAACTCTTTGCAAATTTTGAAAGACATAACAGGGATCTGCATGGTTGTTACCCAAATTACTGGCAAATGTTATAAAACTGAGAGAAACTGGAACAGTTGTTGTAGGAAGAAATGGACACTCCCCAGTCTGCACACACATTGGTCCTGTGACCTTGAAAACGAGGTCAAGGTTACTAAAATGTAATCAGGTCAAAAATTATGTCAAAGTACATGTATAATTAAGATAAATTTGAGTTTGATGTGGCCTGCTAATTATGAGATTTTTTGCTCACAAGGATTATGGTATGGAAGGACATTTGCACAAGCTGTAAACAGTATACTCCCAAACTTGAGGTAAAACTTTGTTTTGGGGGTAAAACTTTGTTTTTGGGGTATACTGTGAGGCTTTTTAATGGGTTTCTTGCAAAAAGACCTTGAAAAAATATGATGTGTATTCCGTAGAAATTGTTCTAAGTGCAGATTACATTCAGACAAAAGAACAGTAACACCCACCCCACCCCCATCAAGATCACCCCACCCCCATTAAGATATATCTCATTATCTAATATACTGTAAACTGCTTTATTTTAGCGTGTATAAATTTTCACAGTTTTTGTATATTTGACATTTCACTGTAGTTTTAATTTCACTGTTTTGGACATAATTCACATTCCAATATTGTTGAAATACTATTTCACTGTGTTTTTATTTTCACTGCTTTGTGCCATCAGCGAATTAAGCGAAAATAAGAGTACAGTGAAATTAAAGCAATTTACAGTACCACATAAAAATTAGGAGATACACAGTTATAGTTTGCTTGAAATACATGAAGCAAGAATTAAGCATTTCTACTTTTGTTTCTATGGCAACTCTTGTGCAGGTGTTCATCTGGAATTTTTAATATGTTGTGGAACAAAAACCTGATACATCAAATTTATATAGACAAATGTTACGATTCCATCTATAAATCTGAAAAAAAAAATCTTTGCCTGAGAAACAGAAAAGACCGGGCAAAACCAGAGATTAGATAACACCTATCACGACAACCAGCCAGACTGGTTTTGTTTAAAAGTGGAGGAAAAAATCTTGCATGGAGAAAAATGTTTTTTCCTGAAAAACAAAACAAAAAAACAAAAAACAAACAATTTGCTTTACTTTGACCCATTCCTGGATAGAATACAACTTAGTCAATAGCTTTCCTTGCCACGGGCTGGGCACAATGCACCCAACCCATGGCAAAGAAAGCTATTGGCCTAGGGCAGACCTTCATAAATAGTCTTACACAAAAATCTCAGCAATTTTTTTTTCTAGTAGCAAGACATTTAAGTAAAAACATTAGGGCAGACTAAAATTTAAATCCATTTTTGATCACCTTGAGTGGGAAAAGGTTAATATAGGTAAGCAAAGTGTCCTGAATAAAGCTGTTGACTAAGACTACTTTTTGCTTTAGACTAGGCTTGCTGGTATTTGAATGAAATGTATTTTCATGAGGTATTTGAATCCTTCAACCATTATATGTAAAAAAAAAAAAAAAGGTAATGAGAAAATGACTATAGCAGTGATTAGTACTTAAGGGCTATATTAGTCCCCATCAATTTTGATTAAATGGTCAGAGAAAATCACAAATGAGTTTGTGTGGCCTTACCCAGACTATTGTGTGTGTCTATATTTAAAGAATGTGCAAGATCAAACAAAAATGTGCCTGGATGAAACGTGGCCTGTGACCTGCCTCGTGGCCATTCTCTGCTACTCACCGCAATCTCCTCGATCAATGCTGATGCTGTCCAAACCAATGTCACTGAACTCCCCATTGCCTCGAAGAGCCATGAAGCCAACCTAGAACACACAAATATATGAACAGTTTTCAGTATTTTTAAACTTTTGAAACTATGTCTCTATTGAATCACCTAAACAGACAAAGCCCCTGTGCTGGTAACTCCCCATGCAAAGCATGCTGGGCCCATATAGGTCCTCACCTCATTCTAATAATAAAAATATACCTCATTCTGCTGCTATGTGTAACAAAGTATGCCTTGAGCATGTCGCTTGCTAATTTTGCTCGATGGTTTTTTCATAAGTTTTTATTTCAAGTTTCAAGTTAAATGATAAATGTATTTATTGTGACCATATTTTGTAAGTCTGGCAAGTGGCCACCCAAATAATTTGTCCACCTGAAGCCCGACAAAAAGCGGGCACACATTTAATTACCCCTGTCCTGTTTCATAAGTTCTTATTTAGGAATATTTCGGTAGGAACTTGGTAGAAACCCATATTAGGTTATGCTATTTTCAGTGTGGAAGCAAATGTTCCCTTTAATAGTTGGTCATCTTACCTAAGATTCCACTCTTTTAATTGTTTTATTGCCACTATACATCATCTTCATCTTTAACAAAATCTTAGAACCTTTCCGGATCACGCCAGAGCTAGGCTGACTTGTCTATGTTGATCCTCAGAGTACGCAGCTCGGGATCTTCATTGTCTCAATGAAACAATATACTTCACTCAACCAAACTTGGATATTGTCTGCTTATATTTTATTCACACAACACAAAGAAAAGTAGCAAGGCAAGGAACAGGACCTTGTTACATTTGTGCATGTCCATACTTGAAAATTAAAGAGCATAGGACTGAGACATAGACAATTTCACATGGCTGAGAGTGAGTTACTATTTTTCTCTTATGAGGATCATTGTTGGTGAATAAAATCACAAGTGACCACAGGTCCCAAGTGATTTTCCACACCATCAGCAATCCTGGGTTGATTTTGTTTATTCTATGTTCAATTGGGTATTTATCGCAAAAAATATGCTATAGGCTTATTTTTTCAACGCCAACCTGGTGTGCCATGTTTGTTGATGTTTGTAGCAGTTATTCTGCATCACATGTGACATATAATCAAACATCCCTCGTGCACATTTGATTTTGTCTAAATGTCAATGCATCATGTCACTGATGCAGGCACGTCACAATTGACTTGTAACAAAATTTAGGTCATGTGATCTACAGTGAGTTAGTACTGTTGAATTCACTCTAGAAAATGATATTTCACCCTTAAACATAGAATAAAACAATGTTTACAGTGCCAAATGTAGATATACAATGTAAGTTGAAATATCTATTTGTGTATGTCAAGCAGCAACTGTGTAAAATGAACTGGTTTCAAGGTTTGGTTAAAACATTTTTTTTTTTTTTTTTTTTTTTTTTTTAAAAGCAATTGGGAAAAAGGCCACTCCCTATATAAATCCCTTTTGCACAAAAGGGTTTAATTGCTGTCATTTAAACACTGGTACATGTACATTTTACAAGTGAATTTGGACATGTACCAAGTCACATATACTTGTCTTCTGAGCAAGTATATGCCTTTGACATACATACATATATATATAGCCTTGACACATACATGTAAGCAAAATAGGTAACTTGCCAAACTGTCTGGAGGTTACTCCAGGCAGCACAGTCACATCACACCTTACCCTCTTGTAGTTTTCTATAGTTCACAAACAATTAAAAAGTCAGAGAAAAAATTGATGTAAGTGACGAACAATGAACTCTGAGGCCACAAGACAGTCCCGGATAATAACCTACTGGACAATCCTCCCCTTTCCTTTTGAGGCCTGACTCAGTTTGAGTGAGGCTGGCTGGCCACAAGTCCATGATATGGGTCTGGTTGCAGTGTTAAAACTAATCAGTAATCCAGAGTTATCCCCATAACTAATATTCCACACCAACAACATGTTGATACACTGTATCCATCCTGGCAACCACAGCACCAGGAAGAGTTACATTGTAACAGTGAAACCAATACAAAAGTGAACTTACAGAGACTCTGTCTCTAAGCAGAACTCAGCAAACAGAACTCAGCAAACCGGAGTTAATTCTTAAAACAGCTGCTCTCAGTGGGAGCCCATTCATTTGCTGTGGGGAGCACTGACAATTAGGTGGTAAGTTGTAAAATTTGATTGATTTTTCATGCCAAGAATGCGGGAGATCTCATGCTCAAGTTGGAAGGGTTGGAGTCTCTGAACTTACATGTAAACAACCAGCTCCTATTTTGCCCTAAGGCAAATGTGGTTTTGTGTAAAGATGTTAACAATTCTTACTAAAGCAAGCTATGTCTACAAAAGCTTTGAAGCAAAACCTTAATTACTGGTGGTTTTATTCACTTGAGCTAACTTCATAATTTCCAAAAACCATGTCTTTCAGTGAGATAAAAAGAAAACCCTGCAAGTGGTGCTCACTGTTTCAGAATCATTTCTGATGGGATGAAGAAAAATTTAATACAGTATTCACACAACTGAAATGAAAGGTTGACTAGATATTATCACTTTCTATTCATAGAGCCAAGATTTGGGGGGGGGGGGGGGTTGGGAAAAGGTATCTCTCAGCCTTATTGCATGTTATTTTCCTTAAAATTTGAAATATTTGTTTTTAAACCTGAGGCAGAGTTGACATTGCCTGCATAATAGCAAGGGCCTGACAGGGTCGACTCCAGTTTATGGGAGGTATCCTGAGGAAGGTTTTAATTGTATGTACCACACCAAGCCTTGCAAATGAGCAACCCATTATGTAGACAGCCCAATACACACCAAGCCAAATATGTACATTGTATGGCAAGCCCAGTACGCACCCATCCTGGTACACACCCAGCCTGGTACACATCCAGCCTGGTATCCACCCAGCCTCAGTACATGCCTAGCCCGATACACACCCAGCCCGGTACACATCCAGCCCAGTACACACCCAGCCTAATACACACCCAACCCGGTACACACGCAGCCTGGTACACATCCAGCCCAGCACACCCAGCCTGGTACACACCGAGCCAGGTATACACCCAGCCCAGTATATACCCAGCCTGGTACACACCCAGCCTGGTATACACCCAGCCTGGTACACACCCAGCCTGGTACACACCCAGCCTGGTACACACCCAGCCTGGTACACACCCAGCCTGGTACACACCCAGCCTGGTATACACCCAGCTCCAGGTGCACCCCCAGCCAGGTACCGATACGAGGTACTAGGGACAGTATTCTATCTGTGAGGTATGCTTCAGAAGAAAAGAAAGACAACAATAAATTATGTTGATCCCACAAAATTCCTGCTGTAATAGTGACCATATTTAAAGACCAAGTTTGAATACGTGTCCCATTTTTGCATAACTGGTTTATTTTTTCTTTCAATGCTTTTCATATGTAATGCTAACTCCGTTTCTATGGCCATGTTGTGTTAGATTTTCAAAGGACTTTTATTGCTGTTACTCTTCATAAAATATTTGAAAAGGCCTGAGGCACAATCAACTGAGGCAGCAAAGTTGTGCATGGAGGCCCTGAGGGGCTCATTTAGGTGGAGCCCTCTAACACACTGAGGGGCTCATTTAGGTTTAGCCCTCTAACACACTCAGGGGCTCATTTAGGTGGAGCCCTCTAACACACTGAGGGGCTCATTTAGGTGAAGCCCTCTAACACACTGAGGGGCTCATTTAGGTGGAGCCCTCTAACACACTGAGGGGCTCATTTAGGTAGTGCCCTCTAACACACCGAGGGGCTCATTTAGGTAGTGCCCTGTAACACACTTAGGGGCTCATTTAGGTGGTGCCTTTGAACACACTCAGGGGCTCATTTCGGTGGTGCCCTCTAACACACTGAGGGGCTCATTTAGGTGGTGCCCTCTAATACACTCAGGGGCTTATTTAGGTGGTGCCCTCTAACACACTCAGGGACTTATTTAGGTGGTGCCCTCTAACACACTCAAGGGCTCATTTAGGTGGTGCTGTCTAACACACTGAGGGGCTCATTTAGGTGGTGCCGTCTAACACACTGAGGGGCTCATTTAGGTGGCACCCTTTTACACACTGTGGGGGCTCGTTTAGGTGGCGTCCTCTAACACAATGTTTGTGAATGGGACATTTGCCAGGTTTTATTTGATATGGAGGCATAGTCACTCATACAACGGGGACTTGGAGCAAGCTAGAATGGCCTCAGATCAGACAAATCAAGACAACATTTCTGGTAGTTACGTGCACACATGTGCGTGTTCATTTCTCATCGTATCTTGTATACTGTGAACACAATCATGTGCACATTGCACCATTTTTTATGGTCAAATAAATGAATTCTGTATGTTTTTCTATCTGTTAATACTTAGTAATTTTCATCCATCAATACTTACCACTGTGAGTACCAACTGCTTGAGAAACAACATAACAATGTCATCCATTTCTGTCCAGCACAGTACGACTCGCGTCGGCTTCAAGTGTCACACACAAAGCTAACCTTCAGTTACATTTTCTACTACTTTTGTTGTTTTTTTTCAATACAATACAGTATATGAACTATACAAAAGTCAGAGTAAGTCCCTGAAGTGACCTGTGCGTGTAATTCATTGTGACTACAGGTCACTATGGTGTGTTAATGTCTACAGGGCAAACATAGGTTATCTGTAAGACCACTTCCATTATTCCACTAGACTCAAAATGTCATCTACCCAAAAACTTCCACAGCAATTTCTGGAAATTCTCAGTAATATTTGTTCTAACATTTGGATGGAAGTCTTTCAGGGAACCCTGATGTACCCTAAGTGGAGGGAAACATCTTTTCTGCGGGGTATTGGTGGACCCTACATGTCACTATGAATATTAGAAAAGATGTTGATCCAGACTTTTCCTGGTAGCAAGGGGTTAAACAACAGGTGTGCGCTATGCCTCAAACCTTCTACTGTTTTCTTCATAGTCTTTTCTTTTATACCTGTTGAAACATATGTTTCACATTCCTGTCTAGTAATACATTAAGTAGTTGGTATATTTAGGTTAAAATGATATGTTATTCTTTGCTAAAGTTGGCATTAATTTGCCCATAATTATTAAGGTTGACAGGTGTCTTCCTGGGGGTGCAAATACATTTGAAGTGCCCTCTGCATGATTCCTGCTGCAGTTGCATGAAAAAAAATTAGCAAATTTAGTTACAGTTTTAAAGGAATTGACAGAATTTGCCCCTTACATCATTATTTAGCTAAGGTTTGTGCCCCACAAGTGCAAGCCAAGATCCCTTAAGTGTGAGGCCCAGTTGTCTCGAGTCAAGGCCTAGAGCCCTAAACGCCCTTAAGGCCCATGTCCTTTAAGTGCAAGGTCCATGCCCTTTAAGTACTGTACTCCCTGTTTTCTCATTCAGAAAATGTGTAAAACTGTGTCAAATTATTCATGTTCATCATCTATTTAATGTTTTAAAACTGTAATGTTCCAAATTAAGATCTTGTGAGGTCCATGAAACGTTTTCATGACCTTTGGTACAAAACTGAAAGCCTGGTATATGTTGTAACTGTAATATGCAAATTAGCAATAGAATTACATCCTTTGCATGACATACACCTGTACCCTCCTCAGAGTTCCTACCCCTAGAAGGGGGTGTTAGTATCAGGGTGCTCTCATAAAGGTCACTCAACTTAACTCTTTCATGGCCAATTTCCACAAAAGCCTTGCTCTGAATTGACAGATAGAAGATTAATGTTGTTGCTGAGCTGACTGTTCGTTCAGGTACCAGCCTACAGTTACTACAAGAGAGCAGGTACCAGCCTACAGTTACTACAAGAGAGCAGGTACCAGCCTACAGTTACTACAAGAGAGCAGGTACCAGCCTACAGTTACTACAAGACAGCAGATGCCACAAGAACGGTCCACATGCAAGTCAACAGCACTGTGCTTTGTATTGTTTAACCCTTTCCCCTTGAATTCACAGTTGAGTCAACAACTTTTCTTGGCATGTGTTGGGCACTAAGTGCCTAACTCATGCCAAGGAAGGTTGTTGACCTGGCACATGTGATCTTGATAGGGCTCATCTACAATTGTCGGTCAAAATTGTTTTTCATTACTGTTGAAATTAGTGGAAAACACTAGAGCAGACGACATTTGATCAACAGCCAGTTTTGGCCGGTTTAAGGGGGAAAGGGTTAAGTAATTTATACAGTAAAACCTCCACTACCGAACACCTCAGACTAGTGAACACTTCTCACTTCTGAACACTTTTTTTTTCAGTCCCAAATGTTTACATGTTATTTAATAGGCACCTGGGTGTTCCTAAATGTTCATAACCTCTCAATTACGAACTTACACCTCTCACTTCTGAACACTGAACACTTTTTTTTCAGCCCCAAAGACAGAAATGAACCTCCCACGACTGAACATGTGCTTTCTCTGTGAGCCATAACCAGGCCCGAGATCAGTTGCTGGTTGTTAGTCACTAAGGATAAAAGCTGGCACATTTCATGCATGTAAATCCCCCTGCTGGGCCAACACAGGAAGGCTGATAAGACATGCCTTTGTTATGCTCTGCTTCCCACCCTGTCTCAGTGGTTAACAGATCACACCTTGGTTGGTACAAGTCATCAAGATTATGTCTACTCTTCTGTGAGAGAATGCCTTGGTTCAGAACTGATTTGATTGGTATCTCTGCTGACCAATCAGCCATCAAAACCAACAGCCCATACCTAAGGTCCAAATTACATGACGCTAGTACCATCGGTAGTCGCTAAAGCGCCATGGTCATTTCCCGGTGCACCTTGCGGCAGGTTAGGTTGTTTCAATATAGCAGCCATGTTGCGCCATAGTTAAAGTACAGGTAAATGACATCGCAAAGTTGATCGTTATTTTCCAACGTATGACGGAAATATTTACAAGCTACAATGACAGTCCACAATTGCAAAGTTCCTGACTGTAAGCCAGACATAATAAAACTGGGTAAATTGGATAAATACCCCTGGATGCAAGGCGTAGCTTTTCACGGTTTTCCTCCAAAGAAACACAGAAACGACGGGAGTGTTTGAATATGGTGAAAAGACCCGAAGATTATGAACCACCAGACAAATTTGACAGAATTTGTTCAAGACATATTGTTGGGGGTAAAGGTCCAATACATGAACACCCAGTGCCCACATTATTTCCGTATAACAACTGGACGATTGCAGAAAAATAAGCACAACAAACTGATGGCAGAACCGTCTGAGACGGCCGAGGATGGAGTGACCTACCCAGCAACGGAGAAAAGCCAGTTGCCAAGTAGAGAGCAGGGGTGAGATCGCTGCGTTA
The DNA here is from genome assembly GCA_964020975.1 of Hermodice carunculata. Lineage (NCBI taxonomy): Eukaryota > Metazoa > Annelida > Polychaeta > Eunicida > Amphinomidae > Hermodice > Hermodice carunculata. The sequence goes on from OZ026623.1 coordinate 24,018,087, forward strand.
CAGCGGTAGCTCACAGTATTAGCTAATTTGGACCAAAGCTATTGAGTAAGCTAAACAAGCAATTGAGAACCCTGAATGCTGGAATTGTCTCCAAATAAAGTGAAAACTGCATTGTTTTCATAGCATTTTGGTGTAATATTCTATCTTGCTCTTGAGCGTATGTGATCTTACCTACAGTTAACCATTATCTTAATATGTTGACATGTTTGAGTGAAACTGGTTGTGACTGAAACAAATTGATGTTTTGATAGCAAGAAGTGGGACAGTCCAGATGTAGCTTTAATTTTAATCTTATGTGGCTGTAAGAGATAGAGACCAAGGAATTTGGGGAGAACAATGGACTATATCCAGCTAGATGGTAATGTTGCCTTGATGACTATATGTGGACACTACTAACATGTCCACTGTATATTGGCCCATGAAAGAAAGTTATCTCACCTATCCAGGAAGATAATTCACACAAGCACCAAGCTTGTGTGTTTCTTAAATAAATCATAACCCCTTTCGTGGATAGCCTTGCACATGTGCATTTGGTGTGAAAGTGACTTCCACCACAGAGGATGCTGGGATGCGAAGAGGCGCAAGCTGCCAAGTTGCCTATCTAAAACGCTCTGTTGCTAGCATTTGGAAATGGACTGTAGCTCAACAGAGAGCATACAAACATCATAGAAATATAATATTAAATGACTTTAATATATATATACAGTAGTACCTCTCTTGAGAGACCCCTCAATGAGAGACCACATATCTTTTTAAGACCGCTCTCTGAGAACACTACGCTATCTTTTCAATGTTGTTGTACCTCTAATGAAAGACCACCCGTTTTGAAAGACCACATTTTGACCCACGGTAGGGGCGGTCTCTCAAAAGAGGTACCACTGTGTATATATATATAAGAATAAACTCGATTATTCATCCATGGTATGACTGAATTTGTGTTATAAGCATACATCATGTGCATGTAGTGTCATTTGTGTGAAGAATGAATGGATAGTTTTGTTGACATAGCTATACACATGTATAATATGACATGTTTATAACCCAGCAGCCAAACACCCCAACCTCCGACTACTGAACACCTCTCACAACCAAACACTTCCACTCAGTCCCCAGGGTGTTCTGTAGTGAGAGGTTTCACTAAGAAAGACCACCTGTCTTGAGTGACCACAGTTTGGTCAAACCTGGAAGTGATCTGTCAAGACAAATTTTACTGTAACCTCACTTGAAAAGATTTTACAAATATCATATACATTGTGTTATATTGTATTTCATTCATCAGAATCCCCTTTAGCTACAGAGATATTTGACAGTGCTGCTGGCAATTAAATATAAAAAACACCACGGTTACTAAATGCATTAAAAGAGGTATATGTATCACAATCTTTAATTTATCATTATTTTGATAAAAAAAATCTGTAAAATATACCTGTGCAGGCTTTTGGTAATTTTTCATTATAAATAATTGTTCAAAAGAAAAAAAAGAAGAGATTGTTCTCATAAGCATCTGAGCAGGCTTGCTTATTGGTTGTTTCAATGATCTGTTTGTGACAGTTAGATTCACAAACATTGTGAAAAGTCTCATGTACCGCCTTGATCGTCATACATTATAAACTATTTATCTAGCAAATAAGTATGACAGCCATTATTTTTTTCATTTGTTCCAATAATAGAATGGCATGTTCCCTGTACACTGTTATTTCTATGTATGCTTTCTTTGAAAACTGTACAGTACTTTTTGCTTTCCCACAATGCACTATGCATTAAAACGTGCATTTTTTGTTTTCAGCAGTGCCGGATTACATTCTCGCAACATTGAGGTTTCCAAATGAGGGTATTGACTGATCTTTAAGCGATATACACAGATTTTTTCCTGAGTCACATATTGTTAACCTGTTAATTCTGTATAATCACAATATTACATAGCAATTTATTCTAGAGTAGCCCCGCTATCTGTCTTCGTCTGTTGTGTATGTTCTTCAATGTGGTCACACTGCATAGCCAATTATAAGCTAGCAACAATCTAGCCTGTCCACCCATGTAGTGTAAGTGACTGTTTAGTCCTGTTTATATGTCATCATAACTTTACGCAGGAGGAGGTTAACACAGGTCCCAGCACTCCTCGCCAACTGTACCTGATTAAATTATGCAAAAATCTATGGGACAAATATAAATATGTTTAAACCACTGTAGTTGTCAGCATTTTCATTCTTTTCAGACAGGTTGCTACATAGCAGCAAGCTATCAGTAACCACTAGGTATGGGCCAAAACATCACACAGATGACCTATCTAGGCAAGCAGCATGCTTCAAACAGGTGACGCCACCTATGTGTAGGCAGAAAAAGCTCATACAAGATCAAGGATTTCTGACTTTTGCCCAGTTTCTATGCACCTCAATTTCTAAAAAACAAGTCAGAGTGCGGACTTGAGCACTTCAGATAACTCTGCAGCAGAAGTTGGCTTCAATAATGATTATCACAAAAATCTCTCAATCATTATTTAAAATTGATTGTTACTATCATTATTATTTTTTTTTAATGTCAAAACTATGCTGGAAAATACTGTGTAATAATTTTATATTGGTTGCATTTTTTGCCAGCTTGTGACATAGCTGTCAACTCTCCCGTTTTCAGTGGGAGTCTCCCGCTCTGGAGACTCATAAAGTGTATATGATGACCAGGGTTTTGAGGCTAAATTGACTGTTTTCTTCGATTTTATGCACCTTTTAGCAAGAACCTCCCGGCCACGTGTCCCTGGGAGGTTGACACCTATGTTGTGAAAATCTAGTTTTTATGTTGAAGCTTCCTGATTAGAGAAGGACTGAGTCAAGAGCCTTAACCATTGCTGTTTAGAACAGAACAAAGTCAACAACTTTAGCCCTTCCAGCTAAGATAAGATTGAGTCAAGAGCTTTAACCCTGCTATAAAGAAGTATATATAAGAGGATCTTACATGGGCCACCGTGAGTGATGGTTTTTACCTGTCATGTAAGGGCATATTTCTCAGGAAAAAATCAGCAGTGACCAAAGCTCACATCGGACACTTGCTAAGAAATTTGTCCTCAAGTGACAAGGAAGAGCACGTCACTCAAGGTTGTCTATATACCATTCTGTTTCTTCTATAATATTGCAAATATTTACCCCCAAAAAACTGGAGAGTCAGCAAGCACACTTGATGCCATGCTGGACTAAGCCACTTTGCTTACAATTTAACGAATTATATATTGGAGTGTTACAATTTGTTGGTGACTTACAGTGCACACAAATGGGGAGGGGGCCCTTTGGTACAAATAGGGGGCCAAAATATTCTGAAACCAAAGGAACTCCTCCCCATTTATATCCACTCTAAGGCATTTACTTACAAATAGGGGGCTAAAATATTTAAGATCCACTTAATGCATTTAGATACAAAAAGGGGCCTATAGTCTGGATTCAAAGGGCTCCTTTCCCATTTATATCCACCTCGAGGCACTTAGATACTGTTCAGGGGTCAAGTGGCCCAAACATTTGGGTATCAAAAACCTCTCCCCCAACCCCTAACTATATAACTGGAAATAAAGTCATTTATAGTTATTTTACAGAAGTACATGTATATGTAGTTTGGGTTAGCTCAGCTATTCATGAAAATTTCTTATCCAATTGTAACTTTTATACTCAGATCCCAAACATACTTGCATCAAAGTTAAATTTCCCATTTTCTATGAGAAAGTAAACTTAGGATCCAGTCATCTGGTCATAATTCCGCATCAATTATAATGCCATTCACATGATTCAGGACTACGTTTTCACATTTTGTGCTGAATCTATTCTCACCGTGACCAGCACCTTTTATCTTAAGTCTACTGGAACATGACCAATTTTGCTATTTTGCACTGTTAACATCATCAATGTTACAACTGTAGTTAAGATGTGTCATGAAGTGCAACAAAAATCAAATATGAAAGTGGGCCCAAATATTTGGAAGGGGCCCAAATATTCCAGAACTGTTGGGCCTCTGGGGGCCAGAATATTTGGGCCCAGGGTCCATCTGTTCGGTGAATGGATGGGCCGGGGCCCATCAGTTCGGGGGCCCAAATATTTGTTGACACCAGGTTTTTTTTCCCTATCTGGGAATACAATATTTAACTTGCGAAAATTTTTGGCAGATTAAATCTAATAAGGTCACAACATAAAAACATCTTTTAAACAGTACTTTAAAAAAAAATATTAAAAAGAAATATCCAGGGTCTCATACGAATAATTTTTTTTTTGTGATCACAATTCGGGAAAATAGAGCTCGCAAAAATCTCTTCGGGAAATTTTATGCTCAGGAAAATAAATGATGATACAGTAAATGCATAGAAAGTAGTTTCGTAAAAAGTAGTTCCATAGTACTTAATTTCAACTAGATAAAGAACAATGGGTGGGTCATGTGACTAGGATGAGAGACGGTTTTTGGATATGACTCCAGAAAAACCATCCTTCACTTTCCACCATAAAAGAAATACCTGTACACACCCTATCATTGGTCTTGAGATCCACTGGGACTCGGGCTTCCTTCCATTGGTTGCCATTAGGTTGGAACCCTGCCAATTTCCACTTGTGATTACTGAAGCCTCCCTGATCTGTGTAGAGGTGGAGCTCTCCCATGTTACTACCATACATATGATAATAAAACTTGACACACACCATACCTTGGTAGGCTATTACCGGAGTCTCTATCCTAAAAAAAAAAGAAATAAAGAACAAAACTTAATCTTTCCCCTTTGGTTTGGACCACATCAATAGTTTTGCTTGCAACATTAGCCATTGATCTATGGCAGGCAGTACCAGTGTCTATGATTCTTGTGCACAAAATTTTCCATCTGACAGAAAATATAAGTCTGACTTCTGACGTTTACCACCAGAGCAATCTCAAAATAAAAAACTATTTGATGAAGTAGAAGTCAGAAGGCCCCTTCCAACATTCTGGGACTGGCAGTGGATCCCTGCCTCAGGGGAGGTGGGCCCTCAATGTCATTGAAAATAATTGTCACTTAGGTCTCAATATAAATGTAACTATATTATATATAAATGTAACTATATTATATATAAATGTGTATATTATGACATCATAGAGTCTCATGGGCAATAGTGGAAGCAATATGTCTGAATTTGTGAAGAAGCAAACATTTACACATGCAAACACAGAGCAATGGACAGCTGTGAATAGGGTAACTCACATGGCCCGGTCATTCTGGAATCTATTGTTAGCCTCTGTATACAAGAAGAAGCGGCCACTCTGAGCCCCACTGGGCCCAGTGGATGAAGAAGGGGTGCTGCGGTCATAGCGAGTCCAGTCAAAGTTGTCATCTGTTCGTTGTCTCATACTGCACAGATCAGACTCAAAGTTGCACGTCCAGGGCAGGGAACCAGCACCCCCAGCTACCAAAATAGTAAACAAACCATGTAAACAACTGAATAAACAAGTAAACAAACCCTGTAAACAATACAGAACAAGTAAACAAACCCTGTAAATAACAAAGAAAACAATGTAAACAACAAAGACAACTAGTAAACAACCAGGTAAACAACACAGAAAACAATTAAACAACCCTGTAAACAACACAGAAAATAATTAAATCATATAAACGACAGATAAAACAACAAAATACCATATAAACAGAACACCATGTAAACAACAGAGAGGACAAGTAAACAATTCATGTAAACAAGAGAAAACTGGTCAAAAAAAACTTATTTAAACAACAGGGCAAAGCAAAAAAGCTATGTAAATAGAGATACTCACTGAAAAACAAACAAAACATGAATAAACTGCTTTTTACTCATTCTTTTCAGTGGGAAAAATGATAGTGATCTAAAAAAAAAACTAACTGTAGATGACATGATCATCTACTTGATCAGTTGCCATCATCTTTATTGGATACATTCCTTATATATAACACAATCCATTGTTCAGTGGTCTGTGTATTCAGACAGAAGAATCAAGAGTGTGATCATGATGCCTCTATCCTATTAATAGCCCAGTCACATGATGTGACTGAAAAAAAATAGCTTGAAAGATGAGCTGTCAATAATGAAGGGGTTAAGGAGGGACCCCAGTACACTGGTACAGGTAATAATTTTACCTTAGTTCATGGTACAGAATATAAGAAAATTCAGAAACGATGGCTAGTATGAAGTATGGAAAACAAGATCAAGTATTGCATACCAATATATAATCCCCCACCAGAGAAGACCATGACACTACCCTTTCCTAGAAAGTGTCCACACATCAAATGGTAGCCGTGGGTATTGCAATATAGGAAACATTGCCCAGACAAGTTCTAAGGGTCAAATGTCAAGGTCACAGTAACCTAATTTGGTGCATGGCACATCCTAATCGTATGAAGAGTTTACAAACCAAATTTGGTAGGTGTTGGTGTTACGGTATAATAAGATATATGGCACAGACAAGGTAAAACTTTATAGGGGGTCAAAGTTCAAGGTCAAAGTGACCTAATTCTGGTGCACAACATACCCCTTTCCTATGAAGTGTCCACACAACAAATTTTGCAGCTGTAGGTGTTTTGGTAAAGGAAATATGGTTTGAAAAAGCTCAAACTTTATGGGAAGTCAAAGGTCAAGGTTCAGGTCAAGGTCAAGGTCAAGGTCACAGCAACCCAATTCTGGTATGCAGCACATACCTTTATCCTATGAAGTGTCCACACACTATTAAGTTGGTAGGTGAAGGTGTTCTGGTAAAAGAAATGTGGCCCAGACAAGCTTAAGGACTGACAGAAGGACAGAGAGATGAACAAGATGCAAACCTATAGTCCCGGGGGGGGTGGGGGGGGGTGGGGGGGACTAATTAAGGAGCTTCCAGTGTGCAAGTACAGCAAATAAAAATATGCCAAATAGGCTAATTCTAAAAACCCCTTTACCCCCTTTAGTATACCATGACATTAAATTGATTATAGAAGCCTTACTGAAGTTCTCGGATCTTTTGGTGGACAGCGAGATGCTAGCTGTCATTTCTTCGTTATAAATGAGAACACTTGGCAAGGGCAGAACTCCCTGTAATACCCACTGTTGATAGTCTGACTGGTTTTGCCAGTAGTGGCTCTTCAGGGACTGAGGATAATGGCTGCGATGCAGTACATCTCCAGTCGTAAACGGTCTGTGCTATGCCTTATATAGTATGGCGTAAACAGTCAACGTCATAAATGGCTCACGATGTTGATGCCATATTTTTAACCAGTCACTTGTACATGGTGAAAAGCAGTGTAGGAACATGCTGGTGGCACATGTGTGACTAGGTGAGTTCTACTCCCGTAGGAGGGGAAATACCTGTTTTGAAGCTGTAGGGACTTACATGTATAATAGTAAATTCTTGTTTACTCTATTTTGCAATAAAGTTGAAATTATTTTTGTTATAACCGAAGTATGAAAATAAAATTCCAGACAGGAGATTTGTCTTTTGATAGCCTTGAAACCAAAAACTATAAATGTTATACGCATGTATTTAAATACACTGTGTGTGTTTTCAGACTTATGTGATCTTTTATTACCCAAGCTCCTACATGGTGACCATGCCATATGACTTATCAAATGGCTTTCGGGTTTCAGGTTATGGTATGAAAAACAGCGTCCCTGAAATGTTTGCAATGGGCAGTCGTGCTTTGTAACAGATTCAATACATATACATACAAAAATGCGTGATACCAATTTTTTGGTCCCAATAGGATGATCATACCTAATGGAATATGCAAAATAAGGATTTAACAATCTTGTTGATCGATCCTGGGGCCTGCTGATCCCCACATGTACCTCAGCATGAAAGCACAGCAGGACTGGGACAGTTAATATGTGCTACAGGTAGATAAGGGGTTAACTGGTGTGCTGTGCCGTGTGTGTTGCACATTGTGCTGGTACAGAGGCCATGTCAACCCGTGGTCTCACTTTGGTCCGTTTCAACACATTTAAAAAAAAACAAAACACTAAAAATAGAAACAAAACAAAACAAAAACCAAAATAGGAGACATGATTTGGAACTGACACAATTTGTCAAAATGCAAATATGTATGTACAAGTATATATATATATATGTATGCATTATGCACAAATACATATATACATATGCACATGCACACACACACATATATTCATGTAAAATAATACACAAATAGATAACTTACATGTACATGTAAGTCTTTGGCCAAAAAAAGTTTCAAATAAAGTGATAATACTCGGCAAATCAAGGGCATACAGAGACAATAAGTTAACATTGTGAAGCCATTAATATGTTAGTACCATTAGTATGTTAGTACCATCAGTATGTTAGTAAACACATTTATCATTAAATATGACAAGATTCAACAGCTGCGTTATCATTTCAGTCCTCTCTCCATACACAGAAGACACATGGCCGTCATCACAAAGCCCCAATTAAGTTCCATGGAAAACATGATACATTGACAATGTATTTTGATATTCACAAGGACAATAACACTAACTGTTTGAGTTCCAATGCGCACTTAATGAATATGCTAATATAAGCAAAAACAACGACTAGTGACAGTGGGTCTAGGACCCTCTGGTCCCCCACCCTGTCCATGCATGTACATGTATTACTGTCACGTGGCTGTGACAACTTGACTACGGTCAGCTGACTATATGGTGATGTCACTAATTTACAAAGAAAACATCAGTACAGTACAGCCAGAACTGTTCCACATTAGAAGCGTGACCAATGCCTGTGTTTCTTGCCAGCTGGAATATACATTCATCATACATTACATTCCTATACTACCTGCATGCTTCTGGGTCCAGTGGAAAAAATGTATCATTTAAAAAAAAAAAAAAAAAGCAGCAGCCAATAGTTTTCCCCGAAGCATGATGAGTAAAGCTGTCGACCCTCGTTAAAAAGCCACAATGCTATAAGAGTTCATTTTCACTGTCCGTTTCACCTTTTTCCTTGCATTTTTAAAACTTAATTAAGTCCCAAATTTGAGTATTTTGGGTGCAATTGCGTTAAGCTGTTTCTTAAAAAAATGATTTGGTAAAAGCGAAACTCATATTAATCTATTTCCATGTTGCTTAGAGGTCAATAATGAACTAAAATTGAGTACCGAAGCAAGACTGATTTCCCCAGAAACAGAGCCAGATTTTTGTGCAAGTGTATTATACGGTCCTAAAATACCGTACAATTCCAATTTGTATTGTGGGTCCTAATTACGGCATGCTACCCACTTTGAAAAAAAAAGTTGTACTTAGCGATTGTAACTTTCTCAGAAGTTGGAACTTTCGGTGCTACACTACATTTTTTTGCATGGCTACTTTAATAGACCTGCTTATGAATCACACACTATTCTGTTAAGTGTAATACCAACTGATTCTGATTGACAAAAAATGCAGTTTTACAGCGAGTGGTAAAAAATTTGTTGAGCTTTCACGAAAGTGGCACCCACCTGTGTGACAAACAGGAATTATACGGCAAACTGAATTAACCCTTATAGCAATTCTTCCCACAAAATGAAAGGGTTAATGTGTATAGATTACAAACTCCATTTAGTCAGGTCCACCTTTTTGTAAAAATATCAATCAGAGACTTTTTGACAATTCTGAAATAACACTGATGTGTGTAGTGGTTTTATTGGATATTTATTTTCTGGGTGGTGCCATAGACCCAGTGCCTCTGTAATGACCAATAATACGGTATCCACTCCCACGGAGGGTAGTTACATGAATCAAGACTGCAAACTTGTAACTCATTCCACCCTGATAGAAGAATGAGTCAACAGCTTTCCTTGGCGTGCTCTGGGCACATTGCCAAGGAAAGCTGTTGACCATGGGCATATAATTTGGAATGATCTTCCATGCAAGTTTCATCCAAAATTTTGAAAAATAATCCCTAAATTAGTAAAATTCAATTAGCAGACAACACTTAGATATTACCAGGAAAAAAGCATCACTAGGGTGGAATGAGTTAATTTTCATATACTGTGAATGTAATTAAAAAAAATCTCATGAACCATGAAAGCACCATTAGCTATGAAATGTGAATCTTGGTTTTGATAAATATAAACATGAAACTGGAATGACTGGGAAATGTGAAAAAGCATATTCCCCGTGAGCAGTGAAAAAACAAAAATTGTTGACCACAAAAGCACTTAACTTTCCCTGTGAATCATAAATGAAATCCCAAGAACATACTGCCCTCTCTACCTCACATTAGGCATGCTTTCTTGGCAATAATAGGATATATTCATATCTAAATGCAGTCCTACTCTAACACCTATTGAGCAAAAGAGGGAGCCACCTGCATCAGGGCAGATCCATGTATTTAGCATGGTCAAAAGTACTTTCTCAACAAAATGAGCAACACAATCACACAATAATATTAAGAAAATGTATTAACATACATTTGAAACATAAAGGATTCCTAAATTGATTAGAAATGGGCTCTCTTTTGGTTGAAAAGGTGTCATTTATGGATGTTTATGTAGTATATAATACAAATCTGCCCTGATCATGGTGGAAGCATCATTCTGTTGCCTCGGCAACACAGGAAGTGAGCAGGATCGCAGTTAAATATGAATGTCTCCTATTGTTGTCAAGCCATGCTTTTTTCATGTGCAGAACATATATACCATATCCTCCACTGGCAATACCTTGGCCCCAGATCCATATGCACTGTCCATATATAACATGCCTGTTGTGGGGATGATCTCACAACAACATACCTGTTTTCATATGTACTGGAACCCTTTTATAATCTTTATTTTATAGACAATATCCCACACAATGCCTCTTTGGGGTACCACACTAGTAATCATTATTTTATGGAGCAATTATATCCCCGGTAAACCCAGTTACACGTACGAGTATGCAACATTGTTAGTTTGATTAAGGTTAGCATAGTGTAGTGAACTCTATACAAACTTGGTGCCACTGTGGTTGCTGGTGTCATTGTGGTTGCTGGTTCCTCAGTTGTTGTGATATTGCCTGCAGAACATTACAAAGTTACCTGTAGAACATTGAAAATGTTACTCCTGCAAACATCTGCCCCCAAGCCAACTGTACTGCAATTGTACTAATCAGATATCTCTTTTTAAACACTGCTTCTTCACAGCCAACAGTAGTAACTTGTTTCGGCGTTAGTAGGTCCATTTTAGCGTTTCAGGCCGGTTCCCTGTGTTACACAATGTTTGCCAGCGTTAGCCAGCATTACAAATGCTACGAAATGCCAAAATCCAATTAAGCCTTTTTGAGCTCAGCATTAGCCAGCATTACTTGGCGTTTCCAGGCATGAGTCGGCGTTTCCCAGCTTTTGTATTGCTGGCTAATGCTGTCTCACGCTGGCAAACATTGGGTAACTCTGGGAACCACCCTGAAATGCCAAAACGCACCTACTAACGCCAAAATAAGTTACTATTGCAATAAAATGGAAACTAACGTTGTTTTTTGTGTTTTTTAACAGGAGTTGCGTTTTATACTTTCGGTGTTATATGTTACTACAGTCCAGTTGCTTCGAAGGCTTCTGTTGGCCAGATGAGTATATCATGCTCTGCCACTTTCACAGGAGATGAATGGTAATTGACCATTGCTGGCTTTGACCAAGAACAGTTGCAAAGTACATGTAGACAGGAACACAGCACTGAATGTAATCTCTGTTTCACAGTCAACACAATTATTTTTTCTACAAAAGTTCTAGTCTTACAAAGTGATGATATTTCTGTCTCCTTGATCAGTCTTATTTTCTTCAAAGTCTGCATAGCTTCAATATTCAGCAAACCTAAATCATCATGATCATCCACTGATATTGGTTCCAGTGATGTGATTCACATGAACTTTTACTCAATCTACATTATTATTTTTTTTTTTTGCAACCTGAATTGTTCTCCTATGGGAGTATTAATTCCATGGCTCAAAAAAAAAGAAAAAGAAAAAAAAATCTCCCGCAAAATCCTGGATATATGAACATTGTGAATATGCTCTATCAAGAAAATGAACACATTTTGTATCAGTTTGCTGAAAGCTGCCCAAATGTGTAACCCTTTACACCACACAAATCATGAAATGTTTATATTTCACCTTTATCTTGGATGGCACTGCATTTGTGGCCCAAGGTCTAATCTAAATTTGCTTCATCTAGCCGGGTCTTCAACGGTTACTGATGTTCATGCCCCTGCCCCACCCTCCAAATATATCCATCTACGTGTGTCTATCAGTGAGACCACCAGACCACTTCCAAATAGCACCTCCGACTTTAGTGAAAAAATCAGCCAAATGAAAATTAGTATCTGTTCTAATGTTTTCATTAAAACAATTTTGACAATAAACCTTTTTTGTGTAGACAGAATTTATCATCATAGTACAGGCCAGGAGCTTAACCCTTTCCCCCTTAATCCGGCCAAACCGGCTGGTAGTTAAATGTCGTCTGCTTCAACGTTTTCAACTGATTTCAACAGCAATGAAAAACAATTTGACTGAGAATTGAAGATGAGACCTGTCAAGACAACATGCCCCAGGTCAACAGCTTTCCTCGGCATGGGTTGGGCACTTAGTGCCCAACCCATGACGAGGAAATTTGTTGACTCAGTCTTAATTCAAGGGGGAAAGGGTTAATTGCTTGGTGCAGGCTGGATACAATATTCAACAAGGTACATGTAACATGTTCTCTCAGTCTTATCATAATCATGAAATGGTCAAGTGCTTAGCTGAATGACTGAACAAATCTAAGCTCAGTGTCCAGTTTCCACAAATTATCTTCCGTTGATGACTTCAGACCTTGGACATAATCAAAGTTATGTCTAACGTTGAAGTTAGTGCTTCATGTATTGCCTTAGAGTGCCACGTATGCTGCCTGCTGTAGTGTAGTCAAGTGGTTAACACATGATATTTCTGTAATCTTCTGTAAAATGGCTGACCCATAAGAGTAATCAATTCACCCTATTCTTAATGAACCTGAAAATGTTGACCCAATATTCTGTCTGCTGTGTGAAGACCTTCTAAGTAAATTCCACCAGAAATTCTGCCTCAAAAACATGGTTCAGATGAATGGGTTTTTTTTCCCCTTTTATTTCTAGGTAGTTGATCAATTTTGGCCAGCAGAAAAAGGGTCTTAAATGGTCGATGGTCTCTGAAAGCTGAGATCAAACTAAACTATCTTTATAAAATGTAGCCTTGACTCATTCAACACAATGAACTGAGAGGCTTCACTGAATTCATTATTTCCTTAGAATTAAATCAAATTACTAAAACCCATTATAAAAACAGCTTTCATTCTAGTACAAATAGGTCTGGTCTGATTTCACTGTTTTTTGTTTTTTGTTTTTCTTGTTTTTGCTTTTTTGTTTTTCTTTATTGCCTGGTCTCATTTCAATGCTTTCTTCACTGCAAGGTGAGTCACAGTATAACTGTTACCATGGAGATGGAGCAAGCCTTGCCGGGCAATGTCAAAGCCACTGACTAGACCAGCACAAATGAAGTCTGGACCGGGAGTATTAACAGCTACATGCAGTACGTCTCAATCAACTGACCTGAAGTACAGCTTCCCGCTCGGATGTCCACATTGTCCATAGCCACATCACCACGGAATCCATTCCCCACCACGCCTGTAAATCTTATCTGCAAAAACAGGTTGTTTTGTCTTGTCGGTCCTCGTTTATTTTTTTTTATTGGACAGTCATATATAAAGTAATTAGTGTAAGTAACTGGGGGAACAACTATCATAGGCATGCTTTAACTCATTCCATACTATGGTGACAGACATTGGTCAGTGGTTCTGGCACTGCCTGGCAAGTCATGTTGCAGCTGCCCTTGCGGCAGCTGCAGCATGACTTGCCAGGCAGTGCCAGAACCACTGACTTAAGACTATATGCAGGTTGGTACTTGAATGAAAGCTCTTTTCATGAAGAATTTAAATATACAATTGGCGTTTTAAATCTAGGTAAATATACAGAAAAGTCAGGGACTGGTATGGAATGAGTTAATTCACCAGGGACTCCATAGCGTGCTTGGGGAAGCTGTTAACCTGGGACTATTTTTCTTTTTCCATGAGAATTTTACGGTGTTGGCACTTTGATGAAGGTATTTATACAAGGAGTCTGAATTTAGAATCATTATAATTCATTTGAGCATGAAATTTGGTATGATGAGTACTGGGCCTGATTGAATGCTAGGGGATCCGAGCCCATATAGACCAAATCCTATTATGCTGTATTTATTCCTACCTTTGGTTGAGATTTTTGCAATCTTTACATTAGGACAGAGGAGAAGTCATCTCAGACAAGTGATATCTGTTGCTAATAAAAATCCACATCATACCATGAAGTTTCAGTACAATTGTCCCATTATTGGTGCTATATATGCCTGGGTCCCCTAAAGTTTAATCAGGCTGAGTACTGGATGAGGTAACTGGGTGAGAGGTACCATGTCATGTCTGCTGACACCTATAGTCTTTATACATGTACCTATATGGATCCACAATGCTGACCAAACAGACTCAGATAACTGAAGAGTGTATAGCCTATTCAGACAATGTAGTATACACATTGTAGTTACATTTAGTTTCAATTCTAAAAGTTACTCTTGCAAACACATCTTAAGGCCTCAAAACTGCATAGCCAAATAGATGATGACAAGTTTAGATTTAGAAAAACTGGTAGGTTTTGGGGGGGGGTCATCTCCATGCACTGTGCAGGGATACCCTTGCTTCACTCATGATCAGGCCTTTGCTTCACTAAGTTCACTCCTGATCATGCCCTTGCCTCACTAAGTTCACTCCTGATCATGCCCTTGCCTCATTAAGTTCACTCATGATCAGGCCCTTGCTTCACTAAGTTCACTCATGATCAGGCCCTTGCCTCACTAAGCTCACTCATGATCAGGCATAACTTAAAGGCTTATATTAATATTGAAGCCAGAAAGACAGATTACAATGTAAAAAGTATATGAGATTTAAATACATAGACTTCCCATATTATACAGGTTTACTCTGAAAAGTACAACACTATAATCTTTTCTCACTTAACTTTTTCAGTGCCAATCACATCTTAGGTCGATCTACTAAAGTCAAACTAGTCTGAATTATCATTTGGATCTAAGATTCGTATTTGTCGTAAAAAGACCTTTCATTCAAGTATCAACATGCCTATAGTTCTAGAGAAAATATCCCAAGTCAACAGCTATTCTAGGTACACATTGGGCACATTGTGCCCAATGCATGCCCAGAAAAGCTGTTGACTCAATCCAAAATTTGGCACTTAAAGAGTTAAACCTGCTGGTGCTTAAATGCCGTCTACTTCAATGTTTTTGACTGATTTCAACAGTAATGGAGAACAATTTGCCTGCGTATTATTGCAGATGAGATCTATAATGATATTATGCCACAGATCAACAGGTTTCCTTGGTACAAGTTGGTTAAACACCCAACTCACACCACAGAAAGGTGTTGAATCAGTCTTAAACTTGGTTTTCATTAAAGGGAAACAGCTAAATGGTTTTGAAATAATTTGTTGGCCACTGACCTATTTTTTTTTCTATTGACTGAAACAAAGCAGAAATTTTATGTCAACACTGGATGATTGTTATTTTCGTTTGATTTAACAAATTGACAAATTAAGCCACTCTTACTATTAACCTGTCACATCAATTTTGCCAGGCCCATGCACCTTTCTGTTTCAAAATTCAATCATCCCAATAACAATAACAATTAAAATGGCGATGATGATGATGATGATGATGATGATGATGATGATGATGATGATGATGATGATGATGATGATGATGATGATGATGATGATGATGATGATGATGATAACAACAACAAAGAGAGAAGGACTGAAACCGTTACCTTATCCCCCACTGAGTTGAGGAAGAGCGGTATGGTCGCATATTGCCAGGCTTGGCCCTTGTTTCCGCTGTACACACGAGCTGGCATGGAGCTGCCTTGCTGCTCTGTGGAGATTTCTAGTGTTCCCATCTCAAACTGACTGCCATACATGTTATAGTAGAAACTGACACAGATCTGACCTGAGTACGATATGGCTGGAGTCTCAATCCTGTCATGTAAAAAAGGACACTTCTGAGTGGTCTGCAAAGATCTGACCTTGAAATGACCTTTGAAAAAGGCCAAGTTATCATATTACCTCCATTGCATTTTACACATGGCCAAGCCTAGAAATATTGTACGTGTAGTCATTACTTGTATCTCCTGACACTGCCCTGGTCATTCACCCAGTAACAAAACATTAATGCTTCCTTGGCTTAACCAAGGAAATTTGTTATTTACTAAAAGAAGTAGATATGAATTATTAAAGGCTCTACTCAAAGATTTTTTCTTCATACTTCCAAATTTGGTTGCAGGGTTGAAAAGTTTAGCTTGGCCCAAGTGTACCATATTATAAGACACCAGCCCACTGAGTACAATGAACAGAAAATGCAGCAGGTCGTTATGTGCTGGACTGGCCTTGACCTGCGGTCCTTGAGGTCACAGTGAAACACAGGTGTCGATGACTACCCTTCTCACTCTCTGCATCAAAAAACAGCTCAAACTTTTCAACTGTGCCAAAAAGCATGACACATGTCCAGCCCTGCAAACCGCTGCTCACATAGGCCCCCTTGTGACCTTGAAAATAAATAAGGCCAGTTTAATCTTTCAAGGTCACTCAAGGTCAAAATGAACACCACCAAAAAACTCCAAGGTGTTTTCCTATTAGATGAATTGTATAATAGTAAACATGGGACTATGAACCAACATTGCCAAGATACAATGTATAAGCGAATGTGTCAGTTTGACCTCTCAAGTTCACTAAAGGTCAAAATCAAGGACACGGAAAGAAACTCCATACATGTGTTTTCTTATCAATGTTCAATAGTAACTGTGGACCTAGGAGCCACCATTACTAACATATAGGCCAGTCTGTGAGACCTGTTGTGTGAGGCCAAAATTAATAAATTAAAATCAGTTACAAAAATTTTAAACAATCAATAGAGGACAATATTTGTATCACAGGAATTCCCCGACCTGTAGAATACACCTGTGTGTGTGCCTTAATTCCAAGCAAAAGGTAAATAAGCAGTAGAAGTATTATGATAATGGTCCACATTCTCCTCATCTTTACAAACATTTTATGTTTGCAACAAGTGACCACGAACTTGCAACCTTCGGCACCAGTCGCCTAGCTGAAATGGGAAACACGCATATCCGCTTGGCCATATCCCCATTCTTAAAAGAATGGTTCAATGGAGGTAGTTATGTGTGAGTGCCATATCAACACGGTTATGCAGTATATGTACTGAGTCAGCATTTATTTCCAGAATTGGGGACTTAAATCCACCAGCATTAAGGAAATACCAAAAATATATTTTATGTTCGGAATGAGTGAGCCTCGTTTCCCAACTTTGGGAACCCTGGGCATTATGTTTAATGAAGGTGAAAATTAAATCAGTCTTACACAGCTTTGTGTCCAAGGTAACGTGGCCGGCTAGCTTCGATATAGATGTAGTAGCTGCCAGCATAGGCGCCATCTGGGCCCGTGCCAGATGTTTCGGTGCTCCCTGAGATCCTCACCCAGTTAAACTGATCATCAGTTCTCTGTATCAGGTTGCAGAAGTTGGCCTCAAAGTCACACTGGATTGGAAGATTTCCAGTTGCACTGGACCCTAAAATCATGAAACGCATAGACATGAGATAAAGCTATTGGCTGCAGGAGTCTGTTTGAAAATTTGTCTGAGCATGAGACTGTTACAGAGTTTGAGCATGAGACTGTTACAGAGTATCACTGGCTTTAGGCCTTCCGCAGCTTTCTGTCAGGTGATTTCTGGTTGTGTCAAGTGTCAGCATTTTCAAGAAAATACAGGCATGTTAGATTTTTTTTTTATTTACAGGTATAGCCTGAACAGGCTGTACTGGTACATAAAAATATAGTGCACAGCACCTAATACTCCTTGGCTTATTTCCTATAATTTAATCGTAACAATGATCCTAAAATGCCCCGCTTTCCAGATATAATCCAATATTATTCCATCGCCTTGATTTGACCTTTCAACGTCTTTGAAAGTCGAATGTAACAGGCCCAAAATAAAGCACATCTGTCACTTCCTATTCATGTCTAATAGTAATTATGGTCTTAAAACACAATTTTCTAAACATAAATCAACATTGCTTTCACAGATACATGTATAATCAGTGACCTTTAAGAAAAGAGGTATACACAGATATCACCTTGACCTTTGCTAAGATTCTGAAATACACAGAGATGCATGGCTCCTGCAAACTTCAAACGGCTGGCTGACAACATTTGTTCAAAAGTCTGAGCAGTTACATCACTGAACAGTGACCTTTGACCTCTGAAAAATGGGTCAAATATATGGACATGACCTTGACCTTCCATAGGCTTCTAAAACACATCTAAGTGATTGGCTATTGCAAGAGAGTGGTAAAATCATTGACTATGACCTTTGACCTCTGAAAAACAAGTAATATATAGATATGACCTTGACCTTCAATATGCTTCTGAAACACTTGCTACTACATTGTAGATGCTCGGCTCATACCAAATTCAAATGGCTGCCTACGTTTGTTCAAGAGTTTGAGTGGCATCATGGTTGTTTGGTGACCTTTGACCTCTAAAAATGGGTCAAATATTAACATATAACCTTGACTTTTAATAGCTTCAGAAACACTGTAAGATGTTTGAGCTGATGACTGGGCAAGTAGCCATACAATCTAGAAGGCAAGTTTGACTAGTTTTGATGCTCTGTTGATCTCATCTCTGAACTGTTGAAAAGAACACAATATATCCCAGCGATAGCGAAGCTGACAACATTACCACCATGAGGACATGGCTGTTAACAGGTTAGCAACAATATACCTGTGACAATATGGCTGCCAACCGGCTGGCAACAAATGATGCAAAATATATATGCATGCATGGAGGCCACACGTAGCTGGTAATGGGCTGGTGATAATTTTCATTTGATAATGTGGCTGGTGGAAGGCTGGCAGCCTTAAAACTTGGATTTTTATAGCAAGATGTGATACGCAATTTCAGCCTATTGGCAGCCACATGCTACCAGCCTGTTGACAGTAAGTTGACATCCTGTTACCAGCCTATTGGCAGCCTCACCAAGTGGCTGCCAATAGGCTGTCAACAGGCTGTCAATAGGCTGTCAACAGGCTGGCAATACATAGCACTTTTGGTAAGGGTATTGTCCTGTTTATATACTCCATTTAGCTACCGTGGTTTCTATTCAAAGCACGTGCGTGTGTTTATGTAGAACAGTAGCCCAAGGTCCATATCTTTGTTGATATAGTGTGACTTCAGAAAGATCTTTTTGGAATTGGCCTGGCTTTCCTAATAAGGAAAGACTGTTTTGGCTGTTAGCTGGTGCTGTTTCTCAGGCATTCTAAATTAGAATAACAAAACTTTTGTTCCAATTCCCATGAATATAGGCATATGAAATGAAATACACACACATACACAAACAAAACATAAGATGTTTTGTTAAAATTTTCTTTGATTTCTGATGTTGGTAATATACATAAATTCTTTCTGATGTGTCATAACTAGCATAACCTTGTTTCTATCTGCATTGACTGCCATTTTGTTAACTTGGCACCATGCACTTCTAAACAGTCACCAGGTCATTATTTAATTTATGTTCTACTTCCTCATTGGTCTCTCCTGTGGCACGTACAATGGCAGTCGTCTGCAAACGTGTCCAGTGGAGAGTCCATATGAAGAGGCAGGTCGCTCATAGAGGAGATAAAGAGTGAGGGGCCCAGGAGACTACCCTGAGGAATTCCACGTGTTACTTGTTTAGTACAAAATATATGACCCTTAAGAAGGATACACTGTTCTCGTTCTTGCAAGTATGGCTTGAACCAATTCAGTGCTACTTGATCACATTGGTAGAGAGATAATTTGTGTAATAATACATCAGTATCAACAAGATCAAATACCTTTCAAAGATCTACAGGTTGCAGCACTGTACTCCATATAAAAGACCTTTCTTCATATTCTGGGTCCATTTATCTATGATTTTAATGAGGGCAGTTTCACAGGAGTGCAGTGCTTTAACCCTTTACCCCTTGAATTAAGACAGAGTCAACAGCTTTCCTTGGCATGGGTTGGGCACTAACCCATGCCAAGGAAAGCTGTTGACCTGGAGCATGTGATCTTGATAAGTGTCACATACATTTCTCAGTTAAATTGTTTTTGATAGCTGTTGAAATTAGTTGGAAACACGGAAGCAGACGACATTTGACCACCAGCCGGTTTTGACCGGTTTGAGGGGGAAAGGGTTAAAACCAGACTGAGCAGCATATAATAAACAATACAAACAGATGTACACATGTAATAACAATACCCTTGAGCCCCATACATGTAGGTCAAGGGATGATAGAGACCAAAAAGAATCACATCAGAGCTGATTGAAAAATGACTTAATGTTAGCTGTGGCTGCAGTAGAGACCCACACAACCAAGATACACGCAGGCACGAATTTGAAGACTCATTGTTTTTCTTGGATCAAACACAAAGCACTGCTTGCATTAGAAATTTTAGAATCAAAAGTAATTAGCTCATTGATGTGCTTTGAACTTTTTTGAGGTCACATACTGATCAATTTCCCTTGAAAATGATAATGATCCCTCAAAATTTTTCATGTATGTTATCAAAACACTTTTTTAAAATCAAAACATTCTTCCGTGGCACTAATTAAGTCTGTCCCATTTAGATCATCTTTACATCACACAGGCCTGATGTGTTAATGACAATGAAGTCTACTTTGAAATAAAATGTCCTACCTCCAGTGCATGTGCCAGATTGAATACTGATATCGTCTATTGCGATGTCCCCAAGACTCCCGATGCCCTTGCTAGCATAGAAGCCAACCTGTAGGGAACAAAATTCTCTGTAGACATGACATTCAGAAAAGGTCTTCCATCAAAGAAGTTAGCAAAAAAATATTAAAAGTCACTGTTATCTACTGGTATGTTTTTCTTTTCACTGCCCAAGCCGTTTTTTATGCTGTCTTTTGTTTTTATATTGCCCAAGGTATGCTTACACACAGCCCCATTAAGTCGTTTTTACAGTGCCCAACTCATGGTTTTACACTGCCCAAACCATGTTTTTATCCTGCCCAAATCATGCTTTTATAGCACCCAATACATCTTCATACATTGCCCAGCTCATGTTTTACACTGCCCAAACCCTGTTTTGATGCTGCCCAAATCATGTTTTTATATTGCCCAAGATGTTTAAACTCTGTCCATGTCATGTTTTAATATTGCCCAACTCATGTTTTTACACTGATCAAATCATGTTTTACACTGCCTAAGTTATGATTTTATTCTGCCCAAATCATGTTTCTACACTGCCGATGGCATGTTTATATACTGCCCATGTCATGTTTTTACATTGCCCAACTCATGTTTTACACTGCCCAAATCATATTTTACACTGCCCAAGCCAATCATGTTTTTATGCTTCCCACGTCATGTGATATAGACCATACACGTGGGAGTGGGATGACTTGCCAGGCAATGCAAAAACCACTGACCACATCTGTTTACTCAGTTACTGTCTTTAACTTAACTCAGCATCTGCTGTCATTTCCACTTGGATCATGACATTAAAACACAATTGTTTGGTACTCTGGCTATATGCTTGTACCAGTAGTGATTCTTAAGAGGTTTGCTCCAATAGGCAGAGAAGCTGCATAAATACTTTTGGAGTACACAAATCTTGATTGTGTCCCCAGAAGTATCTCACTGAAGAAACAATCAAACCTTGCTAAGATCTTACCATCAAACTAACCAGTTAGGCCCCATGAAAAGACACACATACAAGGTACAGTGATGCTTGCTTCAAGACCACCAATATTATCATGAGACTATATGATACCTTTTAACCCTTTCCAAACCAGCTGATTGACATACATACATACATACGTACGTACGTACGTACGTGCATACATACATACATACATACATATATACGTACGTACGTACATACGTACGTACGTACATACATACGTACGTACATACATACATACAGTGGAATCTCCCTATTAAGACCACCTATTCAAGGCACTGAATAATGTGGTCTTAGTAGGGGAATGGTCTTACTGGGGATATAATTTGATTGAGGATAAACAAAAATGGGTCCGTAAATTTGTGGTCTTAATATAGAAATAACCTCTTTATGGGGGTTGTCTTATTTGAAGATTCCACATACACTGATACACATTTACATATCTACACACACACACATGCAAACATATACATGTACATACATATACGTTTACCACGTAATACATATACAGCAGTTAGACTGTACTACAGTGGTGCCTGCTGTATGTAGCCACCCCTTCAGCCAAGAAAAAGTGGCCACATACAGCAGGTGACCTGTCACCACAGGTAAATTTTACAAAGAAATTGACTCCTATGTCCCAGGTTAGTGACCACAAAAAGCAATGCGGCTGCCTACGGCAGTGGTTGCATACAGCAGGTACCACTGAATATACAACTATATACCCACCCTGTCTGTTCCCTCCAGCCTCGCGGTCACCTGACCTTTCAACCATTGGTTACCCTTGTTGCCGCGGTAGGTCTTGGTCGACTGGCCCCATCCACGTTTCTCTGTATAGATGCGTAGTTCTCCCATCTGTGACCCATACATATGATAGTAAAATGTCACACAGACATCACCAGTGTAGGTCATTGTTGGAGTCACCAGCCTACAATGTAAAGCGAAATATGAAGGTCATTGGCGGTGTATACCGTAACGGACACAGGGCTGAAGTACCCAGTTTGCAGCGACCATCACAGATTACTGCACCAAAATATAGAGAGAAATATATATATAATATAACAGCATGCTCATGAATAACACAATGCCTCTGGAGCTTTGGCAATTAAGTTTGTGATTGTCTACATCATCAAATCCTTCCAACACAGTTAGGCTGAATGTAAAATATTATGTAACATACAAGAACCTGTACATTTTGAGTGACCAATCAAATGTATCCCTGTGGAAGCGCTGAGCCAACCACAGGACAGCAGTATGCCAGAGTGAATATCCTTGTTACAGTCTTTATGTCTTGCTGGATGCTCGATATAATTTGACATTGAGAATTAAGTCAAGGTTATGCAAATACAATCACAACCTTGGTCGTACCAAGATACAGTGAAACCACATTATAATGACACTCAAATATATGACATATTCAATATAACGACACATATTTGCATGGGAAAAAGCTCATTTTCTTTGTTATTTGATTCATTTATCTGACATATTCAGTTATCTGACACATTTCTTAGGTAACAGATGGTGTCATTGTAATGAGTTTTCACTGTACATGTACATTATCTGGCCAAATTTCACCAAGTTTGCTCACATTCTTGAAGAGTAATATTGCATGGAAATGAAATTCATGAGAATGGTCTTCTGTCCTTGGGAAATTAACGTCAAGATAACCCACATAAAATCAAATCTTGTTCCTAATTATTCACCTCCAAAGGCTTGGCAGATTTGGAGGTGAACAAGTGACCGGCCACACTGAGAAGCCAGGTAGGATTACATCATTGATATGGTTGGTGGACACTCTCTCAGCCTGGCCTGGCACTGCCTAGTAGCCCCAGAGGTGAACAAACCAAAGTATATGACGTAAGCTTTTGGAGGAGAATAATGATAGATATTCCTAACCAAGTTTCATCAAATTAAGTAAAATTCTTGAACATTTATTGGAGTCCGAGTCAACACATCATCCCAGTTCCAAGAACATTATACTGAGACACTGGGGCTATAAAAATAAAGAAAAGAACCTAGGCATTCCTGGTCTTCCCCTGAGACTATGCAACCATGTTACAATACCTTAAAAATCTAGTTACCATGGTTACACTGGTTGAAAACTCAGGTACAGTGGTCCCCCTCTTAAAAGGCCCCCTCATATTATATGGCCAACCCCTCTAAATAGAGGTCACTTCTCTATGCACTAAGTGTATTATTTTCATTCTATATTCCCCCTCATGAAAGGCCACCCCTCTTATAAGGCCATGTTTACAGTGCACTTGGGGTGGCCTTATACAGTGCCACCAGAAAGCTTTGCACCGTCTCCTCTGGTGACCCCTCCACAAGGCCCTCCTCAGGTACAACTTGTACAAGTGACTCCTGCTGGGAACACTGTTAAGCAGTTTGATGTTAGTCACTCAGTGACTCAGTCACTTCTTGTACCTACCTGTAGCCTCCCATTGGCCCTACACCGGTTATGGTGTCAGAATATACTGTTTATTACAGTTTGAAAAGTGGTACCTGCAAGTGGCTCCACTGGTGACCCCCCAGAGTTTTGGAGCAAGACTTTCTGTCGGCACTGTAAGTGGGGGGGGGGGGGCACTATATATTGTACCTACAACTGTAATTGTTGGAAAATCTAGTGGCTACAGTAGCCTTGGCTGAAATAACTGAGAGCCAGGACACCTTGGTCAGTAAGTCCAGTTTACCATAGTGCAGCAGATGAATGGACTTACAAAGCTTTGGCATTATTGAGGTTGTAGTCGGTCTCAATGTACATGTAGTACATCCCCTCCTTGGCACCACTAGGACCTGTGTTTGCAGTGGGTGTACCAGAACTGTACCGCTGCCAGTTGAAGTCATCGTTGGTTGGCTGTTCCATACCACAAATATCTGAGGCCTCAAAGTTGCAGGTGAACAAAGTTGCTGCAGTACCTGTGAAAGAAACAAGAGTCTGCCTGATAATCCACTGGACTTTATCAAGTGTTTTTACAGGAGTCTTCCTGATAATCCACTGGACTTTATCAAGCATTTTTACATGAGTCTTCCTGATAATCCACTGGACTTTATCAAGTATTTTTACAGGAGTCTTCCTGATAATCCACTGGACTTTATCAAGCGTTTTTACAGGAGTCTTCCTGATAATCCACTGGACTTTATCAAGTGTTTTTACAGGAGTCCTCCTGATAATCCACTGGACTTTATCAAGTGTTTTTACAGGAGTCTCCCTGATAATCCACTGGACTTTATCAAGTGTTTCAAAAGTAGTCCTCCTGATATTCCACTGGACTTTATCAACCGTTTCTACAGGAGTCTTCCCAATAATCTACTGCACTTTATAAAGTGTTTCAAAAGGGGTCTTTTTGACAATCTACAGCTCTTTATAAAGTGTTTCAGCAGTAGTTTTCCTGATAACCTACTGGACTTTATAAAGTGTTTCAGCAGTAGTTTTCCTGATAACCTACTGGACTTCATAAAGTGTTTCAACAGGAGTCTTCCTGATAATTTACTGCACTTTATAACATGTTTCAGCAGTAGTTTTTCTGATAATCTATGGATTTTATAAAGTGTTTCAACAGTATAATCTTTCAGATAATCTACTGCACTTTGTAAAGTGTTTAAATTTTTGAACATTCATGTATATTATTTTCATTTCAAAAACACATATTGTGTGCAAAAAAGTTGCCAAATTAGATTTAAGTAAATTATTATTTTTTTTACATCATTTCATTGCTGAGCAGGGCATATTTTTCAACAATCTCTCGGTCTTTCTTCATCTCGTTAGTATGCTTATTTCCAATTTGTTCCTTGACATAATGATGCTGATTAAAAAGAATTACATGTAGGACTCGGAAATGCTGATCACAGACTTAGATTGGGCATATTGATGGCAGACTTAAAAACACTGACCATGTAGATTTTAACCCTTAAAGCGCTGATTTAAGATTGAGTCAACAGCTTTCCTCGGGACACTTTGTGAACATTGTGCACAAAGTGTCCCGAGGAAAGCTGTTGACTAAGACTACTTTTTGCTTTAGACTAGACTTGCTGGTATTGAATGAAAGGTATCTTCATGAGGAATTTGACTCTTTTAACCATTATATGTTTAATGGTAATGAGAAAGCAGTTATAGAAGTGATTAGCACACTGATGGTTAATGCCGTAATGTCCCTTTTAAGCACGTGAGGTGCTCAGAAAATTCAACTGATATAAGCCTCAATTCAGATGTAAATTTGGAACATTTTCCCTGTATCAACTAGTTAATCATCATAAAATATATATAATTTCCCAATATTTTAAAACTTTTATGCAAGAAACAGGGAGGGAGCACCATAAAGGAGTGATATAACAGTTGTTCCACTTGCAGTAAGGACTGTATGCTATATTCTGTTTACCCCTTTAATCCCCTTGTCAACATCATCCACTTTTTTACCTAGATATGAAAAATTAGTGCAGAAGAGGTTTCATTTTTTTACCATTAGATACATCTTCATTCTATAATGATTGATATATCAAATATGTCTTCAATGGCGGGTAAGTTAACATAGATGTCCTCAGATAGTCATATTCACAAAGGACTTCATACCAATTTTAATTACACAATTAAATACAATGACAAAATAAATACTTCTCATATCTTATCATACATTTGATACACAGAAACAATTATCGGGCATCACACATTTGGATGAATTGAAACAATGAATGTCACATATTTCAGCCCATTGAAACAACAGACATACTGTTTGGATAAAATATAATGAAGCAATAGACATCATACATGTGGATACAATATGAAACAATAGACATCATACATTTGGATACAATGACAGAACAGACATCAAGACATTAAGGTTAAGTCCCAAGTTCTTGTTAACACAGCCAGAGGAAGTAAACGAGAGGGCTGTGTGAACAGCCCATGCTCAGCTGATCTTGACATTCATCACACTTGCAGCTCTATGAACTTGGGAAAGGATCAAGGACACCATGTTCTGAGTAAGTCTGACCTTTATAGAAGAACACTAATGTGTGCAACATCAAGGTTCAAGTAGTTCTCAGGTTATAATGAAGAGTAAAATTCATGTATGTTGCACTGTGACCCCACAAACGAGGTCAAGGTCATTCATGTACTGTCTAAGCATGACCTTCATACAGAAACATTAACATGTGCAGCATAATGGTACTAACTCAAAATAGATCTCAAGTTATCAAGTAAACAGTAAATTTCGTGTCAGTTATCCTGTGAATAAGCATTACAATGCTCATTGACTTACATAGTAGTCAATAGGAAAGCTGCGTTGACCGATAAGTACCTGAATTGAAAATCCTTAAAAATCAGGAATCCAAAGCAGTGCCACCTAGTAAACAACTTTGTTTGACCCTTCCACAAGAACATATTGATCACATTACAGCTTAATCTGAGTAACGGTTCTGAGAACAAGTGAAAAATAGCAAAACCATACAAAAAATTCTTTAAAAAATTAGAAAAAATTGCAGCGCCACCAGGTGAACAAATTTGGAACTGGGTGTCCCTGGGAGTGTCTATGTCCAATATCAAAGCAATTTGGTTAGTGGTTTCAGAAGGTTTGCCCCACAAAAGAACAAAAAAATTCATAAACAATCCAAAAATCAATAGAGCGTGACCATTTGTACTTACTTGGTAGACATCCACCCAATGCACATCCACACTAAGTTTGAAGTAAATCTGGCCAAAATTATTCAAGTTATAACCATTACAAGAAATTCCAATGTTAAACTTTCCTATTAAAACTTTTGTGAAGATTTCTGAAAAAAAAATCTGAAAAAAATCCAAAATTCATTGGAACATGACCATTGGAACAAACTTGGTAGACACCTACCCAAGGTATATCCCCATCAAGTTTGAAGTAAATCTGGATGACGGTTTTGGAGAAGAAGTTGAAAATGTAAATTAGCATTAGAATGGCCATTGACTTACATGCATATGGTAATCAATAGAAAAGGTGCATTTACCGAAAAGGAGCCAAATTGAAAAAATCGTTAAACATCAGGAATCCGCAGCATTCCCACATAGTGAATGACATTGTTTCACCCTTCCATAAGGAACATATCCACCACGTTTAAGCTTAATCTGAGTGATGGGTCTGGCGAAGAAGTCGAGAATAGCTATAAAACAAAAAAAAATCATAAAAAATTGGAAAAAATTTGCAGCGCCACCCGGTGAACAAATTAGGAACTAGGAGTCCCTAGGTGTCTTCCTGTATGACATCAAAGCAATTGGGTAAGCGGTTTCGGAGATTTTTTAACATTTGTCCCAAAAAAAGAACAAAAAAATTCATTAAAACTCCAAAAATCACTGGAGCATGACCATTTGTACAACCTGGTAGAAACCCACCCAAGGTACATTGCCACCAAGTTTGAAGTTAATCTGGATGACGGATTTGGAGGAGAAGTCGAAAATGTGAATTAGCATTAGAATGTCCATTGACTTCCATAGTAATCATTAGGAAAGCTGCATTGAATGATAAGTACCCGAATTGAAAAAAAACGTTAAAAATGAGCAATCCGCAGCATTCCCACATAGTGAACAACTTTGCTTGACCCTTCTACAAGGAACATATCCACCATGTTTCAGCTTCATCTGAGTGACGGTTCTGGAGAAGAAGTTGAAAATAGCTATAACACACAAAAATTCATAAAAAATTAGAAAATTGCAGCGCCACTTGGTGAACAAATTAGGAAATAGGAGTCCCAGGAAATGTTTCTGTGTAATATCAAAGCAATTGGGTGAGTGGTTTCGAAGAAGATTTTTTCAGATTTGCCCCCAAAAAGAACAAAAAAATTCATTAAAAATCCAAAAATCACTGGACTGTGACCATTTGAATAAACTTGGTAGAAACCCACCCAAGGCACATCCCCACCAAGTTTGAAGTGGATCTGGCTGACGGTTTCGGAGAAGTCGAAAATGTGAATTGTGGACAGACGGACGACGGACCCTCACAAAAGCTCAGCTGACTGACAAGTCAGCTGAGCTAAAAAGGAAGAGCACCATAGCTGGCTCACCCATGCAGTTGCCCCGGTTGATCTTGACATCGTCAATGGCTATGTCGCCCAAATTCCCATTGCCTTTTGTAGCATAGAAAACCACCTGCAAAAATACAAAACAAGAGGACTGTGACAGTCTTGCTCTGAGTTGACCCTGGGTGCATAGACTGCAGTGGTCCCATGATCATTGAAATAAAAACAAGGTCATCTTTGTTTAAGACCATTATCACTGTTTACAATACTAATCTTCACTCAAAAAGTTCTGCAATCATCATTTTAAATGAAAAATGGCACAATTCACCATTACTGAGACATAAGCCAATATAATATGTGAATTTGACCTTTCAAGGTCACCTAGGGTCAAAATTAACAACACCAAAGGAAACACCATGAGTACTCTCCTGTCAGTGTTTTAAAGCAATCATAGGCCTATGACCCACCATAACTACATGTAGGATATACATGTAAGCTAGTATGTTGGTTTGACCTTTCAAGGTCACATTAGGTCAAAATTAACAAAATTATCAGTGTGGTAACAATGCTAACATGTACATGTAGGCAATCAATAATTCCTAATTTAGAAAATTTGTTAAAAGTCAGGAGACGCAAGCAACCAGCTACATATAGTAAACAAATTTCGTTAAGATCAAGTCGCACTATATTTAACAAAATTTGAAGAGAATCCAACATGTGGTTATAAATAAAGGCAAAAATTTGCAGCAACACCTGTTCAACAAATTAAAGTCTAGGGATGTCGAGAAGTGTGCTTGTGCAATTTGAAACAATTGTCCAAATGTTTTTTGAGAAGATTTTGCCAAGAAGTGAACAAAAATATACATGAAAAATCCCAAAATCACTGGAGCACAACCATTTAAAAAAAAAAATGGTAGAAACCCACCCAAAGTACATCCCACCAAGTTTGAAGTGAATTTGCCTGATGGCTATGAAGAAATAAAAATGTGAATTATTTTTCCAAACCCGATTTACTTACACAGTAATCAATCTAGGAATGAATGCATTCACTAGTAAGTGCCAGAAATGAAAAATTCATGAAAAATCAGTGATCAACATCTAGTGATCAACATTATTTGATCCTAACTTAAGGAACAGTTCCATAATGTTTCAGCATCATATAGAATACAAACGATATTGTGCAACGCACTTAATACCATTCGGCCAACGTAGTTTCATATGTTCAGTGACCCAAGTTGGACGTTTGAAGGACACCAAAAAAAAAAGTATGTGGGTATACTTTGCTGTTCATGTGTCAATAGTAACCAGGGACCTACAATTCCATACCCAAGGTATACAAAGAAAATGGGAATTTGACCCCAGTTTGAACTTTCAAGGTCATTACCAAAAGGAAAGTGCATGGGGACTTTTCTATTCATGTTCAGTATTAAACTATGGGCCCATACAATCAACAAAGCCAAAGATATACAAGGAAAATAAGCTTTGCTGGGTCAAAAAGTAGATCAAAAATGGGTCAAGGTCAAGGTCAGTTTGTATAGGCTTCTAAAGCCTCATAAGAAGCACAGCTTGTGTAAATTTGGTGAGCTTGGCTTCAATCTGTCAAGAGTAACTAGAACAGTAACATCATGTCTTGCACTTCACCTTCAAAAGTAGGTCAAAAAATGGTCAAGGTCATCCACTTTCGATGTGCTGCTGAAGCCTCTAAAGGAGCAGGGCTGATATAAATAGGTGAACAAGACTTTGATCTGTCAAGCCTTAGAGTGGTAATAAAGTAGGGATAAATGGAAACATGAACAGTCCGGTGGACAGACAGACAGACAGCAAAGGTAACAATAATACCCTTTTGGTCATAGGACTGACTCGGAGGGGTAAAAATTGTAGTGCCACCTGTTGAACAAATTAAGTTCTAGGGGGGTGCGCAGAAGTTTTCAATGCAATTTCAAAGCAATTGGCCAAATGGTTGTGGAGAAGTTTGTTTGCAATTATGCCAAATATGAACCAAAAAAAAAATTAAAAATAAATAAAATTAAAAATGACTGGAGTACAACTAATTGAACAAAGTTGATAAAGACCCATCCAAGGTATTATTTCTTTTAGTTTAAAATGGACCTGGCAAACAACTTTGAAGAAGTTCAAAATATAAATATGAATGGCTGACAGACAGTGGCCGATTTACCACCCCACAAGTTCAGCTGGGCCAATAAAAGCAAGTAACAAGCAGCATCACAATCAAGAAAAGACAAGGCAAGACCAGTGATTGGATAACACCTAACAAGAAAAAAACAACAAGACTAGTTTCCAATCAGTAATGATTCTTGCCAGTGACAGTTGGAACACTACAGACCACTGCTATATAGCAGGAGGTAATTTCGCTAACAGATGTTGAGCACTCATCATAAACGGAGAACATAGTAACACTTGCTCTTAAAGATTACTAGTCAAACAGTCCATTTATCTATTCATCCATCCATCCATCCACCCATTTATATGTCTATCTATCTACACTCCAACATGTGTGCATTACATACCTTGTCATTGCTTTGTGTAATTGTCACTGGGATTCTCGCCAATTGCCAGGAATTGCCCTTGTTCCCTGAGTACACCTTCTCCGGGGCATTGCTGCCTTTAGATGTCAAGTAGACGCTGAGTTGGCCAATCTGGGAGCCGTACATGTGATAATAGAAATGGACACAGACCTGGCCAAGCTGTGACAGTGCTGGAGTCTCCAACCTACATCAGTGTAGAAACATTAATATACACAGACTGAGAAAACTTTGTGGCAATAATTACTGCGGGGAAAAATATGGTTAGCATAAGCTACGGTTGACACATATGCACACAAATAAATTGACATGTCTATCAAATGTCAAGTATGCTGCAACAATTCCATATGACCAACACCCAAAGTCTGTTTGAAATGTCCCAGACTCTCCATCTGCCTTCTTGTGTCTACTTATCACTAAAATATAAAAAGAGAAACGCAAGAAGAAGAATTTCTTTTTTATGTCTTATTTTTTTAACAAAACAATATATCATCTTTAAGTACCCTCAAGATTCAGATCTATGAGAAGTTTGTTTATTTACTGTGCATTCCCCACGTACACCACAATGATGTGAAGACTCCCAGCACAACAGCACAGAAGACAGAACTGTGGTGAAAAATAGCATGAAGGTCTCAACATGCTTAAAGATTTTAAGTCTGACTCAAGTACCTAAACTGCCAAGCAGGGTGTGGATAACATCTTTGTTCTCTTCCCTTGTGTTTACTTAGAGGTAGTTCAACATTATCATCATTTCTTAACTAGTACTTGAGCACTAAATTTCATGACCCCCCTCCCTCCCCAATTTAGTACTTAAAATGATGTTTTCAAAAAAATCATACCAAAATTGCACAAAAGGCCGAAAATTGATCATCATACTCCATATTCTCTGAAAGTGTACAGACCCATTTAACCCTCTCCCCCCTTGTAAGTACATATTAAAATATGATGAAAATGTTGAACCATCCCTTATGCTAGTTAGTCTGATAAGGAATGTCCTTTTTCCTGTGGGGACCTCTCACTTACTGAGCCACATCTGGGGCATCATTAAGCTGGAGTCTGGTCATGATAGGAAATCAAATCATCATACGCCTAATTAGTTTTACAGTTTATCAATGACATGATGGTCCGAGAGGGAATTAAGTCATCATATGCTTAATCAGTTTTACAGTTTATTAATGACATGATTGTCCCACAGGGAATTAATGTCATCATATGCCTAATTAATTTTACAGTTTATCAATGACATGATGGTCCCACGGGGAATTAAATTTGGAATGGAAAATATACAGTTTTTCTTGCCAGTTTTACAGGGATATTCTCGGAATTAATGTCATCATATGCCTAAATAATTTTACAGTTTATCAATGACATGATGGTCCCACGGGGAATTAAATTTGGAATGGAAAATATGCAGTTTTCGTTGCCAGTGTTGCAGGGATACTCTCAGCACGTGAAAGCCCAATCATTTGACAGGACAATAAGTAAGACAGGCAAATTCAGGTGACTTTCATGACCAAAAAAAAAAAAAAAAGCGGAGATATCTGGCTTTGTCATGAGATTTCCAGCCCTGAAGAATTTTGGTGAATAGTTTTCTCACATGAAAATAAAATGCACCCAAATACATTGTATTGTATTCAATTACATTGTATGGTATTTAATTGGACAAAATTACAATGCATGAAAATATTCCAGTTTGAAAAAAAAAACTTTCCATGGATTGAGCATTTATGATTCTGTCTAGAACTAAGGACGATATCGTTCCTTAAGCATCCATGGTACTCATGAAATAAACTGCAGTCAGTTACATTTAGAACATTACATCTCTGCTTACATCAATAAGGTTGCCCCTCCTTTGAAAGACCACTCCAATAAGCACCTGCCTTTTATGACCATATTTTTCCGGTACCAGTGCTATCTTTTCCCTGTTACTTGATCTCTATTTAGAGACCACTGCTTTATGTAACTGCTTGTGGAACTGCCCTGGGGTGGTTCCTAAAAGGAGGGTCAGTGCTGCACATAAAATGATGGTGATGAGTGAGAATGTTTCACATTCTTCGACGATTTGTTGTAATCAGCCAGACGCCTGCAGGGCTACCTGTAGCTCACGTTGTGCCACGTAAAATGATAAGTAATTTTGATGGAAAATGTCAATAAGATCTATCAAGGGGGCCATGCCCCAGGTCAACAGCTTTCCTTGATGACAACCCGTGCAAGGGAAAGCTGTTGACTGTCTAAACTCTTTCAGTGCCAAATTTTGGACTGAGTCAACAGCTTTTCTCGGCATGCATTGGCCACAATGAGTGCTGAGAAAAGCTGTTGACCTGGGGTACTATCCCTGGAATTATAGGCCTACTGGTACTTGAACGAAAATTCTTTTTACGAGGAATACAAATCTGGGGTCCTTATGAAATTTCAGACCAGTTTGACTCAATTAGATCGACTTTAGTCATGCTTGGCACTCAAAGAGTTAATCCAAGGGGGAAAGGGTTAAAGTGTAACATGGTATAAAAGATTGTCCTGGATTAACAGACAGACAGACAACTGTTTTCCCAATGGCTCCTGATGGCTTTGACTGTCAGGGAATTAGATCGAGAGTTTGCTCAGAACAACATCGAAGAGCTCACAATTCAGTGGAAATCATGCTACTTGATTAGGGTGCTATTTTTCAGAATGAGCTAATTATACTGGGCAAGACCGGTAAAGCAAGACCCAATCTTTACTGCCAAAAAGTCTGACTGGTTTCATCACATTATGACTTATCAGAGACTGAGGTTAACAGTTCCCAGGAAGTGGTTGGGGAGCCAAAAATGTCACCCTAACCGTTGTGTGTTGGTGTTCCTGGTTATGTAACAGAAACGTTCTTGTATTCTATCCATAATTAAGGTCCGTATCGTTTGGCGTACGTATTGCTTATTGCACACTTCTCAAGTGAGGAGGTAGATTAAACTATTTTTGATAATGTTTTGCACACTCCTTGGGGGTGAAAGTAGCCCACACCACCTGCTCACAGCAGGATTAACTTCATTGGAATTCACTCAAAATAGGTCAACACTGTGCTACTCTGAATTAATTTCTGATTGTAAGAACCAATTAAAAATTTGAGAAAATAAAAAAAAATTACAAAAATAATTAACTCTTGTTCACCTCAGATAATATTGCAAAAACCTCTCAGATATGGAGGAATCAACTCAAAGATTACTGCACAGGCAAATTCAGCTTTTAAATGAAACAAAATGAGTTAGGATCCAGAGCTAACCTGGTTACACAATAACCCACAGACAGTGACAGGTGTGTTGGCACCATCGCAATAACTCATTTCACCCTGAGAGAAGAGCGAGTCAACAGCTTTCCTTTGGCACGCTCTGGGCGCAATGTGCCCAGAGTGCCCCCAAGGAAAGCTGTTGACCATGGGCATATAATTTGGAATGATCCTCCATGCAAGTTTCATTCAAAATTTTGAAAAATAATCCCTAAATTAGTAAAATGCATTTAGCAGACGACATTTAGATATTAGCGGGAAAAAGCTTCATTAGCATGGATTTAGTTAACATGTATGTGGACAACAAGTGTAGAAACCTACCCGGCCCTGGCTCCATTGTGGTAGTTATCAGTCTCAATGTACATGTAATAGGTGCCTTCCCGGGCACTGCTGGGTCCTGTGTTTGAGGTCGGGGTGTTGGAGCTGTAGCGCTGCCAATTGAAGTCATCGTCTGTCTTCTGCTGCATCCTGCACAGGTCGACCCCCTCAAAGTTGCAAGCGAATACACTAGCGCCACCTGCAGAAGCAAAACCAGTTATTTTTGGGTCAAAACAATGTCAAACTTTCACAAAGTTGCCGTCACTTCAAACCAAACCTTTGAAAACAGACTTACCATTAAAATATCACCCTCAAGATACTTAGAGAGAATAGAAACAAAAACCTTGCCTTTAACTCTTTCCATACCAGTCCCCAATTTTTCCGTATATTTACCTAGATTTAAGACGACAATTGCATACTTAAATTCTTCATGAAAAGAGCTTTCATTCAAGTACCAACATGCATATAGTCTTAAGTCAGTAATTCTGGAACTGCCTGGTAAGTCATGCTGCAGCTGCCAGAACCACTGACATATGCCTGTCACCATAGTATGGAATAAGTTAATGTTAACTTTTAATTATATGGGTTACAACTAATTAAAATCATGGTACATTTTAAAAGCGCAAAATTATTCCAGACTTTAATAGAGTTAAAAATCAGAACAGGGCACTTCAAAGGACAGAGACGCTGATGGAAAAAGTCATGAAATAGGTCACTTGTGAACTAACATACCCGTACAGTCTCCAGTGCGGATCTTCAGGTCATCTATAGCAATGTCGCCAAGATTTCCGTTGCCCTTCATACCATAAAATCCAACCTGTAAAGTAAAGAAATGACATAAATGCCATCTATACTTTGACATTGAACCCTTTCTCTGAGGATTAAGGATGAAACAATTTTATTTGGCAAGGAATGTGAAAAAGTCCCATAACTAGCCTAATTGTACTTGATATCTGGTTGAGAAATATTATATTTTGATTGCATTCTCTTGACTAATGACTTTCAGTCTTTTCTGACTTGCCCTACAAATTTTGCTGTTAATATCCAAAGATTATTAGAAAGTTTGGCTACAATAATTTTACAGTTTTTAGACTTGCCTGTTTTGCTACTTAATTTTATTTTTTGGCATCATTCTGTTTTAATTTTCACTTTCAGACATTTTAGGCTTACATGTTTTCTGTCACGTTAAACCCCCCAGGGGCTATCAGTAGCAAGCAGCGGCCGACTACAGTTACAAGTTTGCCTAATTATACTTAAAATCGCGGTAAGAAAAATTATGTTTTGATGACATGTTTTTGAAATAAATGCCAACGACTTTCATTCTTTTCTGACATGCCTAAATGCACATTTACTCAATATTAAACAATTACTAAAAATTGACAGTATTTTCTCAAATGTCACAAACCTGACACATTACGTTGAAACATTGACTCAGGGTTGGCATTGAAATAGAGCTTAATTGTTTTGACACTTTCAAAGTGAGGAGTACATGTAGGTGTCATCATGGGATTTGTTTCGCATTTCTAGTCCAGGATGTCCATTGTTGCAGCACTTGTTAGGATTTACCTTGCTTGTACAGGTGGTCTAGCTGCAACTGTTTATTTACAATCACTGGGACTCAATATAATGCCCCAATTTGTTTCTACTTCAGTTATACACTGGCAGGTCGTTTAATTAGGATAAGCTATCCAGCTAAAAAGGGTACATACTGGTTCAGGGGTAAGTCAAAATGTTCTTACCTGAACCTCTACTATACAAATTTAGCAATTATGTTTTGTTTGACAGGTTTTCTTCTTTCATTATGAAGCTCTGCATTTATAAGCAAAACTTCACATATCTAGCTAATTCATCATTTGCCACGTTCATATTTATTCATTATTATGTGCACGTGGGTTGTCTTTGCCGAATATTTAGCTTAGACAAGGAGCCGCTACTCAGAGAGACATGTACGGGTATAGGCTCCTAAACATGTTCTGAGTAGTTACCCGCTGAAGACCCTTTGATTTATTTGGGCTAATACAGCCTATGTCAAAATTCTACATATGAACATGTGCAATATGGACAATAGTACATGTACTTCCATATGTATATAGGTTGGACAGTGACAGATTAACTTATGGAGAGTAAAGAGTTCAGACTGCGGAATAGGGTAATGACAACTAGGAAGTGGTTTTGGACAAAAAGACACAAATACATTTAGCTGTGGAATTTCCTTGGCTTACATCAGCAGAAAATGTTTTCAAATGACTTTTTATCAGTATTCCAACTTATTACAAAATTCATGAATACATACATATGCACATTAGCTATCATTTCCATATATATATTTATATATTACCACATTTATGAACAGGTGGGTTGATCAATACTTCAGTGCACTGGCACTTTGGCGATTGTGTTGATCAGAACCTCAGTGTATTGCCATCTGATCATGAATGGGTGTGCTAATTATTAGGTCAATACACCACCATGTGTGTATTGCTGTAAATTGCTTTATTTTCATGTGTTTAAATTTTCACGGTTTTTGTTTTTATATTTCCCTGTTTTGGACATAATTCCTATTTAAACAATGTTAAAATACTATATGTATTCCGCAGTGTTTTTATTTTCTTAGTTTTGTGCCATTTGCGAAATAAGCATAAATAAGAGTACAGCGAAGTTAAAGTAGCTTACAGTGTATCACTCAGTTGACAGTGTGTCTTGACAACCTTCCATGAATAGCCCCTGACCATGAATGGGTGTGTTAATCAGTACTTCAATGCAACAGGATAAAAGTATATGCCATGTGGATCAACACTTCATAGCTTATTTAGCTGAGTTTAACATACTTTAAACTTTATAATTTGATGCCTGTCAAGTATTTAACATGAAGAGCCTGCATAGCAGACTCACCATGTGTCTGAGATGTATAAAAAAAACGATGGTAGCAGACAAACCAACCATCTATGACAAGAATTAAGCATGGGATGTTTCTCTAAATTCTGTTGGTAATTTCTGCGACACAACGTACCTTATCATTTGTCTGTAGGGTCACAGTGGCCTCTCCTCTGTGCCACATGTTTCCTTTGTTTCCTTTCAGAACAAGCCACGGCTTATCTTGGCCTTGTCGCAAACTATACACTCGTAATTCACCAATCTGGTTGCCATACATGTGATAGTAAAACGTGACACACACCGGTCCAGTCTTGGTCAGTGGTGGAGTATCAAGCCTGAACAACAAAACATTGAAGTACAGCTTAGATGTATCAGGTGAATCTTTGAGCAGATAAAAGCAACTACAGGTTTACAAGCTACCTTGGCCAATAGCTACCTTTAACTATATCACAACAAATTTAACGTATTTGTTAATAGCTGCATGAAAAGTGATAATCCATTGACTTCACTTCTGCTCAATTATGGATTTTGAAGATGCATGCGGTACATGTATGCGGTACATGTATGCGGTACATGTATGCACATGTGCACAATGGAACAAAACTCACATCAAGCTCTTCACGTTAAACAGCAAAGCCATATTACTCATCCACATGATGTCATCCAAACTGGCAATTTCAAAATTTTAATGTTTTTGCATCAAATTAGTTCTTAAGGTCATAATTCACCCTGAAGTAAGGTGCACAATAAAGTAAAAAAATAGACGTAATTGTTGTGGGAGTGAACAACATAGAATGAATGGCAAGCCCTTATTTCTAGCCAGATGATTGGCTCATATGTACACCGTAGGAAGAGGGTAATCATGTGATGGAGCTATTGCGTTTCATGGGAGAATAAGTGCAATCCTCATTCGAAAGTAGAAACTGAACTGAGTAAAATTAGTGACCATCACAGAGCTGTGTCTTGGTCACTCAAAGATAAAGGTTAAGAACCGGTCATAGGTGCAGTTTTCATACCTGTCAAAATTCCAGAGTTCAAAATATGGGGATTTTTGTAATTTTTAAAAATCCATGGGGGAGATTTGTATTTTTACAAAGAACATAATAGAAAATACTCAATTTTCACGGGGGAGAATATACAAAATTTGCAACATTTTGCATGTAAACTTGAAAATTTTTTTATGAAAAAGTGGGAGACTCCCACCTTATGAGGGAGGCTTGACAGGTACATGTATGAGTTTTGAATGCATTTTGTCAGGAAATGATAAGAGTGAATTCTAACATGGCTCTAGCTCCATTGTGGTAATTGTCTGTCTCCAGGTACATATAGTAGTTGCCCTGTCTTGCGCTGGTTGGGCCT
Organism: Hermodice carunculata; assembly: GCA_964020975.1. Taxonomy (NCBI): domain Eukaryota; kingdom Metazoa; phylum Annelida; class Polychaeta; order Eunicida; family Amphinomidae; genus Hermodice; species Hermodice carunculata. The sequence goes on from OZ026623.1 coordinate 24,057,199, forward strand.
GTGCCAGAAGTGGGTGTGGCTGCACTGAAACGTTGCCAGTTGAAATCATCTCGGTCGCTCTGCACCATGTTGCAAATGCTTGAGAGCTCAAAGTTACATGCGAAGACATCAGCAACTTCACCTGTTGAGGCAAAGAGCAAAATTAAACTACATTCTTTTTTATGAATATGTCAATACACAATTTTTATGCAGTATAAGATATATATATATATACACACATTTTTACAGACATATATTTGTATATCACACAATGTTCATACATACAGTTAAGCCTGTGTTAAACTTAAGTCACCAAACACATCAACCTTTTGCAACCTTTTTCCAACCATTTGAGTGAAAGGCAAACCTTTTTCAAACACTTTCCAAACTATTTCAAAACCGTTTCCTCTTACTGCATTAAAACTCTTCTAAACACTTTTAAACCTTTCTCAAATGGTCAACAACAATTTCACACTTTCTGAACCTGATTGACTAAAATGTTGAAATGGTTTGAAACAGTTTGCAACTGTTTCAACCATTTGAAACCCTTTGTCAACCTTTTACAAACCCTTTGTCAATGTTAACCTTTAGCAAACCTTTTACAACCTTTACAAACCCCAGTACAACACTTTGCAACACAAAAAAAATGCATTTGGCTGTTATGTTTTAGATGGGCTTAACTGTACATACATGTCCATGTATATGCAGTCAGGTAGCATACTCTATAGGGTTACTGTCTGCTTTGACAACTCAGCAAGCACCTGAATTTTTGTTATCAGAGAAAAGTTACATCCCTCACAAACCCTCTTGTCTGATCACTTTAATAAAATACATGTATATTTAAAGTTAACTAGTTTCAAATACTTGCTAAACCCCTACATGTAACTTAGCTGTCACAAGGCACTTATAGTCGGCCAGACAGGGAAGTTCTACTGCACCATTTTTGAGATGAATTACCAGTTGATGAAGCTAATGTTAAAAATTTAAGTACATTGGAGTTCATTTCCATTACATTTCCGAATCACCCTGGGTGCTTAAAAGGGTTAATATGGTAGAATACACTTATGACACCCTTCTCCTGATTAACTCTCCTAGGCAGCTCAACACTGTATACCTACTAGTACACTTCAAAGTCTACGATCTTGAAATCCAGACAGCAAGATTAACATACTAAGCAGTCTAGTGGCAAATTTAGCTCTATGCCAAAGAGAAAGAGGAAAAAAAAAAGAGAATGGCTGAGAGTGAGTAAATATTTTTCTCTCACGAGGGATCATTGTTGGTGGGAAAATCACGAGTGACCGCAGGTCATGAATGATTTTCCACACCAACAACAATTCTAAGTGAGAGAAAAATAGTACCTCACTCTCCAGCCATGTAAGATTTTGTTTATTCTACATTTAATTGGGTATGCATGGCAAAAAATATGCCCTAGCCCTATTTTCTATGTCGACCTGGTGTGCCCCGTTTGTTTACATTTGTCACGGTTATTTCACATCACGTGTGACGTATAATCAAACATCGCTCGCACACATTTGATTTTGTGTAAATGTCAATGCATTACTTCACTGATGCAGGGTTGTTACAATTTACTTGTAACAATCTTTAGGTCATGTGATCTACAGTGAGCTACTACTTTTGAATTTCACTCTAGAAAATAATAATTCACCTTCAAACATAGAATAAAAATTGATTCATCAGTCCACTTGAATTCTGACAGGAAAAAGCTGACATCTGATGACCTTTTGCAATAACTTCTATTTTTCCAATTCTCTATCTTACCTGTAGCGCTGCAATCTCCAGTGCGGATGTTGATGTTGTCAATGGCAATGTCCCCATATTGCCCTGTGCCTTTTGTGGCGTAAAAACCAACCTGTACAGATATATGAAGAAAGAACAAGCAAATTTACCTCTGGCACATTGTCTGTGTAAAGACACTGTACCATATTCCTTCTAGTAAGCCCCCCACCCTCATCTCTTCGGAATCTGAATGAAAATTCAGACTGGTGGTAATCATATGGACTGGAATCCTGTGCTGCCACCTACATGTAGGCTGCAGCAAGGAACTTCAGGATGGAGGTCAGATTTGTGTCTCACGCAGGGCCAAATCAGCTTCTATGATAAAGGAAAAATCTGGGCAAGCAAATGCTTAAGGAAATTCATTCACTCAGTTTTGATATGAACATGATGCTTAACATATTTAGACTATTTCATTTGTTCCTGAAAGGTTAAGTAACAGAACTGGTGCAAGTGCTCTCATCATTGCAGAAGTATCCTTCTGTTACCTAGCAACCAAGGTGACCAAAGCAGGTCTGCAGATAATATAATTAGATTTGAATATCTCCTGTTTACCTACACAAACAGGGTTTATAATCAGTTCAGTATTATTTACATATTTGCAGGGCCAGAATTTTGGCAAGAATCTGAGAATCCATTTTCGTAAAGATTCTCCTAAACCTAGCTGTCTTTGTTTAAAAAGAAAACTAATTGACAAAAATCCAAATAGATTCTCGCAAAATTTTGCCAAATTCTGGCCCTGATTTGCTGTCCGCATGTCCTTGCCCTCAGCTGACTAGCCAAGATGAACGCCCAGAATTCCCTGTTGCAGTACCCTGGAGTCACTACCCAGTTAAGTTAGCTATTGATCCATCACTGGAGTATATTTTTATGCACCTCTTCGACAATTTACCTTCATTTTTTTCAGTTAACTCTTTTTGTGCTAATCACGACTTAAGTCAATCTACATAAGTCAAACTAGCTGTATGAATTATCATATAGATCCCAGATTCGTATTCCTCGTAAAAAGACCTTTCGTTCAAGTACCAGTATGCCTCGATCTATTTCCAGAGAAGATACCCTAGGTCAACAGCTTTTCTTCGTTGTGCATTGGGCGCATGTCCAGAAAAGCTGTTAACTCAGTCCAAAATTTGGCACTGAAGCAGTTAATGGCAAATTTAAGTCAACTCTTTCAGTGCTACATTTTTGACGGAGTGAACAGCTTTCCTTGAGGTACTTTGGGTGCAACGTACCCAAAACACACTGAGGAAAGCTGTTGACCTGGACCATTATACTCCCTATACCTACAGACATGCTGGTACTTGAATGGATGGTCTTTTTACGAACAATGTGAACCTTGCACCCTCGTAATAATCCACATCAGTCCACATTAGGTTGTTCGACTTTAGTTGCACTTGGTACTCAAAGAGCTAAAACAGTGAAACAGATTGACATTTATAATCTGTAGGTACTTTTGGTCAGCTTGATCACAAAAGTATTGGCTGGAATATGCAGCCAAGAATTTGGCCATCAAGCACCACCAGTAAGAATGATTGATAAGGGGGCAGGTAAACATGCACTTTATGGAAAATGACACTATGTGAAAAATTGATAGGGCACATCAGCGAAAATGATCAAAAGGGTTTGTTCAACATCCTCTGAGGATGGTACTCCATGGAAACATAACGGCTGATGCCTTAAAGCCCCTCAGCTGCCCACAAAAGGGAATAAATAAATATTATCAATGTATTCAGGATCATGAAAGTATGCTGAGCACATTCATGTACCTTGTCTGTTTCATGCAGTATACAGGGTACTATAAATGCACAGTCACATACTCATGAATAGTAATTTTGCTGAGGCACAAAATGTTGCTTCAAGTTTGCAGATCTGTGTCTATTAGTAGTTTTACATATCAAATGACCCGGGTGACCTTAAAATTGTGCCATGAATAATGAATAGAGTACAGTATCCATAGATATTTACCCTCTATGGAATAATGAATAGAGTACATAAAAACATAGATATTTCCATTCCACGGACTAATGAATATGGTACATAAAGCACACATATTTACACTCTATGGTATAATTAATAGGGTACATAAGGCACAGATATTTTTACACTCTATGGAATAATGAATAGAGTACATAAGGCACAGATACTTATACTCTATGGAATAATGAATAGAGTACATAAGGCACAGATATTTACACTCTATGGAATAATGAATAGAGAACATAAGGCACGCATATTTACACTCTATGGAATAATGAATAGAGTACATAAGGCACAGATATTTTTACACTCTATGGAATAATGAATAGAGTACATAAGGCACAGATATTTATACTCTATGGAATAATGAATAGAGTACATAAGGCACAGATATTTATACTCTATGGAATAATGAATAAAGTACATAAGACACAGATATTTATACTCTATGGAATAATGAATAGAGTACATAAGGCACAGATACTTATACTCTATGGAATAATGAATAGAGTACATAAGGCACAGATATTTATACTCTATGGAATAATGAATAGAGTACATAAGGCACAGATATTTACACTCTATGGAATAATGAATAGAGTACATAAGGCACAGATATTTATACTCTATGGAATAATGAATAGAGTACATAAGGCACAGATACTTATACTCTATGGAATAATGAATAGAGTACATAAGGCACAGATATTTACACTCTATGGAATAATGAATAGAGAACATAAGGCACGCATATTTACACTCTATGGAATAATGAATAGAGTACATAAGGCACAGATATTTTTACACTCTACGGAATAATGAATAGAGTACATAAGGCACAGATATTTATACTCTATGGAATAATGAATAGAGTACATAAGGCACAGATATTTATACTCTATGGAATAATGAATAGAGTACATAAGGCACAGATATTTATACTCTATGGAATAATGAATAGAGTACATAAGGCACAGATATTTACACTCTATGGAATAATGAATAGAGTACATAAGGCACAGATATTTATACTCTATGGAATAATGAATAGAGTACATAAGGCACAGATATTTATACTCTATGGAATAATGAATAGGGTACATAAGGCACAGATATTTATACTCTATGGAATAATGAATAGAGTACATAAGGCACAGATATTTACACTCTATGGAATAATGAATAGAGTACATAAGGCACAGATATTTATACTCTATGGAATAATGAATAGGGTGCATAAAGCACAAATATTAACAATCTATGGAATAATGAATAGGGTACATAAGACATAGATATTTACACTCTATGGAATAATGAACAGGGTACATAAGGCACAGATACATGTATTTATACTCTATGAAATAATGAATAGGGTACATAAAGCACATACTCTATCGTTGCTTTGTAGCGTGACGGTGACCCGACCCATCTGCCAGGAAGTGCCTTTGTTGCCAACTGTCTTAAAGAAGGGATTGTCGCGATTCTTGCTCTGTGTGTACACACGAAGTTCTCCTATTTCTGTACCATACATGTGATAGTAAAAGGTGACGCAAGCTTGGCCAGACTGCGACAATGTGGGCGTCTCCAGCCTGGAGTAAACATGAACAATCACAAATTAAAGAGACAATGAACTACAAAGATTTAACCCTTTTCCCCTCAAACTGGCCAAAACCGGCTGGTGGTCAAATTTTGTCTGCTTCAGCATTTCAACTAGTTTCAACAGTTATGAAAAACAATTTGACTGAGAAATATACATGAGACTTATCAAGATCACATGTCCCAGGTCAACAGCTTTCCTCTGTCTTAATTCAAGGGGGAAAGGGTTAATGTGCACAGTATTAAATAATTGAATTTTTACACCCGAGTTGTATTTAATTTTTATGAGTGACAGAGCATACATGTATGACTGCAGGACCCATCCGCCTGCAGGCACCTAATACACTGTACATGGTGATGCCATGAAATGGTGCTTCCTCACACAGGCTTCACTGACTTTATGTATAATTTTCATGTAGCCTTGTCATGGAATTGTGCCCAAAGTTAGAATCTTAGGGTATTTACATGTAACCTTCTCCTGCTTGGCTAACAAATTTATAATTATACAAAATCAAGCATAACACAAATATTGTCCTCAATATCAACTCCGAACCACATAAGCACACACACGTTAAGTATCATAAACAGTGAAATATTACATTTATCATCCTGCCAGGGATATTTGGCTGGGGTGAACAAAACCTGCAAGGGCTTGTACAACCCAAAAATGAAAAACTGGGATGTTTTGACTGTATCAACACCTTTCCTTAGCATGCTTTGAGCTCAATGCAACCAAAGTGTGCTGAGAGAATCGGTTGACTTGGCTCACTCTTAAAGTATCTGCAGCTGTTACCAGCTGGTACTTGAATGAAAGGTCAGTTTACAAGGAATACAAGTCTAGTATTGCTATGCCTAGTTAGAGTGCATCAACTTTGTTGAAATTGGCCTGAAAGAGTTAAAGTAACCATCTCGACTTGATCTCCCACTTCAATTTAATGTTTACAAACCATTCTTGAAAATCCAGTGATGGAACCCAGATGCAGAAATACATGTATAGAATTCGACATGGCCGTGTCATGGGGCAGGGATTCAGACAGCACGAGTTTTAAAACCGTTCACTGTGAACCTTTGGCAAGCAGTGAACGGTTTGAAACAAGTGCTGTATAAATCCATTCCCCATGACACAGCCATGTGAATTTTTTCCCCATAGAGAGTTAAATGCTATTTTTAGTCACTAACCTACTTGCTTTAACATGCTTGCAGCAGCCGTTTCAACTCCATTTTGTTTACTTTCAACATTGCATTCCTAAGGTACATCCCTCAAGAAAGAATTTTCAATTACTCTTTTCTATCTTATGAAATCTAATTGGCTTACAAATAAAACAACAACCAATTGAATTCTCTCTTTTATTTCATTCTGGTCGTAAAATATTTCCACACATATATATTTTATGTTTGAAATGAGCGGGACTCGATCTGCAACATTTGGCACCAGTCGCCTAACTGAAATGGGAAACGCACATATCCACTCAACCAAATCCCCATTCCTTAAAAGAATGGTTCAATGGAGGTAGTTATGTGCGAGTGCCATATCAACATGGTAATGCAGTTTATTTACTGAGTCGGCATTTGTTGCCAGAATCGGGGACTTAAATCCACCAGCATTAAGGAAATGCCGAAAATATATATTTTATGTTTGGAATGAGCGGGACTCGAACCTGCAACCTTTGGCACCAGTCACCTAGCTGAAATGAGAAACACACATATCCACTCGACCAAATCCCCATTCCCAAAAAGAATGGTTCAATGGAGGTAGTTATGTTCAAGTGTACATATATGTTGGGAACGATTGTGTTTCCACATGGGTAACTATGGGAGAAAACAAAAACCATTCTGAGCAATATGAATACATGGGGAACCTGTCTAAAATAGATCAGCAAGTCACACAACCTTGTACTTACAGAGCTCTGGCTCCGTTGAGGTTGTAGTTAGTCTCAATATACATGTAGAAGGAGCCTTCCTGGGCCTGGCTGGGGCCAGTGTTGTCAGTTGGTGTTTTGCTGGAATGGCGCTGCCAGTCAAAGTCATCATCTGTCTTCTGTACCATGAGACAGATATCACTGCTCTCAAAGTTACATGTGAAAATAGTGGCCCCTCCTCCACCTACAGGATGGAACACCAGAAAGAAGACCATGGTATCAGCCTACCATGACATTGCACAGAATGGAAAGAGCTGCAAAATGCACTCTGTTTTGGGGAATTAAGAGATCAAAACTTGACCAATTAATATTTTCTATACCTTTTTCCCCATAATTAGTATCAGGAAATTGTCAGATCATATGCAGTCATGCAGAGATACATATACATATACATATACATAAACATATACATAAACATATACGTGTACATATACATAAACATATACATATACATATATATATACATAAACATAAACATATACATATACATATACATATACATATACAAGTACAAGTTTACCATCAGCAATGTTGGGGAGCTATTTAATTTTGTTTGCAAATCACTTCAATCACAGTGAAAGCTCGTTCTAATCACGACACCATCTGTTCCCTTCAAAATGTGTCATATAACTGAATATGTCAGATAAATGAATCAAACAACAAAGAAAATGAACTTTTACCCTTCAAAACTTGTGTCATTATAATGAATATGTTGGATATCTGAGTGTCGTTATGATGAGGTTTCCCTGTACCACATAAAGTAAGAACAGGAAGCCACTCACCCATGCAGCGGCCACGATTCATCTTGATACTGTCAATTGCAATGTCACCCAGGTTGCCATTGCCTCGTCTTGTGAAGAATACAACCTGTAACCATGGCAACATGTTAACAGTTTTCTGGACAATTTACTACCTACATGTATTTTTGGACAATAGACAAAAAATTATCATGGGGAAAGTTCCAAACGCTGTTGATATAGTAATGAGATAAGCCTCACATTTCAGTCCATAGATGGCAGCATTGGCCAAGAGGATCACCTCTCTGTTGACCAATCAGACACGATAGATGTCAGGTGGTGGGTGTTGGATATCACTGCCCTCTGCAGAGCCTTCTAGGGATCAATACTGCTGTCTTGTAGGGGTAACACTGTGTATGTTTACCAGTCATCCAGTTCAGATCAGGCAGTTTGTGCTGGACACAGCCATGTGTGACCCACACTCAAAATCAAATTTTCAAAATGGGACACTCATAATACCACCTGTTCCTCACTTAACCCAGAATCATGTTTTCACATCACAAAAATAAATGTAAAAAACATTTTGGAAAACAAAGAGTGAAAAAAATCAGAATTTAAAAGTAAAGTCGGTAATACTGGCACAGAGTCACATTGCTTTGGACACATAAACAGATAGATTCCCTTATTATATTCTAATAGATTTGGTGAAAGAAATCCATTCCATTTTTAAGGGGAGGTCACCAGCATGATGAATTTTTGGCAGAACATGTGGCTCACATTAATGTGAGACATCCTCTGTCACAAATCTAAGATTTGAAAGTTAGGACACTGTCCCCAAAGCAGAACAAGGTCTGTATTTCCTGCGTTACAACTGGTAGACCAGCCACAGGACAAGATAATTCTATTTATAGTCAGCATAATGAGTGCAGTGTTACCCTGCTCCTGGATTGATGAACCAATCAGGAGGCTCATAATTATCACCATCGTAAATGGTAGTGTGTGTGCTCTGTTGCACAGTAGTCTGTTACCATGGTAACGAAAAGAAACTTTTTTGGTGCTAAAACAGTGAGCATGCAGCCAATGGATACTCGTAGCTTGATAGAGACAACATGAAGTTTGGTCTGTCAAGCAGGCAAGTTAGAACACTGCTTCCACTCTGAGTTTTCTACAAATGCACTTGATGTACCAGCCACAGACAGGAAAACATTAGAGAACAGCGTAGGTGTGTTTGTGGTTGCATCCCTTCCAGCCATTACAGTAACCACAGACTGTTAAAACAGAATTTTCAGTTGATGAAACTGACAGGGAACTGCAACAATGTATGGCTACCCCGATCTTTCAGTGCCAAGAATACATTCATTGAGTCAACAACTTTCCTAGGCACACTTCGGGTGCACTCTGCCCTAAGCATACTGAGGAAAGCTGTTGTCCTACACCAAAAAGGCTTCATGTAGCCTCCTTGTCTGCACCAAGGAGGCTTCGTGTAGCCTTCTTGCCTGCACCAAGGGTCTTCGTGTAGCCTCCGTGTCTGCACCAAGGAGGCTTAGTGTAGCGTCCTTGCCTGCACCAAGGAGGCTTTGTGTAGCTACCTTGTCTGCACCAAGGAGGCTTTGTGTAGCTACCTTGTCTGCACCAAGGAGGCTTCCGGTAGTCTCCTTGCCTGCACCAAGGAGGCTTCCTGTAGCCTCCCTGCCTGCACCAAGGAGGGTTCGTGTAGTCTCCTTGCCTGCACCAAGGAGGCTTCGTGTAGTCTCCTTGTCTGCACTAAGGTGGCTTCGTGTTGCCTCCTTGCCTGCACCAAGGAGGCTTTGTGTAGCCTCCTTGCCTGCACCAAGCTTATTCTTTGCAACTATAGACATACTTCTACCTGAATAAAAGTGGAGATTGTAAATGGGTCATCATGAAAACATAGGCAGTGATTAGGAATATGGCAATGTGAGGATATATAATTGTTTCAAAATGCTGTATATTAACAACAGCAAGGCTTCAGCCTGCTACAATTATTACATGCCAGGCTGTTCTCCCAATACATAAAAATACATCTGTTTTGAGAAATATCGAGGGATGTAGGCTGTTGCTTTCCATAGCTTCTCACATATGTTGAACTACATACAATGTCAGTCAATGTATCTTGACCTAAACTGACTGTTAAGGCACACCATATTTATGAAATCAGTCATGTACATGTATGGTAATGGTTCTGTGGTGGCCAGAGCTGGTAACTGGATTTTAAAAGGTCCATATTTACGGTAGGAGGGGAGACATTTAATATGATGCCCTGCTACATTGTATCAATCACCTTGTCAGTGTTTGACACCAAATTGACGGTGGCCTCCTGGTATTTCCATTGGTTGCCCTGGTTACCAGTCAGTGTCAACACTGCACTGTTCTGTCCTCTCTGTTGGGAGTACAGCTGTAATGTTCCAATGTCTTGACCCCACATGTGGTAGTAGAACTTCACACAGACATCCCCGCTGTAGGACATCTCTGGACTCTCAAGTCTGTGTGGGAAACAGAATGCACAGATAAGTGAAAACTTTCATCAGACGTGCAATCAACTCTAGGGAAATAAGTCTAAATTTTTTGGGAAAAATTTATGAAAGTTATACCCCACCCCTTGTTGTTGGCCTGATTGTGATAACATAACATGTTGGAGATTTTTTCCTGTTGTCCATAGCCAAACACTGTATTCTCTCAAAAGGCTGAAAAAGTGTAAGGCTCGGAAAAATTGTACCTCCAACTACTTGCAGATGAAAAGCATGTACCAAACCTTAATGACTAATGCTCTCTGTCTGTCTGTCTGTCTGTCTGTCTGTCTATTCATTTATTTTGTTGGGGTGTAATGGTTTTATTTTTCCTTTGAGCAGATCTTTCCAAACAGCTAAGATTCTAAGTATCACCCTACCCTCACATTTTGAAAAGCAAGTTACTTTTATACACATACCTGTCAACTCTGCTCCTATTTGGTGACAGTCTCCCACTTTTTGACCCTCATTTTACTAGACTTTAAGTGCAATTAAGGCCATTTGTACACAATCTTCCCCATAAAAATACTCTTATTTGCTCTTTTTTTCTTCATTAAAAATAAAATTTCCTGCAAGGGAAAAAAGAAAACTCTCTATTTCTTGCAAGAGGAGGTCGCCAGGTCTCGGTAGTGTATATTCTACTTTCTGGCAATACTACTTGGTGATATTTCTAACTAAGGAAGCCATGATGAACAGATGAAAGCTCCTCCTGACAGTAAAGGCAGACTTGACTTTGAGACCCTCGCATGTACATATCCCCACCAAACTTTTATTTTGGCATCAGCATTCTAGAATAAAATACAGAAGAGGAAAAATCTGCTGTTTTCATCAAGTTAGAAGATAAAACTGGTATTTTTGTAAAGCTAACAATAGAGACATACATGCATTTTGGCCATATGTTATGGCACACAGACTGATGTATAGTTCCATATTACTTGGTAAAATGTGCACGCAAAATTGTTATCATACACTTGTGAATTTGCTGACATTTTGGAATGGTCTCTTAGTAAGCCAAATATTTTAGATTAAAAAAACAACCCCCACCCAATAATATTAAACAGAAAAAAAAAAACCTTTTCGTTTATACTTACTAATTTTCCAAGTTGGTGGCAGGAGCATTCCCAACTGTTACCTTAACCCTTTATCATCATACATGTAATTATTTGTTACCTAAATCATGTTAACCTTTCGAACAATGGAATCCACTACATACATGTATGCAGTGCCAAGCAAAACGGTGTGACCTTTTTGGTTTTCTGTTTTGACAAAATGTCTACATTGCGGCACACTCTTAAGTGGGTATTTCTGGAAATGACCTTCAAGAAAAAAAAAATGGCCATTTTGCAGCAAATTCGACATTTTTTCCCTGAAAGTAAAAAGAAAAGAAAGAAAAAAAAAACAAACAAACAAACAAACCATACTACAAAAAGTTTCTAAAATGGACCACTCTACTTGTGAAATAAAGTGTAAACAATTTAATCTAAATCTTGCAAATATTACAGTTTTGATGAGGACATGATTTGGATTCATAAGGTCAATTTAATGGCATATGCAGATCAACTATGCAAAAAGATGCATATTTGGCAGTTATACAATCTATGCATAGTTCACTGAGCGGGAAACCCTGGTAGCAGTCCAATTATGAAAGCAAGGCATACGTGGGCTGATTTTTTGGCTACCAGATGGCGCACTGTGCACCCTCTCAAAAGTGAGCAGGACGTGTCAAGGTCATGATAGTGCATGATGGCAGCCCTTTATCTTGTCAGTGTCAACATGAGCAGAAACGCAGGATACAGACCAAATACAGGAGGTGTATAGAAGTTTACTATCGCAGATCGTTGGCAGATATATGTAAAGCATTGATATGTTGAATATTGAGTGACAGGGCAAATTATCATGCATGGCAAACTACCATTGTTCCTTGTGTAGCGGGCTGTTGTAATGCCAATACCAGGCAGAAATGTAAAACCGACAATTGTCAAAAATAAAAGTGGGGCTTTATTCCTTGCATCAACAGATATTCCTCGTTCTTTTAAATACTGTTTCAGCCATGGCAGATTCTGGGGGTTTGTTTTTTGTTTTTGTTTTTGAAGAAATCAAGTTCCATGTTTCACTCTTCATTACTTGCTGTATTGACTACAATGGTTTGTATTGGAGATGTACATTGTGTATATGGTATGGTCAGCTGAGCATATCCTGGTGCCACAGCCGCCTTGTCTGTTTTCTCTTCTACGTGGCAGCATTGATTCTGATGTTAATTTCTGTGGAAGTGCAATTGTATAAAGGGCAAAACATGCATCTGGTTACTGTATTACCATCTATGCATAAGTTCACCAAGCGGGGAAACCCCGATGGAGATTCTGATATCAGAGCGAGGCATGCATAGGTTTCTGGGTAATTTGCAGGCCATTCAATCTTACCGCACTATAGTAGAAGAGGATTGGCTCAATGTAGAGGGTTTGTTGAGAAAACCACAGATACATGTACAGCTATTTACAGTAAGACTGCTTCACCATAGCACTGTGACAGGTCTCTCCGTGAACATTACATACACAGCACTTTCAAAAAAAAAAAAAAAAAACAGTGGTTGTATTCATAAAGAATTTTGATCCGATACCAAATTTTGATCAAAATGAAATATTAACTTGTTTTGATCCAGATTTGAAGATACAGTGCTGGATCAACCATCCAGCAGTCTCCTATATGTACGAGGGGTGGTCCTTTCCAAGGTTGCAGACAATACAATAGAAATGGACACTTTTTTCGTTGAAGGTTATTGTTTTTCAAGAAGGAGGCCTTTGGCAAGAGAGGCTTTATTAGCCAGGGCCACTGTGTCCCCATAAACAGTGACTAACATGCACATGACACAAGTATATAAGGCACGCATTTCTACATGTGCTCGCAAACACTTCCCTGCAAAGCAGACCAAGTTCTGTGTTACTACCCAGCAGAGTAGACAAAATACACGGCTTGGGTCTGCTTTGCAGGCAAAGCAAACACAGATATGTCCAATGATAAAAGCTGTCCTTCCAAAAGTCACCAGTCCTCATTTTTGTGATTCAAAAATGTCTGTCAGCTGATAGATAATACATCTAAGGTACAAGAATTTCCTATAATCTTTCAAAATATCTCGCACAAGAAAGATAAGAAATTTCACTTTTTTGGGATGGCTTTCAGACTGTCTTATGTTATCTATATTACATGTGATAATAGTTTTCCCTAAAACAATTGGCAAGATGTCACTCTTTTATCATGAAATGCTCATCCTTTTTTTTGAACAATTCAATGTTGATCAAACACTTATAAGATACTATCAATTTTCCATAAGTAAATGATAATCATAAAGTAATAAGCAACCAGCACCTAGTGAAGCAGAACAAATATTATTAATTACCAAAAGTTTGGTCAAAATTTCAAGGTAAAAGGAGCCAAAAATGTTACCAACTTTACCCGAAATGTGAAAAATAGATGCAAATATTTTTAGATACCTTCTCTATCTCATCAGTATTGAATTGTTTTGACACAATAGAAAAGCTTTGTTGCTCAGATATGAAACAAAATACTTAAATTTAGGTAAAATCCAGATAAATGGCATCTATACAAGCTACAAACAGTGAGAAGGTGTGCGAATCATTAAATGGTTCCCAGTTTCAAACAAAAGGTATGATGTAATATACATACACAGCCCTGTCTCCCTGGTATCTGCCGTCTGCCTCTGTGTAGATGAAAAAGCTTCCCTGTTGAGCCGTGAAAGGGCCAGTGTTTGGAGTACTTGTGCCGATATTCTGTCTTGTCCAATCAAAATTATCCTGTGTGTTTTGTGTCATTCCGCAGAAATTGATCTCAAAGTCACAGCTCCACGGCAGCTTGCCCGAACCGCCACCTGGTGGCAAGAAACCATATATAATGTACAACTTAATTTTCTAGTCAGACTTTGTTTAGTATCATTCAAGTTTGAAGCTAATTTGGAAGAATTAAATAGTCAATTGATCACTTCACATGATATACTTCGAGTATTTGCCATGTTTCTCCTTTGTGGGCACTCAATTGGCCACCAAAATGATCATCAACACCATTACATGTACATACAAGCATTGAATTTATACTTATAAAAAAACAAAACAAAACGGGTACCACGGTTACAAAATTCAACAAACCGACATACATTTTCCAGTAATTATGATAGATGGCCAAGTTTGTTCACAATTTTTGTGGCTTGAAATGTTAAAGGAAACATTGGTGACATGGACCAACATTAACCTTTAACTCATTCCATACCAGTCCCTGATTTTTCTGTATATTTACCTAGATTTAAGATGACAATTATGTATTTAAATTCTTCATGAAAAGCGCTTTCTTTCAAGTGCCAACATGCCTATAGTCTTAAGTCAGTGGTTCTGGCACTGCCTGGCAAGTCATGCTGTAGCTGCCCTTGTGGCAAATATACGTTAATATCAGGGACTGGTATGGAATGAGTTATAGGTTTATGTTGGTCCATGTCACCAAGGCCTGTGACCATAGTATGGAATGAGTTAAAGCACTGATTTAAGACTAAGTCAACAGCTTTCCTCAGGACACTTTGCACATATTACATGCAAAGTGTCCCAAGGAAAGCTGTTGACTGAGACTACTTTTTGCTTTAGACTAGGCTTGCTGGTATTTGAATGAAAGTTATCTACATAAGGAATTGGAATCTTTAACCATTATATATGTTTAACAGTAACGAGAAAATGACTATAGCCCTGATTAGCACTTCAAGGGTTAAGTGATTCTTTACTGCACTGCCAAAGGCCTCAGCAAGTGGTTTTTACATTGCCTCACAAGTCATGCATCAGCAGCCACATGATTTGTCTGTACACAATGCAGAGAACAAACTTGAAGCTTGTTGCTCCTTGACTGATAGCATCTTTACGAAAAGCAAAAATATATAATCTTCAGTTTACATTGTAAGTACACCAGTGCCTGTTGGGACAGGGTGTGTCTGCTGGCTCTGACAGTTGTACAGTCTGCGGAGTGGAACACATCCTGCCAGCCTCAAGTCATGATACTAGGTATTCATATCTAAAAATATTAACTGCAGACCTGCTCTGATCACCTCAGTTGCTAGGCAACAAAACTATACCTCCCCCATGATGAGGGCAGTTGTACCAGTTGTGTTATTTAACCATCCAGAATTAATACTTTCCCTGACAAACAAATGGAATACATGCATTCTAAATACATTTAGCATCATGTATGTTTTAAAATTTTGTGACTTACATGTACTTTGTGCTTTCTAAATTTTTTGGCACTGCTTAATACATGAATTTGCCCTCTTTTCTGTCAAGTTCTTTGCTGCAGCCTAGGTGGCAGCACAGGATGCTAGTTAATGTGAGTGCGTCCTATTGTGAAGCAGCTGTGGCCTACAGAACAAGTTGGTGCTCTTTGCTCATTGGCTCAAGCCATTTGACCCCCAAAGGTCATGCAACATTCATTGGCTGCAGTCATGTTATCTTCTATCAGTTAATTTGGTATCAATTGTCTCCAGGAAACAAGTTAATTGTTTTCTTGCTTCTGTCGGCTCCCTTCAAGCACCATCAGAGTTATCGATGGCACAAAGTGGGTCTGTTTAGCAGGAAACTGTATCATGTGCAGTCGCACCAGAGAGTCCTACACCTTGCCCACACAAGGGCAGTGGTGGCGCCACTCTCCAATAACCATATACATATAATTAAAATTTAATCCCTGCAGCAAACCAAGTGTGGCCCACAGGCTGGTACCTGCAGCCCACAGTGGAATTAAAATCAAATTTTCTCGGGAGTCCACCTTGTGATAGCTCCGAAAGCAAAGGTACTTCCTGGAGATCACTTAATTGTTAGGACCACTAGGGGACCACAGTGAAACCTGTTTTGAGAGACCACTGTAATGTAAGACCACCTGCCTTTTAAGACAATATTTTCAAAGTCCCACTTGCTATCGTCCCCATGTTATTGCACCTCCATTGACAGACCACCTGCCTTATGTGACCACTTTTTAGCCTGCCCTAGGGGTGGTCTCTCAAAACAGGTTTCACTGTACTCCAAAATGGGCGGCAACTCCAACTCTCCTGACTTGGGCAGGAGATCTCCAGCATTCCAATCATGAAAATCAATCACATTTCACTAGCTCCCGCCTGACTGACAGTGCTCCCCATAGTGAATGGGGCTCCTACTGAGAGCAGCTGTTTTCAGAATTATCTCCCATTTGCTGGTTTCTGCCGGTTGGAGTCTCTGAGTAGGTGTGAGACTTTCTGGAATTAATGTATATGGAAAATCAGGGACGGGTAAGGATGGAGTTCAGACATTTACCTGAAGCACAAGTGCCTGATGAAATCCTTAAGCTGTCTATAGCTATGTCACCAAAGCTGCCACGCCCCTGTCTGGCCACAAAACCCACCTGCAAATTAGATGAGAAACTGTGAAGATCATAACGAAACTAGTGTGAGTGGCTGGCCATGCATCACCTGATCACAGCCCTTGTAAAAGATTTCATTATTTTTGTCACTGGTGTATATTGTACAAACAAAGGACAAAAAGTCCTCATTTCTGCAACTTTTCAAAGCCTCTCCTTCCATACACATTCAGACTTACATTTACCATATTTATCCTGGTAAGATAAACATCCATAAATGTTCACTTGCATGTGCTGTAATCATTCTAGTAAGAACCCATCAACATTTTGCCTTAATTTACTATATTCATCCGAGTAAGAATCAATGTTCAGATATAAATGTACCATTTAAGTGTTCAGACTTATACATACATGTACATGTACCATATAGTTATCCTAGTAAGAACTAATAATTGTTCAGAATTACATGTGCCATATTCTTTCTAGTGAAAACCCATAAATGTTCGGACTTTATACATGTACCATATACATATTCATCCTAATAAGCACCCAAAAATTTAGACTTACATTAACTCTCAGGGGGCCCTTCCCCCAATTTTTGGTGGGGTGTGTACATGTAGTTCAACCTTTCAAAAACCCATCCTTAATGTTAGTGCACTTTTTCACAAAAGTGATAACTTTGTTTAGGAATCTTTTAACCAAAAGAGTGGAAAATATGATTCCAAACTGCATGAAAAGTGCTCCAGGAGGAAATTTTTGACCTTAGTTAGGGAAATTGTCCCGAATTTTGGGCCATAAAAGATGAAAACCCTTTTTCAGGGAATTGTGTCAAAATACTGGGCCTTTCTTTATTAGGGAGATTTTGCTGAAAAAAGGGGTCTTCAGAGTGGCACATATATTTAAGCCCACGTTAAACTTAAAGAGTCCCCAAATGCATCAACCTTTTGCAACCTTTTTCCAACTATTGGAGTGAAAGGCAAGCCTTTCCCAAACACTTTCCAAACCATTTCAAAGCCATTTCCTCTTATTGCATTAAAACCCTTTTAACATTTTTAAACCTTTCTCTAATTGTTAACAACCATTTCATGCACTTCCTCAACCTTATTGATTAAAATGTTGAAATGGTTTGAAATGGTTTTCAATGGTTTCAACCATTTGAAACCCTTTGTCAACCTTTTAAAAACCCTTTATCAACCTTTTGCAAACCTTTTAGAACCATTACAAACCCCACTACAACACTTTGGAACACAGAAAATGCATTTGGCTGTTAAGTTTTAGACAGGCTTAACTGTACCCTGTATTGTCACTAATGGGGTTCCCCCCCCTGCATGTACCATACTTAACCCAGTAAGCACCTATAAATTTTCAGACTTACATGAGTCGTATCCATCCTAGTCAGCTCCCTTACCCAGTTTAGTGTCCTGTTATTGTCTTGCCCTCTGGGACATGTCACAACTATGGATTACGGCACATGTCAGAACTATGAATTGTAGGTCATGCTAGAACTATGAATTGTAGGTCATGTCAGAACTATGTATGCTGGAAGCCAGCTTTAACTCATCCCATACTATGGTGACTGGCCTTGGTCAGTGGTTCTGGCACTGCCTGGCAAGTCAGGCTGCAGCACTTTCCACGCAGTGCCAGAACCACTGACTTGAGACTATACGCATGTTGGTATTTGAACGAAAGCTCTTTTCATGAAGAATGCAAATATGCAGTTGTTGTCTCAAATCTAGGTAAATATACGGAAATATCAGGGGCTGGTATGGAATGAGTTAATACTTAGTTTTACAGTATTCCAATTAACAGCATGAACTGCCTGCACTACATGTAACACAATGACAGAAAAATAATGAGTTTTCCAGGTGTCTGTCATGCTGCTGGGAGGATGAATATGGTATCTTTATCCAAAATGTGCTTTACAGAATACCAACCTAACGATATTTAGTTTTCCAATTTTGACCACCAGGATCGAGCCACGAGATTAAATGGTATTTACCGGGAAGTGGGACACCACTATCAGCAGGTCATCGACAGCCACATCAAAGTGTATAGATGTGAAGAAAGTGGGGAAGTTTGAAAGAGTAATTTTGATCAAGTTAAAGCTGAACTGTGCTTGAAATCTGCCTGTGTACAATTGCAAGGTACCAGGCTGTAGCTCTGATACACAAAAATTGTCGAATCTTCACAAATATCTATGGATGTGTTGGGTTACATTCCACAGTTTCACAGTTAAGCCTCCGCTGTGGTCACGAGAGCATGTCCCACATGCTGACAGCAGACCAGTGTAACATTAAATTCAGTCATGCCACGATCATCAAGATAAGGTGACAAAAGGGAGAACTAAGATTTTGTTAGGCTCATATTCTTCAGTTTGCTAATTATCCAAGTCATGAGGGCACGCCCTGCCCTGGGCTCCAAACCCCTCCCCTTAAAATGTGTTTCACTGAGACACCATGAAACTGCAGTATTTTCAATGTGCCACCCCTGCACATACATGTAAATGGACCTGTACAAATCACTGCTAGAGAACTGGATACATCAAGTTTCTTAGTCAGCTTTGGACAGAAGTAAATCTAAGAGACCAACCTTATCCGTTTGCCGGAGCTGAACATCGACTTGTGCCCGGAACCAATTATTGCCTTTGTTGCCGGAGATGGGGGTTGGGGCGTAAAGGGAACCCTGACCCCCTTGCTGAGTATAAACTCCCAGGTCATAGACGTTAATGCCGTACATGTGGTAGTAAAAGGTGACACAAGCTGGGCCTGGGGATGTGGAGATGATGTCTGGTGTCTCAATCCTGAAACCACATACACGAGGGCATCTGGACATTAGTGAAGTCAACACACAGCACAGTCAGATTAACCACTTAGCTCACAGTCAGATTACCCCCTAAGTACACTGTGAGATTAACCCCTTAGTGCACGGTAAGATTAACCCCAAGGGATCACATAAAAAAAAAACATTCCAAAATTCACAAGAAATCTTTCCTTTGGATTGTTCTCCCAAATCACCATTTTCTTGGAATTTTCTTCAAAAGTAAAACTCAATCAGAAGACATCTCTTTGGCACTAAAAAAGCTACTGAAATGTAAAGAAGCACTGTGAACCAACAACTGATACAGGTACCTATATTTATTCTTGGTATCACACTGCTTACAAAAGGATATGATATACAGGCCCAAGTCACGGACACCATTATTGATGAACAGTACATGTCATACTACATGATCATATATCTGTAAAACACAGATAGCTCAGCATGGCCCCAAGCACCAGACAATAGAAAGTATTGAGCCTCTGATTACATCATTATATATATGTATATAAGAGGATTGCGACAATCCTGTGCTCAGCTGGCCTTACATGCACAGACTGAAGTGGTCCTGTTAACTTAAGGATTATATCAGGATAACCTTTGTTTAAGACAATCATCACTGTTGCTAAAATGAACATATCCCTTATTCGTTAAAGATCAGAGATTGCATAATCTGATCACCTCGTGAATAAGCTTGTTTGACCCTTCCAAAAGCTACGTTTCCACTGAGTTTCAGAAGAATCAAAGTGACAAATTTTGAGAAGTCAAAAATAACTTTAACATACAAAAATTTGTGAAAAAACTAGAAAAAATTCACAACACCACCTGGTGAACAAATTAAGAGCTAGGGGTCCCCTCCCCAGAAGTGTTGACAAGTAAGTTGATAATAGTTCATACATGTAGATCGTAATCCCACTTTTTGAGCAAAATTTATTTTCATAAAGTCTTGGTGCACTTTTTCCAGAGATACAGAGGTCATGAACTTTTTTTCTGGTTTCATGATTGCTGGTTTTAAATAGTTACCATTCACAGTGAATGGGTAGTTGGGTGATAAAAGGATAATACAAGCCTTCATTGAAAGTCTTAAAATTTACTTAAAACCAGCATATCTTGTCAAAAGACATGCATAACTACTTTCATGATGCTCTTTTTAAACAAATCATAGCTTATAATTTTACTGATTGTTTCTTTGTTTTAAAACTTCAAAATTGGGTGGTTCAGGTCTCCATCCTGAGCAGCATTTTTGCATTTTGCTCACCAGACAGTAACACCCTGATTGTGGACTTATAATAAAGAGTTGGTCTTTGGGAAAACACTGATGAGTTCATTGATTAAAGGTACCCGATGTTTTCAAACAGCTGGTTCTGGGGACACTTCTTGCCAATGTGTGGTTGATGCTTAGTGTGCCCCTGGACTCTTGGTCTTGCACCTCTCAAGAAAGGATTAAATAAATCAAAATAAAGAAATTAAAAAAAAAAAATGTTTTTCTGTCTTAGCTCACCTTCCCATGCTATTTTCCACTCAAGCTTAATATATAAAGTGTTAAAGCATTAAAAAAACTGCTACTATACCACAATTGAAATGACACTCGTTTCATACAGCCTTATTTATGGCAAGTGGAACAGCATTCTTGTTCTAATTGTACAATGCCTGAGAAATAGCACCAGCTGACCTCAGCTGATAGGTCAAAAACAACTTTCTTTATTAGGAAGCTAGGCCAATTCAAAAAGAGATCTTTCTGAAATCACACCATATCAACAACGATATGGCTGTGGGGCTACTGTTCTACGTAAACACACGCACATGCTTAACAAAGAAACCACGGTAGCTACCCATAGTATGTGAACAGGCCACTAGTGTTCTTTTCAACAGTTCCTGATGAGATGCACAGAACATTGAAGCTAGTCGAACTTGCCTCCTACCACCCAGGGATACTTGCCCAGTCATTAGCTCATAATAAAGAAATGAACTGAATTAAATTGTGTATTTTTTACCTGTGTGTTTCATCAGGTGTAAGCATTTTTCCAGCTTTAACCAAAACTGTACCTGTGTGTTATGCACACCTGTGTGCTTACCATGTGGAAATATGGTACATACGTTCCTTGCATTTTTGCAAACAGTTCTACTTGTGTTTATGCTGGCTCCAACAATGTTGTTTGCAAAAGTTTCTTTGGCTGTTTGCCTAACATCAGACTTCCAGATTTTGAACCCGCAGAAACAAGGTCACTTGCCATGTCAGCAAACACTTCGATATCACTCACCAGGTGGCATGCTATTAAAAATGCAGGCAATTACCAATGCCAAATGAAAACAAGTGCATCTGGTGATTTTTTTTTGTTTCTACTTGCAAATTAACTGATACTTTAAAAAAAAAAGAGAAATTCTGATTTTTATTTTAACCCCCCTCCTCCTGTTCCAATAGTTTCTTGGAATTTTGGGATTTTTTTAGTACATGATCCCTATGGCTAAGTGCAGAGTGCATGGTATGATTAACCCCTTAGTGTTCAGTCAGATTAATCCATTAGTTCACTGACAGATTAACTCCTAAGTGCACAGTCAGATTAAACCATAGTGCAACACAAACCACATTTTACATCTATGCCTGTTGAAAACCTAACTTGAGCACTTGAACCTGGATGTGAGGTCTCCCATTCTGTCTTCAATTGGACTATATGTTGATAAAGATAAATAGTTACATATACAAGGATAAAAAGACGACAACTGCCTTTTAGCTAAACATGTAGGAATACATCTAAGGTAAGAAGAATTCAACCTAGGCACTGGATGCCCTTTGAAATGCACTGAACTCTGTCTTGAGAGATCACCACTAGAGGACACCACATTGTGGTTTGGCCACACAAATGGTCTTATTTTAGAGCAGGCATGAATGATAAAAAGTACTCTGTGAAGTTCTGTGACAAGTGGTCTTTTTAGAGCAGGTGGTCTCTTATAGGAGTGGTCTTTCAAGACATGTACCAGCGTATTTCAGCAAGGAGACACGTTTTACAAGATACAAGTTTGAAAGTTTTGCCGTCAAATCATCAGCTTACACTGCCTTGTCATCTGGGTTACGTCCATCTGCCTCTGTGTACAGATACCAGATTCCTTCAAATGCACTGGTTGGCCCTGTGTTGGGTGTGGGAGTGCTGAAGCTGTATCGCATCCAATCAAAATTGTCATCTGTTCGCTGTTGCAAACCGCACAGGCCTATCTCAAAGGTACATACAAAAGGTAGTTGTCTGGAACCCCCTCCTGAAGACAGAACCAGATAAAGATGACATCACACACAATAATGACATCATACTGATGACATCACACACAATAATGACATCATATATTTCACACAAAATTGTTAACTTTCTCCTTTATAGCACATGACAATCTACAGTGCAAGCCAAAGGTGCCATGAACCATTGTGGTGATTGGCTACGATGCATGGTTGAAGAAACTATAAATGCTGTAGGACAGGAATACTGTACCACATTGCAGGCCAACTGATCATGAATCACACCTCCTTATACATGGAGTAATCAAAAAAAGCAAGGTGAGCCTTCCCACTGGTTTGTTCTGTATCATTTACAGTGGGTATTACGCAGGAGGCTTCATGGCTACACAGCAAGGTGAGCCCTCCCACTGGTTGCTTCTGTATCATTTATAGTGGGTATTATGCAGGAGGCTTCATGGCTGTATCTCACATTGAGACAGTAAGATGCTGTCCCCTAGTGATCACTGATGCAAACAGTGATCACCAACACACACACTGGTAACACGCTTAAGGTGCTGCCACCATGTGACCGCTACTGCAAACAGTGATCACCAACACACACACTGAGAACACAGTTAAGGTGCTGCCATCATGTGATCACTGCTGCAAACAGTGATCATCAACACACACACACACTGAGACCATAATTATGGTGCTGCCATCATGTGATCACAAACCAGAACAAGTGACTACAAATGAATCAGTTGCATGTTGTGACCCAGAAAGCTTCTCACTGACCTACTTTTTCCAGCACATCACTTTTTTCTAATGTCACTGCATGTTTTGTTTACAAAGTGTCAGATTGATTTACTGATGTAATATAACTGAGCAGTAGTCAGAAACTTTCTTTACTCCAGTATAGGAGATTTCATTAGTCATTGGTGAAAGTTTCATTTATATTTTAATTGCAAAGTTCTGTGTGATGTCTCAGTTCTTTCTTCTATGTTTCATGTCATGTGACTTTTGCTGTGAATTTTCTTTGTTCTTCATCTTGTGATTTCTCAGCAATGGCTACTTTTCATTTTTTTGCTCCCGCCCCCCACCCACCCTCCCATCCACACTGATGTCATTGTGTTGCTTCCTTTTGTACTTTCATTTCTCTTAAGCAGGAGAGTGTTCTTTTCTTAAATTTGCTTTCTTTCCTTTTCTTGCATTTTTTGTTTGCTTTGGGTTTTTCAACACTTCCTGTCTATCGGGCAAATAACAAAAGCATGTAATTTAGTTTGTTTAGTTTTTTGTCTTTATCTCTTCAATTATCATGGTCATTTGATTATAAGGTCAAAGGAATTTTGCTGATTTTGCTTTACTGATGATTCTGGCCTTGTACCTGTGGCTGCCATTAAAATTGCTTCAATTGCAGTTTCATGTAGAAATAAAAAGAATTTTTTCACTTATCCAGAAAGAAAAAGTTTTTGGTACAATGAATTTTTTTGTTAGAGATGTGTTCATTAAAGCATTAAAGGTCATATCTTTGATAACAGATGTTATTTGGTACGAGGCAACTTCTGGGCATATTGTTACACACACATACACCACATGTGTATACATGTACATGTATTATGAGCATCTGGCTAAACCTTCGCCAGCTATTACTGATATATCCTTATACCTGTAATGGACAGGTATTATTTATATGCCTTTATACCAAGAATTGATAGGTATTAATTATATGTCCTTATACCTATAATTGACAGGTATTACTTGCATGTCCTTTTACCTATAATTGATATTAATTATATATCATTATACCTATAATTTACAGGTATATACATGTATGTCATTTACCTATAATTGACAGGTATTACTTGTATGTCATTATACCTATAATTGATATTAATTATATATCATTATACCTATAATTTACAAGTATATACATGTATGTCCTTTACCTATAATTGACAGGTATTACTTGTATGTCATTATACCTATAATTATCATGGTATTTTGGCAACAAGAAAGAAAAACAGCCTAACTCCCTCATCATTTCTGTCTTAAGAGGTAAATGGGGAACAAGTTTTGCCAAACAAATACATTTTACCTTCACATGACTACATGTATAGAGATTAGTTGTTCCTCATGCAGTCATGATTAGCTGGTAGGAATGTTACATGTATGTACATAACAGGTAGCCAAGGTATAGCTTGTTGAGTTAGGCAGAGACTTCAGGGTTATAGTGGGATCTGCGATTGTTCACAAGTGTCCTTGTCACAAGCACATAAACAGTAAGCTGAGCACAGAGGGTCCAGTTAACATGCACATTATTGTTGTGGTGTAAACAAATTACAAAAAAAAAAAAAAATAAAAGAAAACGAATTTGCATGGGAAAGTTCTTCACTTATACCAATTGTAACTCCTGTAATCTTGAACTGAGTGCAGAATTCCATATAACAATATGACCCATACTGGTTTGGACTGAGTTTTACTGTGTATGACCCATACTGGTGTGGATGGGGTTTAACTGTGTATGACCTATACTGGTGTGGAATGAGTTTAACTGTGTATGACCCATAGTGGTGTGGATAGGGTTGACTGTGTATGACCCATACCTTCGTGGACAGTTTACAACTGAGTATGACCCATACTGGTTTGGACAGCATTTAGCTGTGTATGACCCATACTGGTTTGGACAGCATTTAACTGTGTATGACCCATACTGGTTTGGACTGAGTTTTACTGTGTATGACCCATACTGGCATGGAAAGGGTTTAACTGTGTATGACCCATAGTGGTTTGGACTGAGTTTAACTGTGTATGACCCATACTGGTTTGGACTGAGTTTAACTGTGTATGGCCCATACTAGTTTGGACTGAGTTTTACTGTGTGTGACCCATACTGGTTTGGACTGAGTTTAACTGTGTATGGCCCATACTAGTTTAGACTGAGTTTTACTGTGTGTGAGCCATACTGGTTTGGACTGAGTTTAACTGTGTATGGCCCATACTAGTTTAGACTGAGTTTTACTGTGTGTGACCCATACTGGTTTGGACTGAGTTTAACTGCATGTGACCCGTATCTTTGTGGACAGTGTTTTACTGTGTATGACAAATACTGGTATGGACAGCATTTAACTGTGAATAGTATGACCCATACTGGTTTGGACTGAATTTAACTGTGTATGACCCATATTGGTTTGGACAGCATTTAACTGTGAATAGTATGACCCATACTGGTTTGGACTGAATTTAACTGTGTATGACCCATACTGGCTTGGACAGTGTTTTACTGTGTATGACCCATACTGGTGTGGAAAGGGTTTAACTGTGTATGACCCATAGTGGTTTGGACTGAGTTCAACTGTGTATGACCCATACTGGTTTGGACTGAGTTTAACTGTGTATGGCCCATACTAGTTTGGACTGAGTTTAACTGCGTGTGACCATATCTTTGTGGACAGTGTTTAACTGTGTATGACCCATACTGGTGTGGAAAGGGTTTAACTGTGTATGACCCATAGTGGTTTGGACTGAGTTCAACTGTGTATGACCCATACTGGTTTGGACTGAGTTTAACTGTGCATGACCCATACTGGTTTGGACTGAGTTTAACTGTGTATGACCCATAGTGGTTTGGACTGAGTTTAACTGTGTTTGGCCCATACTGGTTTGCACTGAGTTAAACTGTGTACGACCCATACTGGTTTGGACTAAGTTTAACTGTGTATGACCCATACTGGTTTGGCCTGGGTTTTACTGTGTATGACCCATACTGGTTTGGTCTGAGTTTAACTGTGTATGGCCCATACTGGTTTGGACTCAGTTTAACTGTGTATGGCCCATACTGGTTTGGACTGAGTTTAACTGTGTATGACCATGCTGGTGTGGAAAGGGTTTAACCATGTATGACCCATAGTGGTTTGGACTGAGCTTAACTGAGTATGGCCCATACTGGTGTGGAAAGGGTTTAACCGTGTATGACCCATAGTGGTTTGGACTGAGCTTAACTGTGCATGACCCACACTGGTTTGGACTGAGTTTTATTGTGTATGACCCATACTGGTATGCAACTGTTGGTAAAGCTGTTTGTCAACTCACCTGAGCAGCTCCCTGATGTAACACCGAGTTTGTCAATTGCGATATCTCCATAGTTACCTCCTCCTCGCACAGCCATAAAGCCAATCTGTGACAGAGAGAACGACAAATCAATTTTGAAACTGTTCTAGAACAAGAGTGAGTCAACAGTTTCCCCTGGTGTGGGGTGTGCACAGGGCACACACCCCACACCAAAGACAGCTGTTTACCTGGGGCAGAACTTTCACAATTTTTTATTCAAAAGGAAGTAGAAATATTTAAGAAGATGACAGTTTGCATCAGCCCGGCTAATATTTTTCCAAAATGATTTACACATCAGGCAGGTTAAGATTATACAAGATTGAAAGGAGCGTGACATGTACACATTCTGATCCAATCATATGTTTGGATTCACAGGCACATGACCCACTACGTGTCAACTCTTTCAGTGCTAACTGTGACTTAAGTAGCACAACACAGAAAAAGCTGCTCTGAATGAGTTAAAGGGCGCAAGGTTCATGTTCCTTGCACACGGGCGTTTCGTTCAAGTAGCAGCATGCCTGCAGTGACATACATGTAGAAGATAGAAGTCCAGGTCAACAGCTTTTCTCAGAGCACTTTGGGCACCTTGCACCCAAAGTGTGCCAAGGAAAGCTGTTGACTCAGTCCAGATATAGCACTGAAAGGGTTAACAGGATTTCTTATGGACCCATTGGTTAATTCATCACATACCAGTCCCTGATCTGTCCTTACATTTACCCAAAACGACAATTGCATGTTTAAATTCTTCATGATGGGGCTTTCATTCAAGTACCAACATGCCTATAGTTTTCAGTCAGTGGTTCACTAGGGCAGCTGCAGCATGACTTGCCAGGCAGTGCCAGAACCACTGACCAAGACCTGTGACCATAGTATGGAATGAGTTAATCTGCCTATAATCTGAACTATTTGGTTTACCAAGGACTCTATATGTGATCTGGGGTCCTTTTGCATACGTACTCGATCACTGGATTGCAAGTTCACGTCCACTTTGGTCGTTTGCCAGGAGTTGCCAGATTGGCCGTAAAATGTTTTCCAAGGATTGTTCTGTCCTCTTGATGTGGTATAGACCATGAGGTGTCGAACATCTGACCCATACATATGATAGGAGAAGGTGACACACGCCTGGCCAGTGTGTGAGAACTGTGGCGTTTCAATGCTGCAACAAAAGCATAAAACATTTACCTCAAACTCCTCCACAATACAACAACTGTATAACTCCAACAGGACCCCTAGGTATTAAAGTTGGCATCTGATTGGTCAGTAAGTGTGTAACAATTATGATATTGCCAAGGTTACCTCAGCATTATTGTCAGTGACGAATATATCTTTTCTGACCAGACCCGAGTTTCTGACTCAATGATTCCACGGAGATGTCACAACTGGTGGTTACAGAGTTAATAATGTCATAAAAAATTTACGTGCAGTTTGAGCTTTCGCACTCGGAGGATTAATAACATAAAATGCAAACTTGAAGCCTCTGTGATCTCTTCATGGGTGGACCATGCACTATACCACACACATATACTGCCATGGTCGGACAATCCACTAACATGGCCACACATGCACTGCCATGGTCAGACATGCACTGCCATGGACAGATATCTACTGCCATGGACAGGCTATGCACTGCGATGGTCAGACATGCACTACCATGGCCACACATGCACTGCCATGGATGGACCATGCACTGCCATGTTCAGATATATTCTGCCATGGTCAGACATGCACTGCCATGGTCAAACATGCAATGCCATGGTCAGACATGCATTGCCATGGTCAGACTTGCATTGCTATGGTCAGGCATGCATTGCCATGGTCAGACATGCACTGCCATAGTCAGAAATAAACAGTACCATGGTCTGACATGCATTGCCATGGAAAGACCATGCACTGCTATGGTCAGTCATACATGGACAGACATGCACTGCTTTGGTCGGATATGCACTGCCATGGTCAGATCATGCACTCTCATGGTCAGACATGCACTGCCATGGTCAGATATGCACTGCCATGGTCAGAATATGCACTGCCATGGTCAGACCATGCACTGTCATGGTCAGACATGCACTGGCATGGACAGACCATGGACTGCCATGGTCAGAAATACACTGCTATGGTCAGAAATGCACTTCCATGGTCAGACCATGCCCTGCCATGGACAGATCATGCATTATCATGGTCAGACCATGCACTACCATGACCAAACCATGCAGTACTATGGTCACACTCTGGCCTTTGGTAATGGGCATCTTTATTTTTTATTTCGATCATGGTTACAATTATGGCCGAAACACTAGTTTTTTACCCATCTGGATGGAATTGTAGTTATGATGTTTAGAAGCCTCAAGCACATGAAAGAATTGAGAAGTCTAACCAAGGTTTAACCTTGAACCCCATAAAGTCAGGCTGAGCCCACAGCTTTCCACACAGTGGGTAGGGTGTTATACCTAACCTGCTCCAAGGAAAGCTGTTGACATGGGGCATGTATTGCGGTAGGACTCATCTACAATTCTCATTCAAAATTTTGTTCATTAAGGTTGAAATAAATGAAAACAAAAGGTACATGGGCCTAGTGCTGTGCTGACATAATCTAATTATCACCATCACCAAGAATTGATTTCCTAAAAAGCGTTCCCTCCATGACCTTGAGCAATTAGTCAAAGTCATCCATACAATGCAACATCAAACCTTCAAATGAACTTCATATTTGTAATACATTTGGTGTCATTCTCCTTATTGTTTATCAACATATTGAAGTTAGTATCCTTTTCTTAAGTGCTTAGTGACCTTGAAAAATAGATCAAGGTCACACAAATTACAAAATCTGACCATTGGCTTAAATGCGTATTTGGGGAATAGTTTGCAGCTCCATCTCAATTATGTCATGGGCATCACAATAAAATGAAATATTGATACGTGTTCCCTTGAGAAAGTAGGTCAAGGTCACCCACATTATGTAATATGAAACTTTCATGTATAATACACTTTTATGGTAAATTTGATATTGTAGGTCTTCTAATTTCCCAACAAGCAGAATAAAGTGTCATTCACAACATCCTGAACAACCTTGAAAAGTAGTTCAAGGTCACCCAAAATTTTATAAAATTTAACCATTGGTTCAATGCATATTTGTGTAAATTCGTAGGCTCTATCTCATTTCATATGCAAAATAAAGAATTTAATGTACCTTTGTTACCTAGGGTGTTACTTCCACTTAATACCACCACTGGCGCCACCATGACTCCTCACGTCATACACTTTTGTCCACATAATATTCCTGTACCGGTATATTGATACATGTGCACAAGTTCAGACATAATGACCATAACAAAAATTTGTTTCCTGACATGCATTCCCTATGTAACCTTGAGGAAGTAGGTGAAGGTCATCCATATTAAGCAACATATAACTTCCATATGACACAAATTTGTGCTACATTTGGTATTGCTAACCTTATTCTTTCACAGCATAATGCACTTAGTGTGTTTTCAACCCATTTTGGTACATATCCTTTGTAAAACTCTAGGGAACACACCAAATTTTTGCATTGATGAAAACTTTTTAAAATCTCAAAATATTTTGGCCCAGATATTATATATTATTATAGGTGGCACCACCAATATCAAACTCAACCTTGATTTTCATACCCTATAGGTTCTAACATGAAAAATGTGGCAGTCAAGAGGATTCAAAGATGTACTTTTGATCAAATATTTCTACAAATTTTGCTGTAAATATCCCGAGATGGTTAGAAAGTTTGGCTTCAATAATTTTAGAGATTTTAGACTTGCCTGTTTTGCTACTTAATTTTATCTTTTGGCATCATTCTGTTTTAATGTTCACCTTTCAGACATTTTAGGCTAGCTTGTTTTCTGTTAGGTCAAACCCCCAGGGGCTATAGGTAGCAAGCAGCTACTGACGACAGTTACAAGCTCGCCTAATTGTGCTTGATATCTGTTTAAGAAATATTACATTTTCATTGCATTCTCTTGACTTAAGTACAAATAATGACTTTCATTCTTTTCTGACTTGCCCTATAATTTAGCTGTTAATATCCTAAGATTAGAAAGTTTGGCTACAATAATTTACAGTTTTTAGACTTGTCGGTTTTGCTACTTAATTTTATCTTTTGGCATCATTCTGTTTAATGTTCACCTTTCAGACATTTTAGGCTAGCTTGTTTTCTGTTAGGTCAAACCCCCAGGGGCTATAGGTAGCAAGCAGCTACTGACGACAGTTACAAGCTTGCCTAATTGTGCTTGATATCTGTTTAAGAAATATTACATTTTCATTGTATTCTCTTGACTTAAGTACAAATAATGACTTTCATTCTTTTCTGACTTGCCCTATAATTTAGCAGTTAATATCCAAAGATTATTAGAAAGTTTGGCTACAATAATTTACAGTTTTTAGACTTGTCGGTTTTGCTACTTAACTTTATCTTTTGGCATCATTCTGTTTTAATGTTCACCTTTCGGACATTTTAGGATTGCTTGTTTTCTGTTAGGTCAAACCCCCCAGGGGCTATAGGTAGCAAGCAGCTACTGACGACAGTTACAAGCTTGCCTAATTGTACTCAAAATCCTGTTAAGAAAAATTGTTTTGATAACATGTTTTTTGACATAAATGCTAATGACTTTCATTCTTTTCTGACATGCCTAAATGCACATTTACTCAAAATTGACAGTATTTTCTTAAATGTCACAAACCTGACACATTAAGTTGATACATTGACTCAGAGTTGGCAGTTAAATAGAGCTTAATTGTTTGGGGGGTAGGTGTCATCACAGAGTTTGTTTTACATTTCTGGTGCAGGATGTCCATTGTTACAGTCCATGTTGGGATTTCCCTTGGTTTGTACAGGTGGTCTAGTTGCAACTGTTTATTTTACTATCACTGGGACTGAATATAAGGCCCCAGCTTGTTTCCACTTCAGTTATACACTGGCGGGTGGTTTAACTAGGATAAACTGTCCAGCCAGAAAGGGTACATATTGGTTCAGGGGTAAGTCAAATTGTTCTTATCTGAACCTGTACTATACAAATTTAGTAATTATGGTTTGTTTGACAGGGGTTCTTCTTTCATAACGAAGCTCTGCATTTATAAGCAAAACTTCACGTATTTAGCTAATTCATCATTTGCCACGTTCTTATTTATTCTTTATTATGTGGGTTGTCTTTGCTGAATATTTAGCTTAGACAAGGAGCCGCTACTCAGAGAGACATGTACGGGTAAAAGGCTCCGAAACATGTTGAGTAGTTACCCGCTGAAGACCCTTTAATTTATTTGGGCTGATACAGCCTATGTCAAAATTTTACAGAGGAACGTGTGCAATATAGACAATAGTAATTCCATATGTATACAGGTTAGACAGGGACAGGTTAGCTTATGGAGAGTAAAGAGTTCGAAATGCGGAATAGGATATTGACTACTAGGAAGCGGTTCTGGGCAAAAAGACACAAATACAGTACTGTATTCACAAGCAAAAATTTATGGACGGACAGAGTGACAGATGGAGTGAAGGATGAACAGACAGGAGTGATTGCGTAAGCTCAGCCACCTATGGCTAGCAGAGCTAACAATGAGACCTTGGGAACAGAACATGCTCAGCTGACAAACGTGTTAAAAACAAACTTTGTTACATGAAGGTTCCACACCAGTTTACTGGAACCTGTTACCATGTTTAAAGTGAGTGAAGCTAACAACCAAAATGAAACTTAATTCAAGTGTTATACATACATATATATATATATATATCTATCTATATATATATATATATATATATATATATATATATATATATATATATATATATATATATATATATATATATATATATATGTATAGATATATATATATATATTCTAACCATGACCTTAGAATCCACCACTACCAAGAGGAATTCCAATATTGTAGTTTGACTTTTCAAAGTCCCTCAAGGTCAAAATTAAAAACATGAAAAGAAACCCCGTAGGTACATCTACAGTGAAACCTCCCTATACTGAACACCCTTGGGACCGGAAAAAAGTGTTCAGTATAGTGAGGTGTTTGGTATAGGGAGGTTTGATAGCATTGAAAGAATGTATTTGGGACCGACAAAATGGAGTTCAGTATAGAGGGGTGTTCGGTATACAGAGGTGTTCAGTTAGAGAGGTTTTACTGTACTTTCCTGTTAGTATTAATATTATTAACCATGGACCTTGCCTCCACCATTACCGAGATACAACCCAATGTATCAGATTCTCCCCTATCCCTATACTGACTTTGCTAACATGTACATGTACCTTTACCAATATATATAACTTATAATTTTGAAAATTATCTAAAAATCAGGAAATGCCTACAGTATCATATAGTGAGTAAACTTAATGGAGATCAAGTCAAGGTACATTCCAACCAAGTTTGAAGAGAATTCCACACACATGTACATAGAGACCCATACAAAAAGCTTGGTTGACTGACAAGGCAGTTGAGCTAAGAAGCAATGAAGCAACAAAAAAAAAAAAAAAAAAAAAAAACGGTGGTTCCTCAGCTGTTTCTGTGCATTTGAAGGGCACAAGGGTTTATTCTAATAATAGAGGGCAAGACGGCCACCTCCTGGTGGAACTGGTGGATGGACAAACCACAATGTAGAAATACATTGTACTTTGAAGCGAATAAGACACACAACTTACACAGCTTTCTGGTTATAGGCCCTGAAGTTGGCCTCCATGTAGATATAGAATACGCCTGAGAAGGCAGCGCCGGGCCCAGTGCCAGAAGTGGGAGTTCCAGAACTCTGCCTGTTCCAGTTGAAGTCGTCATCAGATCGTTGCAGCATCTTGCACAAACTTATTTCCTCAAAGTCACAGCTCCAAGGAAGCATCTGCCCACCTATACCACCTGATGAGGAAAGCCACGTGGCACCATCAATAACATGTACATTAAAGGTTTAATCCTTTCCTGGTATAAGACAAGACAATAAACAGCTCTCCTAGGCTCAGATTGTGCCCAACCTGTGCTGAGGAACACTGATGGCCTTGACCTTGATGGATTCATTAGAATTTTCATTTTGAAATATTTCAAAAGTATGAAAATTTTAAATGGAAGCACTGCACAGGAAAACATTTTACATCTGGATGCTTTTTGGGAATTTCAGCCCTATCAAAAGGTCAAGACACAGGTGGAGTTTCCCTCATGAAAATTGAGTGATTTTATCAGGATCAAATATGCAATGTTTAAACTAAAATATTCCCTTAATTAATGACATTCACCCTTGGTACTTACCAATAATGATTCCATAAATGATGGATTCCATTGTGAGCAAAATTTGAAAACAATTCATAATTAGGTCAACATAACCAGTAAAACTGAGGTAATTGGTTCCCACAGATGACAACTCATCTATTGGAACTGAACCAGGTCCTTCCACATATGCTATCATTTTCTACCAATTGGGATCATCCATACGTGACATGGATCACTGCATCTTACATTTGGTCATCTGTTCAGTGTTAACTTATTCCATACCATGGTGACAGGCCTTGGTCAGTGGTTCTGGCACTGCCTGGCAAGTCATGCTGCAGCTGTCCTTGCAGCAGCTGCAGCATGACTTGCCAGGTAGCTGCTTATCAACCTTTACATACTGTCACAGGAATCTCTTTTCACCTTATGCATCTCCTCTTCTAAAGTTACCCATGTACTTCTATAATACTTTTAAGTTTACTCAGTATACAAGACATCTGTGGCCCATGTCTGCCAACTTTTCGTAAATTTGAGTGAAATCGTAAACATTCATCCCCTGCTGATTTCTTAAAAATACTTTTTACTTCTCTTGGCAAATGCTATATACCAAAAAAGTTAACTGCATTTCCAACTGTAATATGTAGTGCACTTTTACTTATCAAAAGTTAACATTGCAGCATTTGCCTAAACTGGTGGCTGCCATGGCAACCACCTTTTACAAACAAATCCCTACTTTCATCAGAAATATATAAATTTTACCAATTAAAGTCATTTACTGGTGGTGTTATTCCATTTCCTAAACATGTTTAGCAAAATTTTCCAAATTCCAACAATAAGTAATTTTTTGCATATTTTCAAAGATTAAAAGCATTTCTATGGTTGTTATGGCAACCAGAGCATCTGTAAACACATGGACCTCAATGTGAATGTATTAACTCTTTCAGTGCCAATCACGTCTACAGTGGATCTACTTAAGTTCGACAAGTCTGAATTATCATTAGAATCCCAGATTCGTATTCCTCATAAAAAGACCTTTCATTCAAGTATCAGTATGCCTGTAGTTACAGAGAGAAAAGTTGTTGACTCAGTCCAAAATTTGTCACTGAAAGGGTTACCTGAAACACTAATGTTGCTGTTGCAAGCCATGAATTCTGGAGTGTATACATCCAGTTCTATGTCCATGTACAACAGTGTCAGCGTACAAACCTTCAGCTTTCTACTCTGTCTCAAAGAGGCAATGTACAAGCTGTTCATAGGCAAAAAAGTATTTTTAACATCTTATAACCCTTTCCCCCTTGAATTGAGACTGAGTCAACAGCTTTCCTTGGCAAGGGTTGGGCAACACATGCCAAGGAAAGCTGTTGACCTGGGGCATGTGATCTTGGTAGGTCTCCTCTGTAATTCTCAGTCAAACTGTTTTTCATTACTGTTGAAATTAGTTGAAAACGTTGAAGCAGACGACATTTGACCACCATCCAGTTTTGGCCGGTTTAAGTCGGAAAGGGTTAATGCCAAGTTTGGACTAAGTCAACAGCTTTCCTTGGCATGCCTTATTGTGCCCAAAGGTAGACAGTAAAGCTGC
Source organism: Hermodice carunculata (assembly GCA_964020975.1). Classification (NCBI taxonomy): domain Eukaryota; kingdom Metazoa; phylum Annelida; class Polychaeta; order Eunicida; family Amphinomidae; genus Hermodice; species Hermodice carunculata. The sequence goes on from OZ026623.1 coordinate 24,093,033, forward strand.
TGACCTGGACCATTCTTATGGTCTCTGTAACTGTAGGCTGCCTGGTACTTGAAGGAAAGTCAGTTTACGAAGAATGTGAATCTGGTGTCATTATGTTAATTCAAAGTACATCAACAGCAACTTTTGTTGAAATCTGCACAGGAAGAGTTAAATGTAAGCTGCTTACCTGAGCATGTCCCCTGCCGGACCTTGACATTGTCAATGGCAATGTCTCCATATATTCCATTGCCTCTTGACGCATCAAAAGCAATCTGCAACAACATACAAAATGGTCTGCAAATGAACAACACTGTGCTCATCTATTGTAGGGAAACAAGCCATTGTTAAAACAATATTGTGTCCATCTGTTGTACAGAAATGGGGCCATTTCCTGAGCAACACTGCATACATTGTATGGAAGCACTTCTTCCTGCTTATTGAGCAAAACTAGTGTAGTCTCCTCAAGCAGTGGTTACTTGGCTTCCTTGTGGATAAAAGGATTGAAGTCTTTCACCTTTTTCCATACAATGTATGAACACAATGTTGCTAAAATTGAAAAGCTATTTTCATACAACGCATGAATACAATATTGCTCAAAATACAAAAAGTACATTTATTTTTACTTCCAATGCATGAAAACAATGTTCAAAATGCAAGAAAAACTACCATATCATGTATGAATACAATGTTGATCTGAAAGCATGAAGAACTATTTCTTTTCAATATGAGCAACATACTGTATGCAAGTACTCAGATCACCATTGTGTCATATGCTGTGTGGGATTCATTCTGTCTGTATTCTCAGCAGTGCTGTGCTCATTTATCCTAAGCTCTGAGCAACATTCCTTTTGATGTTGTCTGGAACTGGGAGTTTTAAAGATCACTTGCCCACAACTACATGATGACCAGAGACAGCAGATTGTGTATCAACAAAATAAGCTTTCAATAAATGGATTACCAGACAGCACCACTGATCATATTAAAGGGGTCACATGAAACCTTAGTCATCCAGTTTGAATAGTCTGGAGATACCAGGTGATCTATCTTTTCATGTATCGTGGTTCCCTCCTGTTGTTTTGAGGGTTCTTATGTTTCATTGTTATTCTTTCTACTCAAAGTTGAATTAACCCTTTACCATTTAAATTGTCCCAATGCATGCCAATGTAACAGTCATCTACATTAATGTTTCTATCTAAATTTCATAGAAGACAATTTTTGCTTCGAATTGTGGGTAAAATCTATCACCTAGGTCCATGACTGGCCTTGGCCTAAATTGGGTCCAGTCCATCCAACCCATACCAAAGAAAGCTGTAGAGTCGGCATTAGTCTGGCCAGGAAAGAGTTAATTTTGCATGAACTAAGACGAGCGTCCCAGCCCCTTTACCCCTTCACACCAAAGCAGACTTAAAATGCCAACCCTGTCATTGATGTTCAAGGTGACGGTGACTTCAGCACTCTGCCACGAGTTTCCCTGGTTCCCCTGCCGGCTCCACCATTCACTGTTGGTATTGGTACCCAGCTTCAGTTTCCCAGTGTTGATGCCGTACATGTGATACGAGAAACTGACACACGCCTGCCCCGTGGTCAAGAACTGTGGGCTCTCAATACTGTAAGACAAGAAATAGAGAAACTGACACACGCCTGCCCCGTGGTCAAGAACTGTGGGCTCTCAATACTGTAAGACAAGAAATAGAGAAACTGACACACGCCTGCCCCGTGGTCAAGAACTGTGGGCTCTCAATACTGTAAGACAAGAGAATAGAGAAACTGACACACGCCTTCTGAGTTGTTGAAAACTATAGGCTTTATACTGCAAGACCAGAGAGTCAGCACTGGCATTGCCACTGCTAAGGGATGGCTCAACATTATCATCATTTTTAATTAGTACTTAGGGTACTAAATTTCATGACCCCCCTCCCTCCCCCCAAATTAGTACTTTTAAAATTATGATTTTCCCCCCAAATCATAGCAAAATTGCACAAAACAGGCCAAAAATTGGCCATCATTTTCCATATCCTGTGAAAGTGTACAGACCCATTTAACCCCCTCCCCCCTTGCATACTGTAAGTACTAATTCAAAAATGATGAAAATGTTGAACCATCCCTAAGTAGTAGACCACATCAACAGCTTTCTACAGCATGTTTCAGATGCATCTAAAGCACACGAAGGAAATCTGTTGATCTGGGCCACTCTTTTGTCCTCCAGAAATGGAGAGTGTAGATGCTGGTACATTGTACTTGAACCAAACTTATTTTCATGAAGGATTTTATTGTGGAATAAATCATGCAAATGCAATTTTTTGTTTTTTGTTTTTGGTAAGTCCTAAATAAATGAACATGTTATTCAGATAGGAATGCTTCCATGCTGCAGTAAAATGGACTAACATGGCCCTGGTATAAGTCTCTGGGGACAAAATATGTGCTCCTGGGGAAAAAGAAGGCCACCCTAGTCTCCTGGTAACCTTATGGGGAAAAGACCAGCCTCAAACATATGCTCATGATTCTGCCCCTGTCAAATTTCTAGAGTTACAAGCTTAAGTGACCTATATAGGCCATGGCATTGTGGCTTCACATTGATCCCTCTATTGCCAATGACCCTTTATAAAGCCCATAGACACCCCCATCTTTTTTACCTTTCTTGTTGATATCTCACTTCCAGGACATTTTTGTGTGACTGCTGAGACATACCCCTAGCTATCCCATCCATGTTATACAACATCCATGTAACACCCATTTTGTATAAAAACTAATATTTAGAGAAGCCTACATAAACCAGTCGGGGTGGCCTTCTTTTTTTTTTTACCGGAGTATACTTGGACACTTTTGACAAAGTGTATATATTTTAGGAGAGTAAATTTCTAACGAAAACTTTGTATCTACATACACAATTTGCTTATGTTTTGATTTCGCTTGATATTGCAACACAATAGGGGAGAGCAAGAACAGAAGCTTCTAGTGCTCTCCTGCAGAGGGCATTTCAGTCATTGAGGGCTAGAATTGTGTATTCCCATTACTTTTTATTGTAATTTACAGCTTAATAACTTTAAAACCATTTGTTGCAGAAACATCAAAACTTGTGTGGTAAAATTATGTACATAGTTAAACTGTTCACACTATTCTTGCAGCTTTAAAAGTAGCCTTTTCATTTGAGGTTAATTTAACATGCAATCCAATGGGAATACACATCTCTAGCCTTAAAGAATTCTATGTATTGGATTGTGTACTCAGCTGAATACACAGATAATTGGTAATTGTGACTTCTTCTATTCCATGCATTTACAATAAATCTTTTTTTCTCTCATGTACCTTAACAAATGACATCTGGGATAATCAGAAATGAAAAAATTTCATAGGCAAAAATTGTCTATACATGTACATCAAAGGCATCACAGTGGTCCCCCTCTTATAAGGCCCCTCTCACCAGAGGCCACCCCTCTTGAAAGGCCAGCATTCTTGTGCAGAAAGTATGGTATTTCCATTACATTTTCACGGTTTTGTGCCATCAGCGAAATAAGCGAAAATAATAATACAGGGAAATTAAAGCAATATAAGTAAAAAGATTGAGAATTGACATCCAGCTGCTTCCAGGCGATATGAGAGGAAGAAGATTAAAAGCTGTCCCTGCCAGTATCCAGACAAACAACACTTTCCAGCTCAAATAACCATGAAGCACTTGGATGAAAACTGTGGTCTGTTATAGCGTTTTCACTTCAATTCCATGTTAACAGAAAATATTTTTGCCGAGAATTGTATAGAATTTAACGATCTATAAGGATGAAGCTCCCCAGGTCTACAGCTTCCTTGCCTTTTGCCCAACACACACCACAGACAGAGCTATTGAGACCATCTTACTGTGACCTGCAATGGATTCAAACTTCAGGTGACGCTTGCTGGTACCTGAATGAAAGCACTCATTAAGTGGAATTTAGCCATGTACAATTTTAACCTAATTTTGCTAAAATATCAATCACTTGTGATAAGTTGCAAAAAAAAATAAATAAATAAAGATCATGACTCATACACAGCCGAGGCTCCCAGGAAGTTGCTAGCGTCGGCATCGATGTACATATAGTAGGTGCCCCCGGCCGCATTGTTGGGTCCCGTTCCTCCAGTTTGCGTGGATGAGCTACCTCGTGTCCAGTCAAAGTTGTCAGTTGTTTTCTGGACAAAGCTGCATGTGTCTATTTCAAAGGTGCACTCCCAAGGTAATGATTTCTGGCCAGTTCCTGTGGTAATGAAGTCAAATACAAATGTTACTGTATAAGTACAAATTTTCCCCGAGCTGTGCCATTTGGGAAAATAAAAACTGGGAAAAAAAACCCAAAACACTCAATGCGCACCTGAGTTTGTCTGCAGCTCAGTCGGCTATTTGGCAAAGTAAAAACCAGGAAATATTGAATTTATGGAAATCTGCGAAAAATTATGTTGGGGAAAATTTGTACTTATACAGTATTTGCAGCAAACTTCTTCTCTCGTAATATCTTTCCAGAATTTTATATTGCATGTGTGGCATGTACATGTATTATTCTATCTGACTGTATCAAATTAAAAATATGCTACAATACTGAGCAATAATGTCTGGTTCAACCAGTACATGTACATATAGTGAAACTCTCTATTAAGACCACTCATGGAACTTAAGTACATAGCTCTTAATACAGGAGTGGTCTTAATATAAGAATCATAAAATTAGATATAAGCAAAATTAGGACTATGGAAAGGATTGCACTGCTTGTAATAAGGAGAGACCATATTGAAGAGAAGTTCTAACAGAGAGATTCTACGTATATACATTTTTTTTGTGAGAAATCAAGTTGCCTGCTAAGCAGACCTCCAGAAATTCTACCCTTTAATTGTGGCCAATTAAAGACACAAAAGAAACTTGCTAGTCCTTGAAAGCAGCTAAGCAGGCATAAATGCAATTCATAACCAGCAGTTTTGCAGGCAAGTGTCTTTGATCCATCATCTGAAATCCAATTTTCTAAAACTATGCCCTAAATTTGGAGAACTAACACATGATTGTACAACTTACTGGAGGCTCTCTGACAACTGTAAGTGGTAAGTGCCTGACTAGATGCACATTCAATTCAGAAGCAAGGCTCACACAGGTTTCTTTGGCAGATTACTCAATGCATCCTATCCCATAATTCCATGATCCAGGCTTCAGCGCCACCTACCATGGCCTAGCTGTCACGAAGTAAACACCAGCCTGGCTTGAAAGATCGCTTGTAAGGATAACTAAACCAGTGTCTCATTGGTCACTCCCCTTAAACCAGGCAAAACCGGTCAGTGGTCAGAGGTCATCTATTTCAATGTTTTTTTTTCTAATTTCAAGAGTGATGAAAAACATTTTGAGTGAGATTTGTAGATGAAACTGCAAAATAACATGCTCCTGGTCAACCAGTTTCCTCAACATGGGTTGAATGCTTATAGATGAGACCATGATCAGGATATTATTCTGTAGGTCAACAGCTTACCTTAACATGTGTTGGGCACCTAATGCCAAACCCACATCAATGAAAGCTGTTTGAATTTAAGCGGAGGAAAAGATAAACAGATGAAGTTTAAAAAGAACCTGATTTTTGCAAAATATAGGAGCCCACAAAATCCAAAGAATTTCTGATTGTTTCTAAACGAATTTTCAGAAAATGACATACACACTCTCTGAATATATATGGTTATTATCAAAACAATTAGATGATGATGATGATGATGATGATGATGATGATGATGATGATGATGATGATGATGATGATGATGATGATGATGGTGGTGGTGGTGGTGTAGGTGGTGGTGGTGGTGGTGGTGGTGGTGATGATGATGATGATGACGATGGGCATCACCTTTTCCACAATTGACTTTCCCTACAGCATAATGTTGACTTCAAGGGGGATTCAAAACTTGAAACTTAATCTTCAAGAGTTTTTAACGGCTTTGTTTTTCTTTTTTTTTTTTTTTTGACTTTGGACTTTCTTCCACTCTCCCGTTTGCTAGAAGCAACTGGTGTATAGTAACCTGGAACTTCCTGAGGCAGTCAATTTTAAGAGTTTATTTGTCAAAAATGATGCAACCAGGTTTGCACTGTTACCCAATAAGCCATATACAAAAAGAAGTGAGATTTTGTTTAAATTATTTACCATCTTTTAGCTGAATTAGCAAAAAAAATTTAAAAAATCTGAGCCAAACTGGCTAAAATTTTAATGACACCACCCCAGTACAACAATGGATTGTCTTTAATGGCACAAAATATTGTCTATGTGGCATATCCTGACACATTAAAAACAATACACCCTTAACTTTACTGCCCTTCAAGGTCAATTCAAACCCCTCCTCTCTCCACGCTCCCCATCCTCTCATAACCCTTTCCTGCTCAAATCCCACAAAAGCGCTTAGGTGTCAATTGTCATTTGTCTCGCTCTTTTCACTTAAACTTGTTGTCAATATGGTAAACATTTTTGGTGAGAATTGGAGATCAGACCTGTTATTATAGTATGCCCCAGGTCAACAGCTTTCTTGCATCTTACCCTCACCAAAGAGAGCTGTTGACTTTATCTTACCCTAAGCAAGAAAGGGTTATTAAGTGCTGTATTAACATAATCCTCCACCACTTCCTCTGCAGACCTATCATCTTTATAACAAAATCAAACTTGTACACAGGAATTAACATCACCTTCACAACCTGCCATCTTGAGAACATATACTTACCTGTCATTGTAACAGTTTATTGTTAATGATTTGGACTATATATAAATTTGAACTTATTCCATGCTGCATTGGAAATACATAGAAACCTACCTGAGAGACCCCTGTCTTCAATGACCACTTTTTCAGGATACTTTGCTTTTTACCTTATTTAGACCTCCCGTGTAAGGCCACCTGTCTTTAGTGACCACAATTTGGTCATAATAGACGTAGCCTTTCTAGACAACTTTCACTGTGCCAAGTCTTTAACTCATTCCATACTTTGGTCACAGGCCTTGGTCGGTCGTTCATGCTGCAGCTGCCCTTGTGACAGCTGCAGCATGACTTGCCAGGCAGTTCCAGAACTACTAACTTAAGACTATAGGCATGTTGGTACTTGAACGAAAGCTCTTTCTTTTCATGAAGAATTTAAATATGCAATTGTTGTCTCCAATTTAGGTAAATATACTGAAAAATCAGGGACTGGTATGGAATGAGTTAAGTCATGCTTTGGCCAGTGGTGATTGTACTGCCTTTACATGTAGGTCATGTTTTGCTAAGTGATTTTGTACTGTCTTGTAGTCATACTTTAGTCAGTCAGTTTTGCATTGCCTTTGAGTCATTGTTTGGTCAGTAGGGTCTTTTTTTTTTTTGCCTTCAAGTCAAGCTCTGGTCAGTGGTTTTTGTCCTGCCTTTAAGTTAAACTTTGGTCAGTGGTTTTTCTGTTGACTTTACATGTATGTCATGCTTTGGTCAGTGGTATTTGCACTGCCTTTTAGTCACACTTTGGTATGTCATTTTGTACTACATGTACAGGTACCCTTAAGTCATTCTTTAGACAGCAGTTTTTCTATTGCCTTTAAGTCAGACTTTGGTCTGTGTTTTTACATTGCCTTTTAGTCATGCTTTGGTCAGTGATTTTTCTATTGTCTTTAAAGAGCCTTCTACATGGGTCATTTTGCCACAGGGCTGAATGGATCCTGGCTTGGCTGCTGGTCACCAGCTGGAAAGGTGTCAACTGTTGAACACATTCAGCCCCATGGCAAAATGACCCGTGTAGAAGGCTCTTTAAGGGATGCTTTGGTCAGAGTTTTTTCTATTGCCTTTAAGTCATGCTTTGGTCCAGTCCGTATTTTTTCTCTTGCCTTTAATTCATGCTTTGGTCCATGTTTTCTCTATTGCCTTTAAGTCATGCTTCAGCTGCCCATCACGGTTTTCGGTAACAAAGGCATGACTGCCAAGTAATTTAGAAATGGCTGACTTCAAAAGTCACCCACAATGACACTGAAGAACAATGTCTACAGTAATATAAATACACAATTCAATTTATTTTTCTCTAGGTCAGCAATTTGTCTCAATTTTTCATCAACATTAGCCAAATGTCCCTTCCACTGTTGGAATTTTTTGGTATATGACAATTATTGCCTGTTCAAGGTTTATTTACATGTACATCTCAGAGATGTGAGCGGTCTGGTAGGTTTTCATCAATTTTGCTATCCATTAGCCAAAAATATTTTTAAAACTAAAATTTCTTTCCCCAAATTTGGATTTCCAGATGATTCTGGAAAACCTCACATTATGTTTAAAAATTATGGCAAAATAATTCCTCTTAAATACAGAGAGCTTTTATCTCTGTGTACAAGACAAACAAATACAGTCACCCTTTGTACAAACATGTGCAAATGAATAAAATCACCATAATTACCATTTCCTTTTTTGTCAGGAAGTAAAGATAAAAACTACTATGACAACCAGTTTGCACCAGTATTACAACTGAGTCCAGGCTGGACATATATTACCATGACAACCATTTTTCAACAAAGTTGCAACTAAATCAACATTGGATACCCATTGCTATGACAACCAGTTTGCAACAATGTTATAAATGAATCCAAGTTTGTACACAATACACACTGTGATGAAACATCTTTTTGTGACCTCTGACCCCTGGCTCTGACCCCTGGCTCTGACCTCACCTGTCAAGGTTCCTGACTTGGTGCATGACTATTACACAAGCGTCTGACCAGACTGTACGTATACTTACCTATGTATGGCATACAAGTCAGGTCTGGTCTGTCAACTTGTGCAGTTTAAACAGGAGATTACGAAACACATATACTGCATCACACAAGTGTGACTACTTTTTGTTTACTCCTTAGGGAATTAAAGGTTTCATTACGTGAGAAGACCCCCCAATCAAGTCACTTGGATTGCTGCAGATGTACTGAGAGGCACACTCATCATTTTGAAGCAAATATTCTTCCACCTGACAGTGCCCACACTACTAGTCAAGTACACAATTTTCCTTCCCCCTTTTTTTTTTCTGTGATCAACCAAGCAAAACACAAAGCATCATTAAAGCATGAAAAGCGCCACCTAGTGAGTCTGATTGGTATCAACAAAAACAAGGTGCCGTAGGATTGTTTAGCACATAAATGTATGCTTAAAGGATCACATCAAAATGATGCTAATTGACATTGGGTATTCACCAGTTGATGTCACCATGTCCTCCAGCAAAATAACAGCAAAAAATTATATACATCTACAAGTATACATCCAGTGGAACCTTGCAGTAAACACACACGTGAAGACCCATCTTTTGGGGCAATTTTTAATTGGCAATAAAGACCACCTTTCACTGCAGGGAAATGAACAGGTTCTCTCAGGTGGCATTCAATAGGATGTCTGCCTGGTAAAGGTCTGTGCTGACAAGCCCAGTGGGACCAGGGCTTGTCATAGATTACCATGGATACACACATAATTGACTATCAGCTATTGTTACAATGAATTGATAACCTGGCGCATAAAATTTTTAAATTTCATTTCATCCACCATATTCATCCTGCTGAGCACCTCTGCTGAGCGATCCTGCTGAGCAATCCTGCAATAACAGTTGCTCATCATGCTTTCAGAAAGTTGGCCTATATGTGACCTTGAAATGATGTCAAGGTCAATCATGCGCAGCATGATCCAAAGTGCTCCACAGGACAAACATGCACATAACTAATTTCATTTGAGAAGCTCGAGATCATTCCATTTTGCAGTAATCCTGTTGCATTTAACAAATAAAGTTGACCCCTGTGACCTTAAAGCGGGGTCAAAGCTGCTCATTTGCTGTATGTCACCAATTTTGGTTGAGGTAGCTCTTTTTATTCTTATTGCAGTGAGATTGAACATGCCATTCTGACAAAGCTACTCCCTTTGACCTTGAAAGGTCAAGCTTTCTGCTTATTGCTTACTTATAAAGGGGTTTGATCCTCACACCAACATTTTGTGCAGAGGGTTCTTTGCATTTTGAAGTTATTACAGTGAGAACAAGTGAGGTAAATGGAGAGACTGACAAAGTTGGCCTCTGTGACCTTGGGAAAGGTCAAACCGTCAATGTGTTGACCTGCAATACTATCTAAGCTATTTATGTTTTTATACAAACTGTCATGAGGGGTGTTTCACGGCAAGTGGTTTCATTCTGTAGAATCCTTGAGTCCTAACCAAAAACACACACGAATGGTGGTTTGTACATATCTCATAACATTTCTATGGAATATTCTGTTTAAGAACTAGATAATAAACGATAGTTTTTAAGCAAAAAAGAGGCCAGATATACGTAGAAGAGCATTATAGCCACCCAACACTGTCATGTGTGGATGAATCGGTCAATTATTCTACAAATGTAAGGTGGTACTATGTGACACAGAAAGCAGACATGATAGCCGTCACACATACAATGTACCTTTTGTTACCCTGCAAAGGGCCCATTATGGGGCAAAAGGGTGTTACACACCAAATCTGGTTCAAGTAGCTCATTGCATTATGTTATTGCAATGAGAACAAGTGTAGATGGATGGATGGACAACACGAGGGTAATGCCCCTCAGCCAAAGTTTGGCTGAGGGGTAAAAATGGTAATAGCTTAGCACCCCACAAAGCTCTACTGAAAAGCAGTGACATCTGCACACAATGCTATCATGACTGACAGTGCTGTATATATAAAACCAGAAAAATTAAGTTTGCGTATAATTACCTCCGCCTTCAAAAGAAGAAGAAAAATAATAAAATGAAAGCAAGTTTACTGGTAATTGTTTTAACATCATACAATATAATCCTGAGTCATTGATATGAGGAGCTGTATCTCAGGTAATAGAACTTTGATAATACGCTACCAAATATGTTGTCAATTACATGTATATGGCACAAAAGCTGAGAAATTGACACTGAATATAGTACAGTGGTACTTCTCTTGAGAGACCCCTCTAATGAGAGACCGCATATCTTTTTAAGACCGCTCTCTCAGAACACAGCGCTATCTTTTCCATGTTTTTGTACAACTTATGAAAGACCACCTGTTTTGAGAGACCACATTTTGACCCGCCATAGGGGCGGTCTCTCAAAAGAGGTACCACTGTACATGTGTACCACTGTACATGTATTAGCTGTTCCCCCTCAAACAAATATGGATTATTGCAAGTGATCAATATCTGTCATGTATCTTTTTGATTTATTTCTATTCTTGGCTTCATCCACTTCCTGTGTGTCACTGGGGGCACAGTTCTCACTTATTTGTTTATGTTACATTGTATTTATACCCAACACAGTTGTTGCCTTTCTGTTCACTTAAGACGTGAATGTGCTCCCAGCTTACACACTTTTGGTCACATTTCCCAATGCATCCCTTCACTGTGCTTTGTACATTGTATACACCACTCTCCTCACTCACTTTTCCATTCATTCTTTCCATAAGTGCTTATGCCTCTCACTTTGTCATTCACTTTTTCCCATAAAATTAGGTGGACTTCATACATGCCACTACTGCATTAACTTTTTTTACCACAAAATCTACACTCCATCCTCTCGCTCACTTGCTCCAAACATCTTTCCCTAAACATATCAATCTCACACTTTTCAGTTCACTTTTTCCCCATACTTTACCCTGCATATATATGTATACACCCGCTCCTTCAGAGTCAGTTTTCCATTTACTTTACCCTGTATATGTACACCCCTCTCCCTTGCACTCAGGTTTTACTATTTTTATTCTGTACATGTACAACCCTGTCCTTTCCAATTTTCTAATAATTTAAATTTACACTGTCCATCTAAACCCTCTCCCTTGGACTCTTTCCTGTTAAATTTACCCTGTACATGTACACCCCTCTCCCTTACACTATTTTTCCATTAACTTTACCCTGTCCATGTACACCCCCTCTCCCTTACACTATTTTTCCATTAACTTTACCCTGTACCTGTACACCCCCTCTCCCTTACACTATTTTTCCATTAACTTTACCCTGTACCTGTACACCCCCTCTCCCTTACACTATTTTTCCATTAACTTTACCCTGTACCTGTACACCCCTCACCCTTACACTCTCTTTTTTTTTATAAACTACATACCTGTACATCTTTATCATTTCCTTCCTTACTTCTACATGTGTACACTCCTTTGAATTCTAACATTTTAGTGACCATAACAAGCAAGTCTGCTAGCAATTATTAAAGCCATGGGAGATACATACCGGAACACGATCCAGCCTGCAGGAGTATGTTGTCTATCGCAATGTCGCCATATATTCCATTTCCTCTCACAGCATAGAAACCAACCTAAGCCCAAAACATAGCAATCGAACTCTTCAAGTACATGTAATATTGCATATCAAGTTGTATACATACATATATATATATATATATATATATATATATATATATATATATATATATATATATATATATATATATATATATATGTATACAATGTATATATAAGGCTACTTTATATGTGCAATACAAGGCATACATTTTAGCTGCAGTGCTGCTCTATATATACAATTCTGGGCATTCACTTTAGCTGCAGTGCTGCTCTATATATACAATTCGGGGCATTCATTTTAGCTGCAGTGCTGCTCTATATATACAATTCGGGGCATTCATTTTAGCTGCAGTGCTGCTCTATATATACAATTCGGGGCATTCACTTTAGCTGCAGTGCTGCTCTATATATACAATTTGGGGCATTCATTTTAGCTGCAGTGCTGCTCTATATATACAATGGGTATACATTTTAGCTGCAGTGCTGCTCTATATATACAATTCGGGGCATTCATTTTAGCTGCAGTGCTGCTCTATATATACAATTTGGGGCATTCATTTTAGCTGCAGTGCTGCTCTATATATACAATTCGGGGCATTCACTTTAGCTGCAGTGCTGCTCTATATATACAATTCGGGGCATTCATTTTAGCTGCAGTGCTGCTTTATATATACAATTCAGGGTATACATTTTAGCTGCAGTGCTGCTCTATATATACAATTCAGGGCATTCATTTTAGCTGCAGTGCTGCTCTATATATACAATTCAGGGCATTCATTTTAGCTGCAGTGCTGCTCTATATATACAGTTCAGGGTATACATTTTAGCTGCAGTGCTGCTCTATATATACAATTCGGGGCATACATTTTAGCTGCAGTGCTGCTCTATATATACAATTCAGGGCACACATTTTAGCTGCAGTGCTGCTCTATATATACAATTCAGGGCATTCGTTTTAGCTGCAGTGCTGTCCAACTCATTCAACAAGGGAGTATACAATTGTAGGGGCAGATCCTTGTATCAAGCATTTTAAATATGTTGCTCTTAACAAATTTAATCTTTGATAAAAAATGTTTAAAAAGTCACAGTTGTGTTTCCCTAGAACTCTCTGTGCTTGATATGAAAAGGTGCAGGATTATGTTTTGAATAAATTTTCTCATTACCACAAGATGTTATTGACACCTTTGGTTTTCCATCAGAAGGACCATATTGTGGTGGCTGATTGTCATGGCTACATAACAATAGGGCCATTGATCTTGGAGGGACATGAATACACATGCCCTGTATTGTAATGTTTACATAAACATTTCCTGCACTGTACGGGTCACATTATACTTTTAATGAGTAATATTCGATGTGGGCCTGTTAAATGTTGCATTAAATTATTCTCAAACATTTTCCACAGTCAATACCTACCAAGTACAACATTCAACAAAAAACATTAAAAATGCATTTTTTTTTTAGTCAAAGCATCATAAAAAATGTTGACCATACATTTATTTAGCTCCAATTGAAAACTGAAACTTCATTGTCCAATACCTGTAATAATGAGACAGAAACAATTTTGGCTCATGATAACATTTAGCTAATTCAACAATAATACTTATTATTGTAAATTGCTTTCTTTTGAGGCATATCAATTTTCATAGTTTGAAGAGACTACCACATGTACATTCAGGGTAAAAATGAGTGACTCCACATGTAATGCAAAACCAAAAATAAATAACAAATTCTCAAATATGGTCACATAGGCACACAAATAAAATAAACATATTGTTGTGCATTGAGGGGCATGAACCCATGATAAAAATATTCTTTGTTTTAAAATGGAAATTATATGACGAAAGTCATAGTCCTGAACTAGAGTGAATTGTCATCTAGTAATGACACAATAATATACTCCTGCGCCTGAGATCACTTATATATGGGCCTCCCTGAAGGCATTTGGCATGGTTTGAAAATGGGGAGCACATATAAACCATCAATGGAAATAGAATGATTTAAGTATAATGACTTGCGGGTTAGAAATGACTGTTTCTGTGAATAAAATACTTACTAACTTACTTAGCACGTGTAGGAATATCAGACATCATTGTTAGCAGTCTAATTAACATATACATATATATAAACATGTCGCGTATATAATACAAACTTTCATGGATCCCCATTTAGGAGTCATGTCAGTATAACAGATAATATATCATATGCAATGACCCATATCATGCCCTTTGATCTTACAAAATTTGAATAGAATCAAAAGAAAACCCTGAATTCAGCTCTGCACATAATCCCAATTTGTAAATTTATTATTTTTTTAAAATGCATTAAAAATCCGATAAGATGGCAGCACCATGGCAATTTAATATGCACTAACACACATCATGTCAGTAAAGTCTATTAAATTTCAAAGACTTCTGCTGGAAAACCTGAGACAAGTTGAGGGTTCAAGTTCAGCCCCTCCATAAACATTAACATGTATGTTTACCTATCAATTAAAAAAAATCAGAAAAAAATCAGAAAATTAAAGCAGTATCATGCCAATGTAATATGCACTAGCCTAGACCATGCCAATGAAGTGTGCCAAATTTGATAGGGATCCAATGAAAAACGAGGGACAAGTTGCAGATACAAGTTCAGCCCCACCCATAAATATGGACATGTATATTTACCAAGGATCTGTAAAATTTCAATGAGTCATTAAACATCAGAAAATGAAAGCAGTGACATAGCAATTTAATATGCACTGGCCCACATCATGCCAGTTAAGTGTGAAAAGCTTGAAAGGGATCCAATGAAAATCCTGGGACTAGTTGCGGATACAAGTTCAGTGTTACGGATGGACGGAAGGACAGACATGAGGATTCCAATATACTCCCTACGGGAGTATAATGAAACTGTAATTTGCATATATAATTTTGACATGAAAAACATCAGAAGAGTATAATTCCTAGTGGTTCCCTGAAGCCAAACTCTATGCACTTACTGTCTACTGAGGTCAGCTGGAGGTTTATCCACTTACCCTGTCTACTGAGGTCAGCTGGAGGTTTAATTCCTTTTTGATCCACTGATTTTGGGATGTAGATGTCATAAAAAGACTCGTTTCCCGACCTTGCCTTTCTGTATAAATCTGCAGGCGTCCCAAGTCGACACCATACATATGGTAGTAGAAGGTGAGGCAAGCTGAGCCTGAATACGACAGTGGAGGACTCTCCACTCTGGGAGGAGGAAAAAACATATATTGTGAAATCTGCACTTGGAGGACTTTGCATTCTGGGAGGAAAAAATACATCATGAAATACGTCTTCTGTGAACTTTGAATTCTGGAAGTAAAAAGCCTACATTGCAAAATTTGTCTTTTTAGGATCTTGCAGTCTGCACCACACTTTCCAGTCAAGCATGGTACCAGACTAAAGTAAGCGGCGGAGGTTGGCGGCAATCTGTGGGGAACTGTAGCAGGACCACAGACAGTTCACCACAGACTGCCACCGAAATGTGCCAAATGCACCAAATGCCGCAGGACAGTGTTATTAGTGGCATGTTGCCACTTAGTTTCAAGATAATCTGCCTGACAGTTTTTGGAAAAGAAAAAATTGTGAATTGTGGATAAATGATGACAAACGAATGATTGACAATGGTCAGACAGAAAAAGGACCATCCTGTAACCCTTAGCAACCTGACAAGTCAGCTGAGGTAATTAACATAAAAATCTGTGAAAAACATTCACAGAAGCAAGTGATCCTACATATTTTTTAGCCTAAAAATGAAACTTCCATTTCTTGTATTTACTTTCTAAATTGTGCACAGCACAAGGTAAAATACCTAACATATCATACTTTACATGAAGAAATTTGAGTTAACTCATTCCACCCTGATGACGCTTTTTCCCGCTAATATCTAAATGTCGTCTGCTAATTGTATTTTACTAATTTAGGGATTATTTTTCAATATTTTGGATGAAACTTGCATGGAAGATCATTCCAAATTATATGCCCATGGTCAACAGCTTTCCTTGGCGCGCTCTGGGCGCATTGCGCCCAGAGTGCGCCAAGGAAAGCTGTTGACTCAGTCTTCTATCAGGGTGGAATGAGTTAAATTACTATGTGGTCAAACTCACAAGGCTTTGTCATTTGGATTTCTGTTGTCAGCCTCTGCGTACAGGAACCAGGAGCCCTCTAGTGCGTTGTTTGGTCCTGTTTGTGATGTGGGAGTGCTGTATTGTTGGCGCTGCCAGTTGAAATTATCATCTGCTCTCTCTTGCATGTTGCAGGAATCTGTTTCAAATCTGCAGATCCAGGGTAGATTCTGTGCTCCTGATGCAAGTAAATACAAATATATAGGTCTGCGAGAGTCAACATGCAACTTTTGCTTGTTAATAGAACAAGCCTGGATGATTCTAAAACATTTTAGATCGTTACTGGTCCAAAGTGATCAATTCACACCATAAGACCAATCAGATATGGCACCAGGTGTCAGGTGATCCCCATTGACCAGTGGCACCCTCTAGTGACTCTTGTCATCACATTCTGCTTACACTTCTGGCAATTCACTGCAATGTTTTTACAAACATATAATTACAGACAGAGAGCATATATGTTCAGGGAAATTTTTATCAGTTTCAAAAAGTTAAAGTTATATAAGAAGGCAGGATTCAACACCATTTTTTTTAAAGTTCACATTAATTGTTTAAAATATTATACAGGAAGGTAGCTTTTCCACTGCCTCCATGTTTTTCCTCAGGACACCTGCATTTTGTGATGCTATATGGTTAAAGCCAATATATTGATTCTCAGTCCACACCTTATTAAAACTAACACAAATTTGACCACATTTATCATCTGTTTAACAAGTGGTTCACCAATGTGTTCATGGACCACTCACCGGAGGATGAGCAGGCGCCGTTGGAGATAACGATCGAGTCGATGGCTATGTCACTTAGCTCACCACTGCCCCTTACTCCAGCAAATCCCACCTGTAACCATAGCAACCAAATCAACCCAATTACCTTTTGTAAAGATTGACTCAAATTTCCAAAGTGATGGTCCTTTGAAGAGAGATGATGATGACTGATGATTGACTACAAATCAATTATATTCATCTACAGACATCCTAGTCACCAGATGACACCACTCAACAGAGGTTACTTTAGCCAGGAATATTCCATTGGTCAACTTATGCAACTAATGTCTTTCTTTCCTTCTTTATTATCATTATTTTTATTTTTTTTTGGGGGGGTACCCATTTTAAACAGACCTGGGGAGTAAAGCTGCTGTTCTCTAATGACATAATTTATACAGCTAAAGTGTTGACTGCAAACTAACCCTTTCAATCCAAAATCTAAAATGACATTGGAGTGACCTTATTCTGGAATTTAAAAGGGTAATTTTTTTTCTTTTTTTCATTTTGTATTTCAAAGAGATTGTACCCTGTCATTGCTTGACAGAGTGACATCAACTTTGGCCTCTTTCCACTGATTCTGCTGGTCACTGGACAGGGTCCACCAGGGAGTGCCATCTCCTTGATTCTTCGTGTACACTCGAAGTGATCCTATCTGGTTGCCCCACATGTGGTACCAGAACTTGACGCATGCTGGGCCTGTGTAGGTGATCTCTGGAGTCTCAATACTAAAATACAAATTTGAAAATTATCATGTGACTGGTCATTGAATGAATATTTTTAACTTCCCTCTTGACTCTCTACATAAAATACAATGCATATAACATCCACGCATTCCCTCCTTTAGAAAAGGCAGTAACCCTCTCTCTCTCTCTCTCTCTCTCTCTCTCTCTCTCTCTCTCTCTCTCTCTCTCTCTCTCTCTCTCTCTCTCTCTCTCTCTCTCTCTCTCTCTCTCTCTCTCTCTCTCTCTCTCTCTCTCTCTCTCTCTCTCTCTCTCTCTCTCTCTCTCTCTCTCTCTCTCTCTCTCTCTCTCTCTCATTCACAGGCAAATTTGTCCAACATTTCATTTGAAAAGTATTATACATAGAAACTCAAAACTTGGCATGATTATTCTTCCACACATGAAGGCTTGAGTTAGTGTAATGAGGTTCAATGGTTTTGAAAATTATGTAAATTAAGGCCATTTGACAATTTAAATCTTGACCATCTCCAAAACTATTACAGGTACAGGTAACCAATCCAACTTCCATTAATATGTTTTTAACACAGCACATTTTTGTAATTTACATGTGACCACTGAAGGTCAAAGGTTACTGCCATTTTGCCATTTGAAATTTTCATCTAGCCACATTACTCGGTCAGTTATTATCCAATTTTGATCATGTTGGGCTCAAATTATAGATATTGCAACAAGGCCAGTTTTTGTGATTTGCATGTGACCACTAAAGGTCAAAGGTCAAGGTCACTCGTGCCTTTGAAACTTTATTCTGGCCATAACTGTCAATTTTTATCCAATTTTAATTGTATAAGACTCCAATTGTAGGTATTGGAAAAATACACTTCTTTGTAATTTACATGTGACCTCTAAAGGTCAAAGGTCAATGTCATTTTTGCCATTTGACATTTGCTTCTGGCCATAACTTGGTCAATTTTTATCCAATTGTGATCATATTGGTCTCAAATTGTAGATACTGCAACAAGGCCAGTTTTTGTAATTTACATGTGACCTCTAAAGGTCAAAGGTCAAGTTCACTCGTGCCTTTGAAATTTTCTTCTGGCCATAACTGTCAATTTTTATCCAATTTTAATTGTGTAAGACTCCAATTGCAGGTATTGGAAAAATACACTTCTTTTAATGTACATGTGACCTCTAAAGGTCAAAGGTCAATGTCATTTTTGCCATTTGACATTTGCTTCTAGCCATAACTTGGTCAATTTTTGTCCAATTGTGATCATATTGGTCTCAAATTGTAGATATTGCAAGGAGGCACATTTTGTAATTTACATGTGACCTCTAAAGGCGAAAGGTCAAGGTCATTTGGATCTTTGAAATTTTCATCTCACCATAACCCATTTTGACTCCATATGATCCCCTGATCATCCAAATTAGTGAATGCAATACCGGGGGATGCATTGGTGGCAATAACTGTCAACTTTCATCCAATTTTAATCACGTTGGACGCCAGTTATAGGTATTGGAACACTGCACATTTTTGTAATTCACGTGTAAACTCTAAAGGTCAATGTCACTTGGCCATTTGAAAGTTTTATCTGGTCATCACTTCGTTAATTTTCATCTGATTTGGTTCATGTTGAGCTTAAATTGTAGGTGTTGTAACACTGTACATTTTTTTGTAATTTACATGTGACCTCTAAAAGTCAAGTCAAGGTCATTTGGGCATTCAAATTTTTATCTGGCCATAACTTGATAAAAATTTCATCCAATTTAAGTCATCTTGGGCTCAAATTGTAGATATAGCAACACTGCACATTTCTGTTATTAAATGTGATGTCTAAAGGTCAAATGAAGAATCTGCAGTTTGATTAAGACTGTCAGTTTGATGGATCCTGGCCCCAATAAGAGGTTAATTGCTTTTTATTTTGGAAAAACAGAAAATACGTATTTTTTACTGGCAACCATACCACTAGCACTCATGTGTAACCATACCACTGGCACTCATGTATAACCATACCACTGGCACTCATTTATAACCATACCACTGGCACTCATGTGTCATGTATGTGCATTTTGGGTATTTAAATGCAAGTTTTTTTTTGTTTATAAATAATTTACACATATAGCCCTTCATTTAAATACAAGCTACCAATATAGGAATTTTACATGTGAATGGTCACTGTATAATTTGGTGAACAAATATGGCAGTACTTACTTAGCCTTGTAATTAGTGAATATGTTGGTGGCTTCTATGTAGATGTAGGAGATGCCACCCTGAGCACTGCTGGGCCCTGTATTGGCAGTTGGAGTACTGGAGCTATACCTTGTCCAGTCAAAGTTGTCATTAGTTTGTTGCACCATGTTGCACAGACCCGACTCAAATGTACACTGCCAGGGTAGGTTCCCAGTCCCACCAGCTGCAGAGTAAATATCAAGATGGCGAAAATTATGACAAAACAAAACAAACAAAAACAAGAACAAAACAAAATAAACAGAGATAATAGACATCCAATAATGCACACATCCTCCTTGCAATTAGTTCTTTTATCTTAACTCATTCCATACCAGTCCCTGATTTTTCTGTACATTTTCATAGCTAGATTTAAGATGACAATTGCATATTTAAATTTTTTATGAAAAGAGCTTTCATTCAAGTACCAACATGCCTATAGTCTCAAGTCAGTGGTTCTAGCACTGCCTGACAAGTCATGCTGCAGCTGCCACAAGGGCAGCTGCAGCATAACTTGCCAGGCAGTGCCAGAACCACTGACCAAGGCCTGTCACCATAGTATGGAATGAGTTAACACACAAAGAAGATGAAAATTAGACAAAGGAAAGAAAAAAACATGTGCTCCATGATAAAATGCAATTTATGCCTCATTTGACCCCTTTTTAAACACAAAAAAAGATGAAAATTAAAGAAGGAAGGAAACAAGATGTGCCCCATGGTAAAAAATGTAATGTTTGCCCCACTTTACCCTTTCTTTAAAAACGGTATTTTAATCAGACATGAATAAAAATATTAATTGCTAACTCGCATCAATTTCTACTGAGGTGTAAAGTTCTCGCGACTTCACTACATTGGATAACCTTTTTTAATATTACAAAAGGTAGTAAAAAGAACATCTCCAACAATTAGATCTCTCAGACTCAATAAAGACTGACACATATTTCAGATTGGCCCTCTTCCTCACTAGCTTTGGCCTAGTAGCCTTCTTAGGGGACAGCAGGAGGTGACTTTATTGCTGAAAATTGCTCATTAAGTACTACAAATGATGATTCACCCTACTTCATGTTCTGGCCAGAAGTGACATCACAATAACCATTCTAATTGATAGTGTCAGAGTTCATTGAATACAAAGTGTCTATGATAGTCAATATGAATATAATGTCAATAAAAGTCTCACAACAGTTGCTTAGTTATCTATTGTTTGTGTGATATTTTATACAAATATTGCCTCTTTTACTGGGCAATAGTCCAAATCCATTAACCTGAGAGGTGGTGGCATCCTAGCTCAACTATTGCCTGAGACAACAGGTTGGGGGCAATGGTCAAGCTATTGTTACTTTTGCAAGCCACAGGTTAAATGCCCTTGACCTTTGGTCTTGGGCAACAGTCAAGTTGGGACACTACCACCTCTGGAGTATATATGGATTTGGACTATTGTCCAGTAAAACAGGCTATATCAGTTTTATTAAGTTTTGAATAAAATTCAACATATAAATGGAGACAGACATTTCAGCATTTTAAAGACACACTTTAATTAACAGTATCCAGTGAGCATGTGGCTTGCAAAAATAACAGTAGCAGTCAGAGTGGTGTTGCCACCACTTAAGTTAGGCTACATTGTTCTAATTTAAAATGAGGAGCACCTCAACACTTAGATGAAACTGAAAATATTAAAATTTGCCTGGGCAATAGTTTTTAGACTTTTACCTGGCGCATCGATAAGAAGCAGGCAATAGTCCATTCCTAAAGGCTGGTCACATGTTAGCATTAAGCCAATGATATCAAAGATCTACTACCCAAAATTTAATAAATTATAATAATTTCTTTTTCTGGAGTCTTGTCCATGCATATGGTAGGCCTAAATGCTGTCATTGTGCGAGACTTTTATCTTTTAACTTTTAAAGACAATTTAAAATCATGGATTCACAGTATCACCACCTGGTGTGCAATTTGATTAAATTAATCCTCCCACAAGCTGTGTACATTTCCACCGAGTTTCAGCACAATGAGAGTGAGGGTCTTGTAGAAGTCAATAATGGGTAAAACACCCAAAAATTTGTAAAGAAAATAATAAAAATTGCAGTGCCACCTGTTGAACAAAATAAGGTCAGGGTGTGTGTCCCCATGTAATTTCAAAGCAATTGGCACAGTGGCTTTGAAGAAGATTTTTAAAGATTTTCACAAAACATTAAACAAAAAAAAATGGAAGTCAATGAAGCATGATCATTTGAAAAACTTGGTCGAGACCCACAAAAGGTACATCCTTGTCAAGTTTGAAATGAATCTGGTTAATAGTTTTGGAGATGTGGAAAATGTGAATTTCCATTGCAATCCCCACTGACTTACATAGTAATCAACAGGAATATTAATGCATGCATTAACCGACAAGTACTCAAAATGAAAAATTAATTAAGAGATCCCAAGTACAGTGGTCCCTGTGTTGAGAGACTTCCACTAGGGCAGGTCAAATAACATGGAAAAGATAGCACAGTGTTCTAAGAGATAAAAAAGATTAAAAAGATGTGCAGTCTCTCATTGGAGGGGTCTCTCAAGACAGGTACCACTGTATCACTATTTCGAGAAGAAATCTGTTTGCCCCACCCACAAGCTACATGCATACTGGGGTGCCCAATTGTTGGACAGCTAAGCGCAAGGTTGCGTTCATTGCCAGGCTGAAAGTTAAATTACATTTACTGATGTTGTTTGGCACTGCCGCTGAAAAGACCAAACACTATGGGTTGTTGGTGCATGTTCCTTGTCAAATCACACTCTTTGGATTGCAAACCAAGCTACATGTACATATCCAAGAAGTTTCCATGAGGACCTCAGGTTGCTGGAAAATTTGACTGGTTTCTAACCGAGTTTTGGGGCAAAAACCAGGGTTGAGTACAGTCTTTGGTGTATCCCCATGTGTTTATTTATGATAATTAATCTGACAAAAGATGTAATTAACACCAGTGGTGCACACTGTTAACCTTGTGTACATCTATGATGATGATGACAGGGAAGAGTTCTTGTTTAGCCTACAGTTATATCAGTTGGCATAGATTCATCACTGTTTACACAAGATAATAGAGTCAAAAAGGGAGTAGCCATAGCATTTCATAAGGTGGTCTTGGTTTCTAGATGCTGGTATCTAGCATGTCAAACACAATCTGAGTGAGGATTCTGGAAAAGAAGTTGAAAATAGCCTGAACGCATGAACATTTATAAAAAAAAAAAAAAAAAATGGAAGCACCACCTGTTGAACACATTAAAGTCTAGAGTCCCAAGAAGTATCCCTGTACAACTTTCAAGTTATTGGCTTGGTGGTCATGGAGAAGATTTTGCTAAAAGATGAACAAAAAGTGCATTATAAAGAAATCCAAAATCACTGGACCATTACTATTTGAACAAACTTGGTAGAAACCCACCCAAGATACATCCCCATTAAGTTTCAGGCGAATCTGGCTGACTGTTTTGGACACTTTAAAAAATACTGTGAATTGTTGACAGACAGACGGACAATGGACCATACTATAGCCTTAGCTAACTGAAAAGTCAGCTGAGGAATATTTATCGCCCAGGAAAATTCCAAAAAGAAAATAATAGAGTAAAGATATACTTACAGCCTGAACAGGTGCCAGATCTGATGTTCATGTTGTCTATGGCAATGTCACTAAACCTGTCATAGCCACGCTGGGCAATAAACCCAATCTGACAGCAACAAAAACAAGAGTGTTTGTCATGAGTCCAACAAGACTGGATACAGTGAAACCTCATTATAACAACACCCAGATATCCGACATATTCAATATAGTGACACAAATTTTCATGCAAAAGGGTTTGTTTTCTTTGTTATTTGATTCATTTGTCTGACATATTCAGTTATCCAACACATTTCTTAGGGAACAGATGGTGTCATTATAATCAGTTTTCACTGTACAACATTATATGTAATAGTTTATGTGGGTGAGATGCATCAGTGCACATGAACATGAACAATGGAGAGTCCTGAAAACTTTGATAAATTTGTATAAAATGTATATTCCACAATTGACTGAGCATTTTAGAATTTAAGTATGCAAAGCACTAAGTGTGACTGAAAAACTTTCTTTTAAACATGTTTCATACAAAGTGTATCCCTGGTTTCTGTGGACATTTTTTAGGGAAAATGTTTGTCTTCCTAGTGAACTTCTTTGTAAAATACCCACACCAGAGGAGGACATCAGGCAAGACCACTGGGGCGTGACTTGTGTATTAAGTTATTAACAGGCCATTGTTCTTGTATTCTAGCACATGAGATATTAGTCAACATGAATTAGCATTGGAATTGTCAAGGCATCAAGACATATGTTTAGAAAAATGTCCATATGTTAGCCTCCTCTAGACCTGATCAACCATTTTCTCCTAGTTTATTTATTTTACTTTATAATCAATGAATCAATTTTAAATCAATGTATTTATCTATTTTTTTAACACTAAAATGCAAAAAGGTCATCTAAAATGGAATTTACATTATTTAAAAAGTGCAAATGTGATCCGCAAGTTTTGGAAAAATTTTAACTTAAAATCTTACCAAACATGTCACGTATGCCTTTCATTACAAAACAAAATCATTTTGCCTTCAGTATCTGCATTGTGCACTCGCAAAAGGGGGGAAAATTCAGAACTATCAAGACCTCTAGGAATGTTTGCTGCGACAGAGCCATGAGTTGAACTTGTCAATACACTTATAAGAATGTGTTTACAGGTCTATATCTGTTAAAATATTATGTTCATTTCGAAAGTTGTAAAGATGACAGGATTATCTTATTATGGTTACTGTAGTTTATTGATTCTAAACATCAAAAGGGATCCAAGAAGATCATTAACTCATTCCACCCTGATGACGCTTTTTCCTGCTAATATCTAAATGTCGTCTGCTAATTGTATTTTACTAATTTAGGGATTATTTTTCAATATTTTGGATGAAACTTGCATGGAAGATCATTCCAAATTATATGCCCATGGTCAACAGCTTTCCTTGGCGCGCTCTGGGCGCCCAGAGCGCGCCAAGGAAAGCTGTTGACTCAGTCTTCTATCAGGGTGGAATGAGTTAAACTGAAAAAGCAGATTTAGTACTTTTTCGCAAATATGGAAAATGAAGTTTTAATAATTGCTGGTCTGACATGCCTACCCTCTCATTTGCATTCACAGTGACATCCACTTGGTCCTGAATCCAGCTGTTTCCTTTGTCTCCACTGATTATCTTGAGAGGGTTTCCTTGCCCCTGACTTTCACGGTATACATTCAGCTGTCCCATTGTGTTTCCATACATATGGTAGTACCAGGTCACACACACAGGTCCTGAGGTGGAAATAGCTGGGGTCTCAATGCTGTAAGGTGGAAGACATAAACATGTGATCAATGTACAATGTGTTCCAAAGTGCTTGCTAAAAGGGCATATTTGACACACTTGTCTCCATGGTAACAGCACTTGCTTCCTGTGTCATAGAACATTTTTATCAATAAATAAAATTAAGTGATGTTTCTCCTCCAGGTGTCTCCCCCTAGCAACAGATGAATACCAGGGGGAATCTACTGGTGGTGCCACCTGCAGGTGATATGCTCCATTTGACAGGAGTTTTGTTTTCAACATTGCTTCAGACACTGAACGAAGACTCTGCCCAGGAATCATAAAGATTGCAAGGAGTAGGTTCGGTTGAGCAGGCAAACTTGTTCTGTATATTAGATTGTGCACTTTGTGCTGTAACACCTCTGATGGCTATAAATAGCATATAATGAGTACTCATTTACTCTTCCCTCCCTGAATCACTCAAAACCAGCTGTTGGTAAAATTCCATCTGTTTCAATGTTTTCCACTACATGTAATGTCATCAGTAATGAGAAACAATTTGAGTGAGAATTGTAGATGACACCTACCAATATAACATGCTCCAGGTCAACAGCTATCTTTGGCACCCAACCCACATCAAGGATAGCTGTTGACTCAGTCTTAATATACGGGGAAAGGGTTAAAAATGTGCTCAGTGTCCTTGGTATTGTAAGTTTGTTTTTGTGATAACCACAGGACATCAGTGGTTAATCTTCTGTGATTTGAGGATACATGTATATCACTGATCCAATAAACTTTTGCACAAAGAATGTACTGGAGCCATGGACAACTTTTAACTCATTATCCACCTCCCTTAGTAGTCACAAGTAGCTTCCGACAGCTATCACTCACACTATCTCCCTCCTTTAACAACCAAAAACCGCCCGATTCACACGATGCTACAGACAGACGGTGTCATTCATATGAAGTGCACAGGCCATTTAAAAAGATCAGCCTGTGAGACTGAAGACTGTTCAGGTCTATGTTATGCCTGCTAAATGGAGCAATCTCCAAGTATCCTCCATTCCACTGTGTCTGCCCTTTGGCTTCTTGATCACTCGGTCTTGAAATGAATACTTCCAAATTTCATGAAAAGTTATCAATACAAGAGGAAGCTGGTTTTAAAAAGGAACCTGGTCCATCATAAGATATACATCTCTGATAAAAATTTGGTAAAGCTACAGTGATTATTTTTTGAGATATTGCAGTAAGGTCATCAGGGTTGATGCCACTCAGATGGCCTTCAAATAAATACATTAAAAGCTCCACAAAATAATCAGAGGAAGCCAGTTTTATACAGAACCTAGTCAATCACAAGGTGCATCTTTGATAAAAATTTGGTAAAGCTACAGTGAAAATTTTTTGAGATATCGCGATTACGTCCACAAGATGGACGGACAGACGATTCAGGGGAAGACAATACTCTCTGGCACTTTATGTGCTGAGCCTCAAGGGTAATGACATACAGCTTACTCTGCTTTAGAGGCAAATCAATGTCGTGAATATTTTAAACCTATTTTTGTATAATACCCAAAAAGGACAGGGTGTTTACAGGCCTCTAAAAGGGGATAATGCAGCATTAGTCAGCAGGAAAACTACGCACTAAATATAGTGATGGCAGGTTTTTCAAAAAAGGTTGGTGTGTCATAGGAGTGGTCTATCTGGACTGCCAAGTCCTGCTACACTTACACTGCTCTGTCATTCATGTTACGCGAGTCTGCTTCCATGTACATGTACGAGCTGCCTGTCTGTGCTGAGCTGGGACCCGTGTTTGCAGTTGGCGTACTACCTTGTCGTGTTGTCCAATCAAAGTTGTCATCTGTTCGCTGTTGCATGTTGCAGAAATTACCCTCAAAGTCACAGGTCCAGGGTAGAACGATGCCTCCTGTCAAAAAGAAAAAAAATGAATTTCCATGGCAGTTATCCAGGTTTCCCAATATCGCTACATTTCATCAGGGCTGTGCAACTGAAGCATTGTAGCAAAATTTTACTACAAAGCTCTTCAAAATTGCTACAGATTTTCTCTAAAATAAGTGTTTCTTATGTAAAGAAGTGGAAAAAATGCTACAAGTAAAGAACATTATGCTACAAAATCTTTCAGCTGGACAGCACTGTTAATGTACACTATCAACAAGTGATTCCTCAATATTTGTATATTTTTCTGATATTCGAGCCAGTCTGGTACCCTGTCATATGATCACATGGGTTAATTAACATTCAGATGTTTCATTACCTGCCCATTAACCCTTTCACTGCCAATTACTTCTGACTGGGTCAGTACCTTCCCCTAACACTCTTGGGGCACAGCACCCAAAGTGCACCAAGGAAAGCTGTTAACCTGGACCATTCTTATGGTCTTAGCTACTGTAGGGATGTCATGGAAAGCTGTTGATTTGGGTCATTCTTATCGTCTCAGCTGCTTTAGGGATGTCAAGGAAAGCTGTTGACCTGGATAACTCTTAATGTCTCGTCTGCTTCAGGGATGTCATAGAAAGCTGTTGACCTGGATCCTTCTTTTGCTCTCAGCTACTGTAGGGATGTCAAGGAGAGCTGCTGACCCAGACAATTCTTGTGGTCTTGGCTACAATACACTTGCTAATACTTCAATGAAAAGTCAGTTTACAAAGAATCTGAATCTAATGTTGTTATGTCAGTTTGACTTTTGCCACAATTGGCAATGAAAGAGTTAAGTAGAGTTCTCAGACATCAGGGCAAGTTACTGCTGCCAGCTTTCTTGGCATGTACATTTTCACTCGTCAAAATTTTCTTATCTTGGGCAACTGGGCAACTCTTCATGCAAACTGAATTCCCCTTAAACATCATTCATACTACATTTGGTATACTAAACTGCAGTGTCAAACTTTGGCTTTACTTCCACTTACCTTCTAACAATGTCACACTTTAGAACAAAAACTTAGGGACAAAAAACTTCAAACAATTTTTCAACACAAGAGGAGCCTTGACTCAGCTGAAGAATTGTAGATTTCTTGGTGTACATACATAGACCTACATACTATGTATACTGTACACTTCCCTGTTACAAGACTATCCCAACTCAATGATGTACATGTATATTTGACCTGTCAAACAAGGCCTACTGCCCACAGATATGGTCAGATATATATTGTCGACCTGTCAAACAAGGCCTAAAGCCTACAGGTGTGGCCAGACATATTATAATGCTGATATGTCAAACAAGGCTCGAGGCCTAAAAGTATGGCCACACACATAATGCTGTAGATTGACCTGCCAAACAGAAAATACTATGTTTAGGCAGTATCAAGGTATAAATTTAGTCAAATATGATATCCGTTACTTTCAGTTTCTTTCCAATAAAAAAAAGCAAAATTAAACTCGAAGTTCTAGGCAGGGCAAGTGGCCACCCACAAAGTGTACAAACCTTCAAAAAGTAGTTTTATGGCCTATATGCCATGGGTATGGGAAAGCACTAAACATTTACATGACTGTAGTCAATATTAAGAACTAAGAGTATGTTTTGCAGGTGGAGTTCACAGTTCAAAGCAAAACTGTTTGCCTGAAATTATAAAGAAATAAAGTTAAAATTTAGTTTTGTGAGACAGAACTAGACATACATGTAAGCAACAATAAATGAAAGTCACAAACTGAAGGAAAATTGACATTGTTTTCATTAAAAAAAAATAAAAATAAAAATCACGTTCTTTGTGCACCTTGTAACCTTGGCCCCATTTTGAAAAAGTGTTAAAAAGTGACATAAAACAAAGAATGTGGTGCATTTTGTGAAGGTGCATTGATAGTTACCACCAATTGGAACCTAAATGAAATAAGATAAAAAAGCACAATCAATGGAAGGAACAAAACTGAAATATAAAACTTCAAAAAAAACGGACACAAACTAAGATGTGTACGTCACATGATACAATATGGCAGACTGGAGACAGGTCATTGGTTGAGATGGTTCCACAAGAGAAATTTATGAATCAGCTAAGCTTTGTTATATGTGTGTGAGTGTGTGTTAGGCAAGTCCACAGATTGAAACTAATTGAAAAACAGACAGTACACTTTCAGCCACATTTTTACTCCAGAGTAAAAATCACTTCACAAAACTGGATTGGGAGAGTACCATTGTATTTGTGTCATTTTGCCCAGAACCACTTCCTAGTAGTCATTACCCTTTTCTGCAGTCCGAACTCTTTACGTTCCATACGCTGACCTGTCCCTGTCTAATCTGTATACATATGGAAGTACTATTGTCCATATTGCACACGTTACTCTGTAAAATTTTGAAATAGGCTGTATTAGCCCAAATAAAATGAAGGGTCTTCAGCGGGTAACTACTCAGAACATGTTTCGGAGCCTATTACCCTATGACATCCTATCACAGAGATGGCCACCTGTGAACACAATTTAGAAGAAGCAATGCATACATGTATATAGTGCTGTAGTGAAAGTTCCCTTTTGTCAATGTTGTAACATGGATGCTCTGTCATAATTTTTTACTTTGGGGCTACCTTTGTAAGAACATTAAAGAAGCTCAGAGTCTTGATCTTGTGTCAGTGTTAATGCTTGCAAATTGAAGTGCCATCCCACACCAATTCATCACAGGAAATTTATGAAAAAACACAAAGAAAAAACAAAAACCTAAAATGATACGATGATCTAAAGGACATACGTGTCCCTCATCATGCTATCCTCATTTAACATCTATGTCATGACTGAAATGGCACTTAAAATATGAAAAAATATGCCCCCAAAAGGACATGTTTAGGGTATGTGACCAAAAAAATTGGCCATGGTCATACAAAATAATGCATACATAGCTCTTTCAGGCTCTTGCAAAATGCTTCTGTGATGCAAATATCGATATCCAGGCATCAATGGTACCTAAATATAAACAAAAATGCCAAAAAAACCACACATATTCTGGAGCCTGTCACCTTAACAATGGACCAAGATCATCCCAGGCCAGCTGGGACAAAAACAGGATATATAATGCATCTATGGCATAAATTTCACCATTGTACATAAAATGGTTCTAAAAATATTGTGAAAGATGACAAACATATGCATGTTCTGGGGCCCCGTGACTTTTAACACAGGTCAAGGTCATCAACAAGACTGACTGCACAAATGAGCATATAATGCATATATGGTATAAATTTCATCCTTGTGTATGAACTTTAAACAGTTCTAAAGATATCATAAAAATGTCCAAAATAGGCATGTTCCAGGGCCCAAGACCTTAAAAATGTTTTCGTCAAGATTATCAACAAGCCATATTGCACAAAAGGAGAATGTAATGCATGCATGGCATGTTTCATCATTGTACGTAAATCAGTTCTGGAGATATTGTCTTTGATGGTGAGAGGATGGACGGCAGGACACACCCTCAGTCCCTTGCCCTGACTTACCTCAATGTCCCATATACACTTGGGGGGGGGAGGGATTACATAAATATAAAGTCTCGGTATCTATCAATATATTGATGATGTTGGCTAGAAGTATGCTACACAAAGTCGGCAAAATGTTAATTCCGTACTCCCTCTTTATAACGCTGGTGTTGGGATCCACAGGGTATACCGTGTTATAGCAAAACCACCTTATAACAGAGGGACTTTTAACAAAGAAGTAATGGGAAAACTATTTCAGTGGGAGCCATGATACCCACCATGTTATATGAGAAACTGCCTTGTAACGAGGGGTGTTATAAAGAGGGAGCACTGTATCTTTAACATACAGATACTGAGAACTAGGTAAATATTGGATAATTTCCACCTGTGTGGTAATGGTTTTATTTTATAAAAGGTCTTTACTCTCTTCTATTAAGACTGAAACTTAGCTCAGATTTTGGGCCTTAAACGTTTTACAAAACAAATATTAATACGAAATGATAACAGAATGTTCAAAATGTTAGCCTGAGAATATTGTGTCTCTATCACTTCTCCCTACATGTTTGTACAGTAAAAACTTGTAATAATGACACAATCTGTCCCCTAACAAATGTGTCGGATGACTGAATATGCCAGATAAAGGAGTCGAATAACAAAGAAAATAAACCTTTTCCCACGAAAATTTGTGTCATTATATTGAATATGTTGGATATCTGAGTGTCGTAATAATGAGGTTTCACTGTATGTTACTGCAAACTGCTTTACTTTTATGTTTGTAAAGTTTCACATCTTTGTACTTTTGCCATTTCACTGTAGTTTTAATTTCACAATTTTAGGCATGATTTCTCTTCATACAGTGTTTAGGTGCTATTTCACTGGTTTTATTTTCACGGTTTTGTGCCATCAGCAAAATAACCAAAAGTAAGAATACTATGAAATTAAAGCTATTTACAGTGTGTAAAATATACTTTAACAAAAGAAGTGGGAATATTTTAAAAGCAGTTAATGATATGTATAACTTTGGGTGAATTCTTGTAGTTTGACGAGAAAAACACCAGCAGGAAACTTATAGATTACACGCCTCCTTGTCTGCCCTTCTCACTCTAACGATTTTAAATGACCTCAGTTAGTATTCCAGGGCCTAACAGCTTGCATATGATGCAGGGAACATGGACAGGGGGCAGCACCACAGACACACTTCCTCACCAGAACAACTTCCCTGTTTTACCATCAGGTCGTCAATAGCGATGTCTCCTTCCGCTCCATTGCCAATGTAGCCTGTGAACCCAACCTGTAACCATGGCAATGACATTTAATGTACCCAATGACCTCAACCATCAGCATGACAAAGATAACATTATCCTGTCAATTTGTCTGTAACCATGGCAATGATAACACATTGTGTATTATTATACATTTTCTTGACAAAAACAACAAATATGTCCACATCTAATTAACAAAACTGAAATGCAGACTGTCTCTTATGGGTGTTTTTACACAAGATAGCACCAAATAGTTACATAGACATGTTCATCAGCTTTATTGTTAGTTTTCCTCAAAGGACTTGATGTAAATCCCATTTAAAACAAATAAGCTCAGGTTTCAAATATTTTCTTTACATTATTATTAGAGTCTCTAACATTAGAAAATTTTTTTCCATGGCAAATGGGTACAATGTTTAGGCAGGTGCATGGTTGAAAATAAGGAATGTGAAAATGAAACTGACATGCATCATGCTAATTAACTATTAGTTTTTCACAGAGAGCCCCACAGCAACCTTTACTTTTGGGGGGCCACTGAAGTCTTCAATCATTATACACTGGTATTGGAACATGAATGTTGATATGTTTTGGTAACTCTTGAATCTCTTTGCTGTCACTGTTGGGTTGAAGTTTATGAATATTGGGAATGTTTTTCTAAACTATTTGATGAATACTACATTGACTATGTTGTGCTGTGGGCTGTGTTCTCCAACTAAAAGTTATAATGGAGGTAGAGTGTGTTTATAATGTTCCATATTCATAAACATTTTAAAAACGATGTAGGCCTACTTTCTTCTTTTGCTGTAAAATCTGAATTCTGTCTGAAACATCCTTATCTGAATATTGTCTGAAATCTAGTCTTTTCAGCCACTATTCAGTCCTTTTCAGCCAGATTTCAGTCAGATTCAGCAAGAATTCACAGCGCTTCAAGTAGAATTCAGAAGGTACAACCAGATTTCATTTAACTTCAGCCAGTATTCAGATATTTTCAGGCAGGATTCAGATCAGATTCAGCCAATATTAAGATAGTTTCAGGCAGGATTCAGATCAGATTCAGCCAATATTCAGATAGTTTCAGACAATATTCATATAGTTTCAGCCAGCTTCAGCTATAATTCAGGCAACTTAAGCCTTAATTCTGCCTGGATTCAGAAAGTTTCAGCCAGAATCCCAGGACTTGTAAATGGAACTATCTTGGACAGATGTTCCTGTTTAGGCATAGAGGTATTGAAAATTATATTATTGTCCCAAATTTGTAAGATTTTATGGTCTATAAAGCTAACATTTGTCATTATGAAAATTGCTTTATAAATTATACAACTTAGTAAATGGTATACAGTTGCTTTCTGCGTAAGGGAATTATTTAAAAGAACATTCTGATTTGAATATATATTCGTTAGGTTTTAAACAATCTCCATGTTTGTTCAATTTTACAAATTACAAACAAAAAAGTTTTACATCAATTCTCCACAGTTTTCCCATGTTTAAAAATAGAGATATAGAGGTGCAGCACGAAAACCCCTAAAAGTGTTTGTATTCACCCCTAATTTTGGTACGCAATTAAAACTCAGTAATTTTTAAATTTTTCTGAAGTGATTCAGACAAAATTCAGGTGATCTGAATAATGCTGAAGTGATTCAGATGAAATTCACGAAGATCTGAATACTGCTGAAGTGATTCAGGCAATAAAGTGCCTCAGATGAAATTCAGGAAGATCTGCATATTGCTGTGATTCAGACAAAATTCAGAAATATGTAAATGTTGCTGAAGTGATTCAGACAAAATTCAGAAAGATTTCAATATTGCTGAAGTGAATCAAACAAGATTCAGAAAGATCTGAGTATTGCTGAAGTGATTCAGATCAGATTCAGATACATCAAAATGCTGCTGAAGTGATTCAGATAAAATTCAGATACATGTGAATATTGCTGAAGTGATTCAGACTAAATTCAGCCAATCTGAATTTAGTTGAAGTAATCTAGCTGGAATTCAGCCATATTCAGACAAAATTCAGAAAGCCCCCATAAACCTTCAGGCCAGATTCAGCCGACTTTTTGTGCTTCAGCCAAATTCAGCAAAATTCAGTCAGTTTTCAGCAAAGATTCAGATATTGCGGATTGTCAAGGAAGTCAGGAGAACCAAAAAGTGACAGGCGGACCATGTCAATTTTTATTTTTGGCACAAGTGATAAAACTTTGGTTATAAGTGGTTAAAGGCCTATATGTTTTAGAAAGGAAAAGTCAGTAGTTAATGAAGACTATTTCAAAGGTTGAGAGGACCGGTGACAGCCTGTCTCAAGTCGGGAGTAAAATTTGTTTCTTTACACTGGTATTGGGACATGAATGTTGATATGTTTTGGAAACTGTTGAATCTCTCTGCTGTCATTGTTGGGTTAGAATTTTTAAAAATGGGTAATGTTTTTTCTGAACCAAAAGATGTGTACCTCAATGTCACTTTTTATTTATTTGTCCCATAATACGATGACTCAATTGACTTACTTTAAGCAGCTAATCCCTGACCATGCTTAAAAATACAAAATTTCCCGTACCTGGTCATTTTTGAAAATGGTGATGTCCACACGCATATCCATCCACAGGTTCTGGCTGCTTCCAGAGTAAATTTTCCACGGGTTTCCTTGGCCACGAGTACTGCTGAAGAGCTCTAAACGACCCAGATTACCCCCATACATGTGGTAGCTGAATGAGACGCAGACCTGCCCATTGTAATTCAGTGGAGGCGTCTGCAGTCTAGAAAACGAAGCACAGTTTCTTTATGTACACATCAGCTGAATTCTTGTGAAAATTATTATATTCATATTCCTCATGAAATGGACTTTTATTCAGGTAGCAGCATACCCAATAAAAAATCAGTGGCTTTAGCACTGCCTGGCAAGTCACGCTTCAGCTTTGACAGGACAGCTGCAGCATGATGTACCAGGCAATGCTAAAACCACTGACTATAAGGCCTTTACAACACTGCCTCTTCTTGGCTACTCACCCTGTCTTTTTGCTATCTTTTAAAATAGGTCAAGACTGGCATAAAATTTTTCACTTGTTTACAACCAGGCACCTTCAAAGTCCTCTGCTCTTAATTATCATGCATTTGCTGTTCCATCCAGAACCTCTAATTTTTAAAGCCAAATATAAAACCAACTTGAAACATTTTCTTGTTTGAATTTGTTACAAACATGAATATTTTGATGTAAAGATTAAGCAGATCAGGCCAGAACAAAATTGATGACAGTTCTATGGGTCACATATAGTGTAACAATGTTTCATATAGTGTAACAATGTTTCATATATTGTAACAATGTTTCATATATTGTAACAAGGTTGGGCTGGAGATTGTCATCTTGGCAGCAGTGACAATATAGGTTAAGCAACCACTCAAAGCTGGTTTTAAATTTTTGACACATAAACTTTTGTGAACTGCATTGAGAATAATAACAAAGCAAAAATGTTATAGTAAACAGCCAAAACCACACACATGTACAATCAATAAAATAATTTTGGGCATAAAAATTCACTAGTCAATTGAATAATTGATAATTTGCCTGTCAGGACACTATATCATCACTGTTGCATCATGGGATTTATATTAGGCAAAGATGCCCCAGTGTTCATGTAGGCAAAAAGATGACAAAACTGTACGTCCTTTGATCTTGACACCAACGTGATTTGCATTATGTCTACATCACAATATTCCTATTCTCATTGGGCATATCATAACGACTGAATTTTCTTGTCAGATTTACTTTGACAGCTTCAAGTTGTCTCCGCTCATATGCCTGTTTTTCATTTCGCAAAGTCTAAAATGTTTATCCATGACAAAAAGTCTCTGTCTCTCTGTGTGTCTGTCTGTCTGTCTGTAACCACTTACATGGCTCTGTCCCCATTCATGCGAGGGTTACTGGCCTCTGTGTACACATAGTACATGCCTTGCTTGGCAATGGATGGCCCTGTATTTGGGGTAGTGGTGGAGCCACTCAATCGGGTCCAGTCAAATTGATCATTACCAGTTGATTGGACCATACCACAGATATTAGGATCTTCAAAAGTACAGACGTAGGGCAGATCTCTGGCCCCTAAAATTGAAACAAATATATGTAAATGCTACAGACAAGATATAAACATGATGCAGTCACACTTGTTTCCACCGACAGATCAAATGCCAAGTGCCAAGCAATTTCGTTCACATGTACTTTTTATTGACATCATCCGAATACTTTGCATCAATGTCTGACATTTAGCCAAGTTCTGATATCAGCAACAAAATAAATTACATTTCCAATTGATCTTCCACAAAGAACTTTATCTGTCTGCATCTTCCTGCCTCAGCCATTACACCATTTAAAGGGATTTCACAGGCAAAACCCTGTGAAACTGGAAATTCTATGTCTATAATCATGATAATGGAACACATGCAGTTCAAAGTAATAGGCTGTATTTCATCTGTGCATCTTCTTGCCACCAAACTTAATGTCTCACTTTGTACAGTACACACATATTTAGCAATACAGTAAAACCATAAATAAAATGCCTCATTTTGTAAGGGTAGACCTGTTCAACAAAACTGTTGATTTCCCCAGGACCCTCAAAAATGCATACAGTTGCATAATATGACCAATAAACAGGTATTTATTTCAATTACAGTGCATATGGTTTTGTTTGTTTTTAGAGACCATATCAACATGCTGAAGCATAAGGTAGATATTCATCACAGGAACTTTGTTCCTTTCCTGTTACGGTTAGACTCAGGCAACATCTTTCCTTCATGTAGACTGGGTTTTAAGCATCCAACAGGATAAAGGAAACTTGTTCGCTGGGCCTTGCTTCTCAAAAGTGTCGCAGAAAATATATGTGGTTGGAAATACGAAACGATACCCCAGTGCCACATATCTGGTTGCAAACTGAAAGAATGCTTTTGAGAAACAAGCCCTTGTATGGCTGGAAGGTTAAGGTCAGTTCGATGGATAATCATTAATTAATTAATTAATTAATTAATTAATTAATTAAAAAATTTTAAATTTTTTTCGATTTGTTTATTTATTTTCAAAATTAGCATGAACTCATTTGGCATTTGAAATCTTATTTCTTTATCCCATGAGAGAACCACGTCGCAAACATTTTGGACCCTGGTAGGAAGTATTAATTGTCCACAAGTAATGAAAATATATACAATAAGAGGCCATGTATGGTCTTAATTACACATCGAGCTTCAGCAATGAGCATTACTTTTGTAAACAAGGAACACTAAAATAGCAACTTGTTTCCTTTCAACATGAAATTGAACCAAAAACCACTCAAATTGAACATTTCAAATGTCTACTTCATAATGTACATAAAGCATTATATGGGATGAATCATTCCACATCCAGAATTGCCTATTAACTTTGTGCCACTATGTAACCCTGATACGTAAAGCAAATTCCAATAGGACAAATTTCCTGTCATGGACAGAGCTGTTGATTCAATATTATTACATCATCCATGTAAATTAACCAGGTCTACCATGCAGGTACTTGAACAGATCCAATATGTGTGTACCTGGTCAGACTTGTACATTAACATTATAAAGCCATTTTATCTGTGTACATCAGACATGTCTGCTATAGCACCATATGGACGGAGCTGCAAACTTGACATCACTACATCATCCATGTACATGAAGCAAATTGAGCTCACCTGGGACATCATGGGACACATACACTTATACACAAAGTATACCTAGCAATTCAGGTACCTTACTATATGACAGATATCAGCAACAGACCACTGTATCAACACTTATCAAAACAAGCTAGTCTTTATGAGCACAGAAAACATTTATCACACAGTAAGAATTGCACATGTATCTACGAGCTTTCACTGTATCTGTAGTACATACCTTGATCCAGTACAGTTGTTTTTATATAAGACCTGGTTCACTTTTCACAAATTTACAATTAAGTAAGTAAAATTCAGACACTTTTGTCTGATCTGAGGGAAATGTTTTTAGAGTAAAGCAAAATTGTGTCCAGTGGCCTTATGATTGTGATGAGCTATGCCCAGAGCAATATCTAGTGAGTGCTGCCACCTGCTGGCTGTAATACTTGTTTATGGTGTAATCTGCATTGTGCACAAAGGCTTTTCTAGTGAATGCAGCCTCTACTAAGCTTTATACACCAGTCAATTCCATTGTGGTGATAGAATGGTACCTGCTGTATGCAATCACTGCATGGATCTTGAGCAGCCGAATTGCTTTTTGTGGTCACCAGGAACGGATGTAAGAGTCAATTTCTTTGTAAAATTTACCATTGGTGACACGTCACCGGCTGTATGTGGCCACTTTTTCTTGGCAGAAAGGGTGGCCACATACAGCAGGTACCACTGTACATGTACTTAAAATTTGAAACAGAACAAGCGCTCCTTTACAGCAAAAACTGCTGTCATATTTACATGTAGCTGACTAATGTTTAGTATGACAGCTCGGCACTGAAATAATGTTTGGAGTACTCAACTGTCTTTAGAACGTGGTCTGCAGAAGCAGCAGAGTCTGTCTGATAGGCATTATAATCCTGACACTTCATAAAGGGATATGAATCTAGGATCCTTTTAATTAGTATATTGAAAGCAGTTCATCTGTAGGTCACTTTTAGTCACAGTTGGCATGGAAAGATTGACTTGACACCCTGAAATAAGTTTTTTTGTTCTCATTTGTTAAGCCTTAAAGTGCTGATTTCAGACTGAGTCAACAGGTTTCCTCGAGGCAGTTTGCACGCACTGCACGCAAACTGCCCCGAGGAAACCTGTTGACTAAGACTACTTTTTGCTTCAGACAAGGCTTGCTGGTATTTGACTGAAAGGTATCTTCATGAGGAATTTGAATTTTTTAACCATTATATGATTATCAGTAATGAAACAACTATCGCGAAATGACTATAGCCGTGATTAGCACTTTAAGGGTTAAATTGCTAATGGCATCTTGTAGAGAACACAACATTGACCTTCTGTCAACACACCACAAGTATATGTATCTGTAAGCAAATACACAAATACACTTGCTGGCTTTGGTCTAATCACACATTGATTAGCTAAATGGTAACATCAAATATTGACCAGCTTTGGTTTGATCATCGCATATTGTGGGTAACTGTTCCAAATGTATAGTTATATTAGTGGTGGACTGACTTTATTGCAGTCTAGCTCAATAAAGGTTTTATCAAAACTTTGCCGACCAAAATAAAAAAAATCCACTGTCTCAAGTCAGGGATATACTACATTCATTCAAATCAGTTTCAAGCACTAGGCTGTCAAGTTTCGCATGCTGTGCCTTTATAAACATGGAATTTATTATGTTTTTGCATACTTTTAGAGTCGTTACAAAACATTTATCACTGTGCCGCTGTTTCGGTCACCCTATCTTAAACCTTAAAGCACAGATTTAAGACTGAGTCAACAGCTTTTCTCAGGGCACTTTGCATGCAATGCCCACACACTGTCCCAAGGAAAGCTGTTGACTAAGACTACCTTTTTGCTTTAGACTAGGCTTGCTGGAATTTGAATGGAAGGTATCTTCTTGAGGACTTTGAATCTTTTAACCATTATATGTCTAACGATATTAATAAAAAGACTATAGCTGTGATCAGCACTTTAAAGTTGTACTCCACAAACATGGGCCCAACAGTTGTTCACACCCCTTTGATCAGCTTTAGATTCAGGAGTAAGTCAAATTGTTCTTATTTGAACCTGTACTATACAAATTTAGTAATTATGTTTTTTTTGACAGATATTCTTCTTTCATAATGAAGCTCTGCATTTATAGGTAAAACTTCACGTATTTAGCTTAATCATCATTTGCCACGTTCATATTTATTCTTTATTATGTGGGTTGTCTTTGCTGAATATTTAGCTTAGACAAGGAGCCGCTACTCAGAGAGACATGTACGGGTAAAAGGCTCCAAAACATGTTGAGTAGTTACCAGCTGAAGACCCTTTAATTTATTTGGGCTGATACAGCCTATGGCAAAATTTTACAGAGGAACGTGTGCAATATGGACAATAGTGTTCCATATGTATATAGGTTAGACAGGGACAGGTTAGCTAATGGAGACTAAAGAGTTCGGACTGCGGAATAGGCTATTGGCTAATAGGAAATGGTTCTGGGCAAAAAGACACAAATACAATGATCCAGTGCATCTCCTTGGACCAATATTTAAACATATCACAAAAACCTGATTACAGACCAACCTGTCACGGTCTTTCTTCATGTAGAAGTACCATGATACGCATCTGAAATCTGAGCGCTAAAGTATCATAATACCTTGTGTATTGTGACATTGTATCAAGTGTATTATGATGACACAATACCCAGTATATTGTTATCATAATACCCTGTACATTATCACAATACCTTGAGTATTGCAATGTAATACCTAACAGATTGTTATCAAAAATACCTTGTCTTATCATCACAACACCTAGTGCATTGTGACACAATACCTAGTGTACTGTCACAATACCCAGTGTATTATCAGCACAATAATACCTGGAGTACTGTGACACAATACCTAATATCTTATTATAACAACACTTATAGTATTGTGACACATGCAAAACTGTTTTTTTTTAATCATAATACTTTGTGTATTGTGACACAATACCTAGTGTACTATTATCACAATACCTAGTGTATTATCACAATACCTAGTACATCATCATCATCATCATCATCATCATCATCATCATCATCATCATCATCATCATCATCATCATCATCATCATCATCATCATCATAATATCTATTATGTTATTATCACAATACCTACAACTAGTGTATTATCGTAACACCAAGCTGTATTACTATCACAATGGCCAGTGTATTATTATCTCAATACCTACATGTATTATTATGAGAATGGCCAGTGTATTATTATTGCAATATCTAGACGTATTATTATCACAATGGCCAGTGTATATTTATTGCAATACCTAGCTGTATTACTATCACTATGGCTAGTGTATTATTATTGCAATACCTAGCTGTATTACTATCACAGTGACAATGGCTAGTATATTATTATCGCAATACCTAGCTGTATTATTATCAAAATGGCTAGTGTATTATTATCGCAATACTAGCTGTATGATTATCACAATGGCTAGAGTATTATTATCACAATGGCCAGTATATTATTACCGCAATACCTAGCTGTATTATTATCACAATGGCCAGTGTATTATTATTGCAATACTAGCTGTATGATTATCACAATGGCTAGAGTATTATTATCACAAAGGCCCATATATTATTATCGCAATACCTAGCTGTATGATTATCACAATGGCCAGTGTATTATTATCACAATGGCCAGTGTATTATTATCACAATGGCTTGTGTATTTTTATCACAATAGCTAATGTATTATTATCACAATGGCCAGTGTATTACTTTTACAATGGCTAGTGTATTTTTATCACAATGGCCAGTGTGTTATTTTCACAATGGCCAGTGTGTTATTATCACAATGGCCAGTGTATTATTATCACAATGGCTTGTGTATTATTATCACAATGGCTAGTGTATTATTATCACAATGGCCAGTGTATTATTATCACAATGGCCAGTATATGATTATCACAATGGCCAGTGTATAATTATCGCAATACCTAGCTGTATTATTATAGCAATGGCCAGTGTATTATTATCGCAATACCTAGCTGTATTATTATCACAATGGCTAGTGTATTATTATCGCAATACCTAGATGTATTATTATCACAATGGCCAGTGTATTATTATAACAATGGCTAGTGTATTATTATCACAATGGCTAATGTATTATTATCGCAATACCTAGATGTATTATTATCACAATGACTAGTGTATTATTATCACAATGGCTAGTGTATCATTATCACAATGGCTAGTGTATTATTATCACAATGGCTAGTGTATTATTATCACAATGGCCAGTGTATAATTATCGCAATACCTAGCTGTATTATTATAGCAATGGCCAGTGTATTATTATCGCAATACCTAGCTGTATTATTATCACAATGGCTAGTGTATTATTATCGCAATACCTAGATGTATTATTATCACAATGACTAGTGTATTATTATCACAATGGCCAGTGTATTATTATCACAATGGCTAGTGTATTATTATCGCAATACCTAGATGTATTATTATCACAATGGCTAGTGTATTATTATCACAATGGCTAGTGTATTATAATCACAATGGCTAGTGTATTATTATCACAATGGCTAGTGTATTATAATCACAATGGCCAGTGTATTATTATCACAATGGCCAGTGTATTATTATCACAATGGCTAGTGTATTATTATCACAATGGCTAGTGTATTATTATCACAATGGCTAGTGTATTATTATCACAATGGCTAGTGTATTATTATCACAATGGCTAGTGTATTATTATCGCAATGGCTAGTGTATTATTATTACAATGGCCAGTGTATTATTATCACAATGGCTAGTGTATTATTATCACAATGGCCAGTGTATTATTATCACAATGGCCAGTGTATTATTATCACAATGGCCAGTGTATTATTATCACAATGGCTAGTGTATTATTATCACAATGGCCAGTGTATTATTATCACAATGGCTAGTGTATTATTATCACAATGGCCAGTGTATTATTATCACAATGGCTAGTGTATCCTGCAACTCTTTCAGTGCCAGGTTTTGACTACAGAAAGCTACAGGCAGCCAGTACTTATACCTTGGTAATGGTTGGATTACAATAATATGAACCTGATATTTTTATTCCAAACACATCAACTTTGGTCAATGCACAACAAAGAGTGAGAGATTTCTGTTCATATATGGAACTGAGTTATATTACAAGCACATGAATGATGAAGAAAGTATTAATACTGAAAGTTCAAAGTGCGCAAAGTGCTCCCAGGAAAGCTGTTGACTAAGACTACTTTTTGCTTGAGACTAGAGTTGCTGATATTTGAATGAAAGGTATCTTTATGAGGAATCTGAATCTTAACTATTATATGTTTAACGGTAATGAGAAAACAACTATAGCCATGATAAGCACTTAAATTTACAGGTAAAAGTGGGTATTGCATCGTGCAAGAGACAAAAACATGTAGCACCTCAGCTGTGCATCCAAATTGTTAAAATAGTTTCGCAACTTCTTTCCAGTGAACTGAATGTACAAGTATATTTGTAACACAACACCCTCATATATGTACACGTACCAGTAACACACAGGCTACCACAGTACAAAGTAAAATGACAGCTATTATTTGCAAACTAAAGCAGGCAACTATGAATTAGTATGTGCAGAAAATTATAATTCACTGGCTATAATATAAACTGTTTTATGAGGGTGGTGCAGCAGTTGCCAGCTCTGAGTATGACACTCCAATACCACACTGTAGTGGGCATGACCACATGTTGCATTCATTCCAATTGCAGTACACGCCCTATTAGAAGCACACACCCTACTTTTTAATCTTGGGAGATTTCAATAGAAATTCCGCATTTTTCAATATTTAAAAAAAAAAAAAATTAACTGCTTCTGGTTAAGAATAGGGTCCGTTGTTGTTATTTTACGCTATATGGTTTCTATAGTAAGTGTAATTGCTAGTGGTATTGTAAGTTTAGACATATCATTATCACAAAACTCTGTGAAAACCATATTTGCTCCAGGAAATCTTAGCATAAGCACAGCATAATACTGTTGGAACGAATATGGTATCTATTTTAATTTTTCAACTGTCTCATAGTCTGATCTAAATTTTTGAAACTCACATATACTTACATATGTATTATATATATACATATATATATATACACACATACATGTATATATTCAGAATATTTCCATTAAAGAATTTGAAACTAAATGTGCAAAGTTTGCTATGCTAGTTTCCGTTCAACATTTTTATTCAACCTCAAGACAAAATACGTTCTTGCAACCATTGGGATTATTATCATTTATACAAATCAAGTATTTACTGAAAAAATATTCTAACTGAAATTGACTCTGTTTCAGTTTAAATCAAGAAATTAATACTATCATAAGATTTATTAAAAGACAGTTTACCTAAAAAAACAAACAAACAAAAAAACAAAATCAAACTGATATTAAGGTTTTGTTTCATTTATTGAGGTGTTACTAGGTTTTGGTCTAAGTAACATAATTATAGGCCTTTCATGCAAATTCGATATGTCACCCTATGGTCATGCACATGTAAACTAACTGAATATATCTAAGATGTCACTTTAGTCAAATACAGTGAAACTTCAGTCTAACGACACTCAGATATCCAACATATTCAATATGATGACACAGATTCTCCTGGGAAAATGTTTATTTTCTTTGTTATTTGACTCATTTATCTGACATATTCACTTATCCGACACATTTCTCAGGAACAGATGGTGTCATTATAATGAGTTTTCACTGTAACACTATTCAGCGTGTCACCCAATGGTCAGGTACTGTGTCCATTTAAAGCAACTAATTATACTCAATGCCTCACTATGATCTGGTAAACCTATTCAGTATGTTATCTTGTGGTTGTGTTGATCTATTTAAGTCTGTGTAACACATCATGTGTGTT
The DNA here is from genome assembly GCA_964020975.1 of Hermodice carunculata. Classification (NCBI taxonomy): domain Eukaryota; kingdom Metazoa; phylum Annelida; class Polychaeta; order Eunicida; family Amphinomidae; genus Hermodice; species Hermodice carunculata. Next base: position 24,137,662 of record OZ026623.1, read on the forward strand.
CAGATGTGCACACTTACAAGGGCTAAATGTGCAAAAAAAATGTTAAAAGTGCAAACAAGTCAAGCCAGTTAAAATAAAGAAGTTCCATAAAACTTAAATGCATAATTACCTCCAGATGCTGAAATACATACACACTGCATAAAATAATAATTTTTCCAACAAAATGAACAAAGTAAATGCAAGTGTTCAACTCTAAATAAACAACGAAGTTTGTAATTGTGGACTTTTTTTTTTACCAAGAAAGATGCTTTAGCCCTGAGTGTCATAGTAGTTTGTAAAGCTATATATGTAGGTTTGTAAGCCAGTTTAAATTACAGTAAGTTATTACCAAGATTGATATGTGGTTTGGTACTTTTTACATCTGTGTGCAAAGACAATTGTTTATTTCCTTTTACTTCTTTATTCTGTACTTTTCTCACATGCTGAATTACTTATAGCTGGAAATTCAAAATTTGGCATGATTGTATCAGTCAGAATGTTCACCTAATTTTTCCTACATTACAACAGCCAGTATTTTAAAATAATATTGTGGATTCTAAAATCTTGAATATCATCGATCTAGACTATAAGACAGAAAAGTCACTTGATAGCAATGTTTGTATGTTACTGACAATTAATTGAGTGTCTAATGTTATCAGCAGGCTGGCATTACAGTGTTCAAATTGAGAAAAATTTAACTTATAAAATTTTATTATTGTGCTTTGGTAGTGCATAATTCTTTAAAGATCGTCAAGTTTCCACATTGTGAGGTAGAGGTGAATAGCCTGTAGTTAAGCTTCCGCAACTCAGTTGGGCCTTTGGCTTTAGATTCAATCAAAATATTGTGTTTTGGTTGTGCATAAGTCTTCAGGGATCATCGATTATTTACACTGTGAGGCAGAGGTGTCCTAGCTCAAGTGCATGTTGTAAATAAACTTGCTTGATGACACAGATCAGTGTAATGCATTTATAAAATTAAATGCTGGTGTCAATCATTCCAGTGTAAAAAACAAACTGCAGGTCAATCAATGGTCCAGTGGACAGTGATACAGAACAAAATATTGAATTCAAATAATCCAGTGAATTAAAAAAACAGATTCAACAAAAGATCCAGTGAACAGAATGTAGATCAAAATTTGCAATTACCAACCAAATGGCACAGTGAATAAAGTGTTCATGCAATTTTTTCTCCAAAGGTGTTGTGCATTTGTGGATTAAAAAAACCATGTCAATCTTCCTTTGTACTTTCACATCTTATCTATAGGTATATATCCAAGAAGTGTATACTTTGTACGATGCCCACTTGTTATTCTACACTGGAGGTCTCAGGCTTCCTCCACGTTGCCATCTAAGAGGAGTGTTGTATCTGTATGTGGCACATCACTGCCCTCCACACACCTGAAACACTCCACCTGACCTGTCAACCACGACTGACCCGCACAAAACATCTGTCATGACGACTATATCTGCTACAAAATTGAATCCTTAAGACCCCCATGTACACTTGATAAAAGGCAAGAGCAGTTAGTTAAAATACAACACCAGCTGCATGGCACAGCATCATATTAAGCTTTTTTGCCACATATACATGTACATGTATACAAGATCCTTTAAATTAAAGAGACTGTCTTGGCACTTGTGTGCAGAAAGATCCTGATACAGTATGGTAAAAGAGACCAAATGCGTTACTTGTGTTATAAGTAAGGTCAAGATCAACTGTTTCATGTGGGTTCTCAGGAGAGAGCTCGTTAAGCAGGTGGGCTAGGTCACATGATGTGTATACTCATTACTTTCCATTGTTTTATTTGCATCTTTGTAACTTAATTTAAAACTGCTCTAAATAGAACCACCAAATTTCTTGTGGTAAATGGGTGTATATTGTTAAAATACTCCTGTAAATTTGGTTACTTTTGCTGCAAAACTATTCAATGAATTGAATGTTACTTTAACATAGAATCTAATGGGAATACACACCTCTAGCCCACAAGAATGTTGTGTATTTGGTTGTATATTCAGCCAAATACACATACAATTGCTAATTGCAACTTCTCCTATTTAGCTAACAAACTTAATTGTTCCACCTGAGTGGCAGAATTTTCTCCAGGCCCCATTTGTAATAGTAGCCAGCTGTCTATGTGGAGGTTGTCTGGGATATATTCTGAAGAGCTACTTTGTCTGTGCAGCTCATCTGTGATTTATTCATTCATGTTTCTATTTCATCACTCATTGTCTTCAGGAAAAAAATCATAAAATAAAAGTAACTATTTTCATGCGATCCAAATTCACAGAAACTCATGAAATACAACTGTAAGCTGGTCTAATTTACTATAAACAGAATTAAATTATCTGCTGGCAGATCCTACCTTTCTTGTTATAATCATAAATCATGTGACCTCATTCCTGCAAGCTTATTGGTTTGAGCTGATTTTTTTTATATCAAGTAGGATTCAATGTTTATTGCAAAGTGTGTCTACTTTAAGTTAAAACACACTAACATTGAGTAAGTAATCCATAACGGGAACATTTTTTGCTTGTAAAATACAGTCCAGCTTGTCAGACCACAGGCAGTTTTACCACATATAGGGACCACAATATTATGTGCATGTACATGTATATGGAGGCCTACATCTGTGAGCATATATAGGACGCTGCTTATATAAGAGATAATAACATCAGTATGAGAGATAACTGATGTCATATTGCAATCTGCTACACAGACTGGGAGTCATTGCTACACAGACTGGAAGTCATTGCTACACAGATTGGGAGTCATTGCTACACAGACTGGGAGTCATTGCTACACAGACTGGGAGTCATTGCTACACAGACTGGGTGTCATTGTAACACAATGGGTGTCACTGCTATGCAATTTTTGTTGAAACAACATGGGATTTCCTATCTTGTGAGGCAAAATATTGGAAAAATGTTAAACTACTCAACAGTCATCAAATACATGTAGTACAGCTGTACATGTGTCTCTGGTAATGAACATATACGTGTATCATGACTTGCTTATGCATGAAATGTATGAACATTTTTATGCACTGCACATACATGATATATGATTTCATGTACTGCATATACATGGAGAGAGAGAGAGAGAGAGAGAGAGAGAGAGAGAGAGAGAGAGAGAGAGAGAGAGAGAGAGAGAGAGAGAGAGAGAGAGAGAGAGAGAGAGAGAGAGAGAGAGAGAGAGAGAGAGAGAGAGAGAGAGAGAGAGAGAGAGAGAGATTAATGTACCCTATATATACACAGAGTACAATAACACATATCATGTTCTGCATATACATAGAATATTTTAATATGTATCATGCTGCTTGAGCACAAAACAGAACATATACTGCAAGCATATAAAATATATTATGTACACGTATATACACATTAACATACACATGTATGTTCTGCATCACATAGAATATATTGATATTTATTATGTGCTGATTTACTTTCAAATTACATGTACCAATGCAATAAAGTTTTTAACTCATTCCATACTGTGGTCACAGGCCTTGGTCAGTGGTTCTGGCACTGCCTGGCAAGTCATTGCAGCAGCTGCAGCATGACTTGCCAGGCAGTGCCAAACTACTGACTTAGAACTATAGGCATGCTGTTACTTGAATCAAAGCTCTTTTCACGAAGAATTTAAATGTCCAATTGCCGTCTTAAATCTAGGTAAATATATGGAAAAATCAGGGACTGGTATGGAATGAGTTAAAATTCGCCTCAGTAAGCAATTACACATCTTTCTGTTTCTCATCCCAAGGTAAGTCCTGTTCAAAGATATGGGGCTTTGAAGTGAAACAAACAAATAAATGGAAATAATTATGCCATTGTACATGTTTTTTGCAAAGCAATGGGAATTTTGAAAGTATACTTGAGCCAGTTGTTATTTCAAAATTGGGATGAGTAAAATGTGTGTTTTTTGATGACCCTACCTTGACAGGAACCGGATGTGATGGATAGCTTGTCTATAGCTATGTCAGATTCTGCACCATTTCCACGGTATGCAATGAAGCCAACCTGAAAAACCAACATTGTAAGTTTTATTTCATCCTTAGTGAAATCTATGTTTATGTCTCATTTATTTATTTACTTGCTTTTTCACTTATATCAGGGAAGGATCGTAGAGCAATGGGACAAACAGCCAGACAAGCCAGAAACAGAGCACAGTCAAACCTCATTACAACAACACTCAGATATCCCAGAAACAGTGTACAGTCAAACCTCATTACAACAACACTCAGATATCCCAGAAACAGTGTACAATCAAACCTCATTACAACAACACTCAGCTATCCCAGAAACAGTGTACAGTCAAACCTCATTACAACAACACTCAGATATCCCACATATTCACTTAGCGACACACCTTTTAAGGAACAAAGAGTATATTTTCTATGTTTTGTAATTCATTTATCTGACACAATTTCAGGGAATAGAGGGTGTCATTATAATGAGGTTTCACTGTACTTCTGAACATTGGGGGGTATAGTTATGTGGTTTCTGCTCCTTTCCTACAAGATGATATTGAGGCAGAGTGCAGCTTGGAGATATGCGAAGCCCCTGGCCAGAAAAACACAGAGCTCTTGACCTTGAATGTCTCTTAGCAATAAGGTAAATGCTTCTTTCAATACACTTAAACACGGGAACTTCTGAACATTGGGGGGTATAGTTATGTGGTTTCTTCTCCTTTCCTGCAAGATGATATTGAGGCAGAGTGCAGCTTGGAGATATGCGAAGCCCCTGGCCAGAAAAACACAGAGCTCTTGACCTTGAATGTCTCTTAGCAATAAGGTAAATGCTTCTTTCAATACAGTTAAACACGGGAACTTCGCTGGATTGGTTTAAACGTATCTCATTTTGGCAGAATATACAATTGAGAAGCCGGGCAGAGACCCCGTATGTTGCATGCAGAGAAAGGCCACATACACAGGACGGAGAGTGACACCGTGATAGGGGTCTGCCGGGGTGGTCTGGACAGCACCCCAACAGGCAAGGATCGGGGGTGGGGGTGGGGGGTGCTTCAGCACCCCTCCCCTCCAACCTCAAAAAAAAAAAAAATTATTAAAAAAATTGCTTCCCCCCTAAAATAAATGGGGAGTGAAGTCGATTTATGAGATCCAGCACAATAAAGAAAATTGGCATTTCACTATTTCACTCAAAGAATCTTGCTTTTTTATCTTGTTTTATGTATGTATATGTACATGTACATGTACATGACTTTAATTTTAATGCCAGGAAAAGCTATTTTGACATTATCAAAATGACTAAAATCCAGGAGCTCCTGGGGGTGCTGCCCTCCCAACCCCCCATCAGGGCACTACCACCAACACTGAATGGGGGCCTGCTGGCCCCAACATCCCTGGCCACAATCATTTCAGCATCCTCCCACCCCCACCCCCACCCAGCCACTACAAAATTTCTGGATCCACACCTGCACAATGCCACACAAAATTGAAGAAGACACCATTTAGGTACAGGACATACAAATATAGTGGGACTTCTGTGAAACAACAGGACTTGGACAGTCATATGCTCAGTTGACTTGGCATGTACAGACTGAAGTGGCCTATGCCCTTCACAATAATATCAAGGTCATGTTAATTTAAAATCATCATCACTGTTTGTAATATCAGTCTTCACTCGTACAGTTCACAAGTCATTTCATGTAAGTTTAAATGAAAAGTGACAGAATCTGGCACTATCACCAAGATATTTGGCAATATGTCATTTGACCTAGCTATCAAGGTCACTCCAGGTCAAAATTAACAACATTAAAAGAAACCCCCTAGACATATGTGCAAGAGGTCCACCCAAAGTAGATCCCCACCAAGTTTGAAGTGGATCTAGCCAACAGGTTTGGCGAAGTTTAAAATGTAAATTGTGGATGGATGGATGGACGACCAACCATCCTAGTAGCTCAGGAAACTGACAAGTCAGCTGAACTAATCAACAATAATGCTATGTCAATGTTTTGGTTTTGAATTTCCCACTTGTTCACATTAAATACAATCTAGTCTTGCTAGAAATATGATCTTGTTGTTTTCAAAGTTGCATTGTTTATTGCCAAATAGCTCTAATTAAATTTAATTAACCATGTGGCCTATGTTTTGTAACCATGGAATGACGGGTCTCAAATTAGCAACTTTCGGCACCAATCACCTTGCCAAAAATGGGAAACGCACATACCAACAGTACCAAATCCTCATTCTGGAAAAAGAATGCTTCAATGGAGGCAGGTATGCATGAATGCCATAATCGACACGGCCCAGTTCATTGTATTTGTTTCAGTACAAACGAAGCACTGTGTTCAGAGTTTTCCCAGATTGGTCGCTGTACATATACAAATCCACCAACATCAAAGGAGCACCGAAAATATATGTGTTTTGTGACCACAGAACATCCATCAATGAACTGATCATGACCTTGACCTTGACCTTGACCTTGTCCTTACCTTGTCCTGGTTTTGAAGGGTTACCAGGACATCTGCAGATTTCCAGGAGTTTCCCTGGTTTCCTTGTTTTGTGTCCCAAGTGTTTGCAGTTCCTCTTTTGGCCGAGTACACATACAATCGACCCATTGTGTTGCCGAACATGTGATACTGGAACCGGACGCACACAGAACCAACATAGTTGATCTCAGGAGTCTCCAGTCTACAATACAGAGGACCTTTATAAGCCAATTGGTTTGGCTGCAAATTGTGTTGACTGACTTCCAAACAAGGTAATGTTCATTGCTTCTTGCTAGATTTCAATGAACAGTTACACATCCTGATTTCTCATGAAACCTTTCATTCAATATTACATGTACTACAGTATTTTTTTGGCTTTTTTTTTTTTTTTGCAGCTGCCCTTGTGGCTAAGCCCTGTATTATCTCTACTGCACTTGGTCTGCCCAAGATTACAGGAATTTATTGACAGTCAGGGTAATTAAAGTACCCCGTCACCTAACGCAGGGACTCATGAACCAATCGGGAAGTTGATTATCATCACCTTGGCCATTGGCAGTATGTGTGCTCTGTTGCACTGTTTTCTCTGTTACCATGGTAACAATTGCAGGCCAATTAGAAACTGAGTCACTTTTTCAGCATTGAAAAACAGCAATTATGTATCCAAAGTGCAGATCAAGAGGAGAGGGGAAAACACAGAGATTGGTCTGTTTGGCAGGCAAGATATTTGTCAGTTCCTCCCATATACCATCAGTATTACAGTAGTCCCTCCTTGGAGAGACCGCCCCTTGTGCCACCAAAAGATGGTCACATAAAGCAGGTGGTCTCTCAAAGGAGGTATAAATAGCATAAAAAGTTCTGAAGAAAGACCGAACAATTGTGGTCTTTCAGAGGAGGGTGGTCTCCCAATGGAGTTGTCTTTCAAAGGAGGGGACCACTGTACTGGTAAACTTACCCTGTCCTGCTCAGAACAAAGCTAAGTCAATAGGTTTCCTTGGCGCTGGTTGGTTTACATCAGGCATTCAACCTAGGCCAAAGAAAGCAACTGACCTGGGACGTGCCATCCTGGTACAGTACAGCCAGAAAGTCCTCCACCCATCTTCTAGTGGTCCCCTAGGGGCCCACTAATGGTCTCCCAGAGATACCTTTGTCTGCGGGACCTTCATAGGATTTAACCCGGGTAAACTTGATTTTAACTCTTTCAGTGCCAAATTTTGAACTGAGTCAACAGCTTTTTTTGGTGTGCATTGGGCACAATGCGTTGACCTGGGGTATTTTCTCTGGAACTATAGACATACTGGTACTTGAATGAAAGATCTTTTTACGGCGTATAAAAATCGTGGATCTTGATGATAATTCAGACTAGTTTGACTTAAGTAGATTGACTTAAGACATGATTGTCACTGAAAGAGTTAACAAGTTCCTGGTCACAGTTTTATGAGTCCTTGGCTTTGGGTGGCCACAATGCACCAAGGAAAGCTATTGACCCAGGGAGTGCCATCATTAATGGTCCTACATACAAATATCAGCAAAACCGTTTTCTAGTAACAAGATATTTAAGTAAAAACATTAAGAGATAATTCAATATTATCATCATTTTTAAATAAGTGCTTAGGGTTCTAAATTTCATGACCCCCCCCCCCCCCAATTACATGTAGTACATACTTTATGATGATTTTCCCAAAAATTTATACAAAAATTGCACAAAATAGGCCAAAAATTGACCATCATTTTCCACATTCTGTGAAAGTGTACATACCCATTTAACCCCCTCCCCCCCCTTGCATTCTGTAAGTACTAATAAAAAAATGATGAAAATGTTGAACCATCCCTAAGGCAGATGGCAATTTACATCCCGGCCCTTCTGGGAGATTTAAGTGGGAAAGGGCTAATTACCCTCTGGGCTGCAAAGGCACCAGCCTGTGGCCCACATTCGGGATTGCAGCAGCAATTTCATCTTAATTACTTATAATTTTACAGTGTAGGCAGTGAAGCTACAGTGGCGCCACCAGTGGCCCTAGAGTGGGTATAATAATGATGCAAAACTTTTGGGCAGCACTGTACATCTTATTTATCATTCTTGACCAAAAAATTGTCTCTATTACCCTAAAATTTACATAAAAATATTAACAGCAAATGACAATTTACATGTACATCTGCAGGTTTTTGGGAGATTTGACAGGGGCAGTGTTGAGAAACTCTTTGAAGGAAAGTCTTGTACAGTGAAACCTCATTATAATGACACTCAGATATCTGACATATTCAATATAATGACACTTATTTTTTTAAGGGGAGAAGTTTATTTTCTTTGTTATTTGATTCATTTATTTGACATATTCAGTTATCTGACACTTTTTAGGAAACAGATGGTGTCCTTATAACGAGTTTTCACTGTATGCGATCCGAAAAAAGCAAGATAAATTTTGTTGGCAGCAAAATGAGAATGTGACACTAGTAGTACTTCCATGTGTATACAGGTTATACAGCAAGAGGCTAGCTTTTGGAGTGTAGAGAATTTGGGCTACGGAATAGGGTAATGACTACCAGGAAGTAGTTTTGGATGAAAAGACACATATACAATATATACAATGCAGAAATACACTAGAATCTATTAAGCATTTCCTTTTGTTTTTTCCTGTAAAGAAATGAGAGACCTACATAGCCTGGTCGTTGTAATTGCGGTTGTCTGCCTCAGCATACAGGTAATAGGTGCCAGAAGATGCAAAACTAGGTCCAGTGTTTGCCGTGGGTGTGCCACTCTGATGCCATGTCCAGTCGAACTGGTCACTCGTACTCTGCTTCATGCCACAGACGGATGACTTCTCAAAGTCACACGTAAATGGAAGATTTACTGAATAAATAAGATATCAAAACAGAAAATCATCGAGAAGTCACACAGCCAAATTGTGAGATTTTTCCTTGCAAAAAAACAATGAAGTAGTATATGTACACATCATTTTAGAATTCTCGTACAAAACTCCCAAATGTGGAGTTGGAATATACCATTTCTTCTGTTAACCTTTTCCTGGTCTGGGGAAGACTGAGGAAAACTTGAAATGAGGCAGGCCATCCTGACACGTTTTATTTACAATTCTCAGCACAACATCTTTTGCGTTAATAAGTGAATTATATCAAAACATTAAAGCAGTTATAATTTACATCTGGGCATTTTCAAGCAGTTCGAGCAGGAAAGGGTTAAGATATGGCAATCTAGCTGCAAAAAATTAATGTGGCATAATATGAGGCGACCTGAACCAAGTTCTGTACGTTTAACTTAGTTGTACACAAGTCAGTTACTGGACTGCAGATTTTTATTTCACTCTCAACTTCTGGCAAAAACAAGGAGCATAACTGGAATTATAATTACTAGCTGACAAGCCATACATATATTTCAGACATGTAATGCTATATATCTGATTTAAAAAGTGATGGACACTACAGGATGATAGCATCAAGATATAGATCATAGATGATCATTAACTCTATGATGATATCTATCACAGATGATCATTAACTGTATGAGGATATCTATTATAGATGATCATTAACTCTATGATGATATCTATCACAGATGATCATTAACTGTATGAGGATATCTATTATAGATGATCATTAACCGTAGAGTGATATCTATCATAGATGATCATCAACTGTATGATGATATCTATCATAGATGATCATTAACTGTATGAGGATATCTATTATAGATGATCATTAACTGTATAATGATATCTATCATAGATGATCATTAACCGTACAGTGATATCTATCATAGATGATCATTAACCATACAGTGATATCTATCATAGATGATCATTAACTGTATGATGATATCTATCACAGATGATCATTAACTGTATGAGGATATCTATCACAGATGATCATTAACTGTATGATGATATCTATCACAGATGATCATTAACTGTATGATGATATCTATCATAGATGATCATTAACTGTATGAGGATATCTTTCATAGAGGATCATTAACCGTACAGTGATATCTACCATAGATGATCATTAACTGTATGAGGATATCTATTATAGATGATCATTAACTGTATGATGATATCTATCACAGATGATCATTAACTGTATGAGGATATCTATCACAGATGATCATTAACTGTATGAGGATATCTATCATAGATGATCATTAACCGTACAGTGATATCTATCATAGATGATCATTAACTGTATGATGATATCTATCACAGATGATCATTAACTGTATGAGGATATCTATCATAGATGATCATTAACCGTACAGTGATATCTATCATAGATGATCATTAACTGTATGATGATATCTATCACAGATGATCATTAACTGTATGAGGATATCTATTACAGATGATCATTAACTGTATGATGATATCTATCATAGATGATCATTAACTGTATGAGGATATCTATCATAGAGGATCATTAACCGTACAGTGATATCTATCATAGATGATCATTAACTGTATGAGGATATCTATTATACATGATCATTAACTGTATGATGATATCTATCACAGATGATCATTAACTGTATGATGATATCTATCACAGATGATCATTAACTGTATGAGGATATCTATCATAGATGATCATTAACCGTACAGTGATATCTATCATAGATGATCATTAACTGTATGATGATATCTATCACAGATGATCATTAACTGTATGATGATATGTATCATAGATGATCATTGACTGTAAAATGATATCTATAACAGATGATCATTAACTGTAAAATGATATCTATTATAGATGATCATTAACTGTATGAGGATATCTATCACAGACGATCATTAACTGTATAATGATATCTATTATAGATGATCATTAACTGTATGATGATATCTATCACAGATGATCATTAACTGTATGAGGATATCTATCATAGATGATCATTAACTGTATAATGATATCTATTATAGATGATCATTAACTGTATAATGATATCTATTATAGATGATCATTAACTGTATGATGATATCTATCACAGATGATCATTAACTGTATGAGGATATCTATCATAGATGATCATTAACTGTATAATGATATCTATCATAGATGATCATTAACTGTATGATGATATCTATCACAGATGATCATTAACTGTATGATGATATCTATCACAGATGATCATTAACTGTATAACGATATCTATCATAGATGATCATTAACTCTATGATGATATCTATCACAGATGATCATTAACTGTATGAGGATATCTATTATAGATGATCATTAATTGTATGAGGATATCTATCACAGATGATCATTAACTGTATGAGGATATCTATTATAGATGATCATTAACTGTATGAGGATATCTATCACAGATGATCATTAACTGTATGAGGATATCTATTATAGATGATCATTAACTGTATGATGATATCTATCACAGATGATCATTAACTGTATGAGGATATCTATTATAGATGATCATTAACTCTATGATGATATCTATCACAGATGATCATTAACTGTATGAGGATATCTATTATAGATGATCATTAACCGTACAGTGATATCTATCATAGATGATCATTAACTGTATGATGATATCTATCATAGATGATCATTAACTGTATGACGATATCTATTATAGATGATCATTAACTGTATAATGATATCTATCATAGATGATCATTAACCGTACAGCGATATCTATCATAGATGATCATTAACCATACAGTGATATCTATCATAGATGATCATTAACTGTATGAGGATATCTATCATAGATGATCATTAACTGTATGATGATATCTATCATAGATGATCATTCACTGTATGATGATATCTATCACAGATGATCATTAACTGTATGATGATATCTATCACAGATGATCATTAACTGTATGATGATATCTATCACAGATGATCATTAACTGTATGATGATATCTATCACAGATGATCATTAACTGTATGATGATATCTATCACAGATGATCATTAACTGTATGAGGATATCTATCATGGATGATCATTAACTGTACAGTGATATCTATCATAGATGATCATTAACTGTATGAGGATTTCTATTATAGATGATCATTAACTGTATGATGATATCTATCACAGATGATCATTAACTGTATGATGATATCTATCACAGATGATCATTAACTGTATGAGGATATCTATCATAGATGATCATTAACCGTACAGTGATATCTATCATAGATGATCATTAACTGTATGATGATATCTATCACAGATGATCATTAACTGTATGAGGATATCTATTATAGATGCTCATTAACTGTATAATGATATTTATCATAGATGATCATTAACCGTACAGTGATATCTATCATAGATGATCATTAACTGTATGATGATATCTATCACAGATGATCATTAACTGTATGAGGATATCTATTATAGATGATCATTAACTGTGTAATGATATCTATCATAGATGATCATTAACTGTATGAGGATATCTATCATAGATAATCATTAACTGTATGATGATATGTATCATAGATGATCATTGACTGTAAAATGATATCTATAACAGATGATCATTAACTGTAAAATGATATCTATTATAGATGATCATTAACTGTATGAGGATATCTATCATAGATGATCATTAACTGTATAATGATATCTATTATAGATGATCATTAACTGTATGATGATATCTATCACAGATGATCATTAACTGTATGAGGATATCTATCATAGATGATCATGAACTGTATAATGATATCTATTATAGATGATCATTAACTGTATAATGATATCTATTATAGATGATCATTAACTGTATGATGATATCTATCACAGATGATCATTAACTGTATGAGGATATCTATCATAGATGATCATTAACTGTATGATGATATCTATTACAGATGATCATTAACTGTATGAGGATATCTATTATAGATGATCATTAACTGTATAATGATATCTATCATAGATGATCATTAACCGTACAGTGATATCTATCATAGATGATCATTAACCATACAGTGATATCTATCATAGATGATCATTAACTGTATAATGATATCTATCATAGATGATCATTAACTGTATGAGGATATCTATCATAGATGATCATTAACTGTATAATGATATCTATCACAGATGATCATTAACTGTATGACGATATCTATCACAGATGATCATTAACTGTATGATGATATCTATCACAGATGATCATTAACTGTATGATGATATCTATCATAGATGATCATTAACTGTATGAGGATATCTATCATAGATGATCATTAACCGTACAGTGATATCTATCATAGATGATCATTAACTATATGAGGATATCTATTATAGATGATCATTAACTGTATGATGATATCTATCACAGATGATCATTAACTGTATGATGATATCTATCACAGATGATCATTAACTGTATGAGGATATCTATCATAGATGATCATTAACCGTACAGTGATATCTATCATAGATGATCATTAACTGTATGATGATATCTATCACAGATGATCATTAACTGTATGAGGATATCTATTATAGATGATCATTAACTGTATAATGATATCTATCATAGATGATCATTAACCGTACAGTGATATCTATCATAGATGATCATTAACTGTATGATGATATGTATCATAGATGATCATTGACTGTAAAATGATATCTATAACAGATGATCATTAACTGTAAAATGATATCTATTATAGATGATCATTAACTGTATAATGATATGTATCATAGATGATCATTAACTGTATGATGATATCTATCACAGATGATCATTAACTGTATGAGGATATCTATTATAGATGATCATTAACTGTACAATGATATCTATCATAGATGATCATTAACCGTACAGTGATATCTATCATAGATGATCATTAACTGTATGATGATATCTATCATAGATGATCATTAACTGTATGAGGATATCTATCACAGATGATCATTAACTGTAAAATGATATCTATCATAGATGATCATTAACTGTATGATGATATCTATCACAGATGATCATTAACTGTATGAGGATATCTATCACAGATGATCATTAACTGTAAAATGATATCTATTATAGATGATCATTAACTGTATAATGATATCTATCATAGATGATCATTAACTGTATAATGATATCTATCATAGATGATCATTAAATGTATGAGGATATCTATCACAGATGATCATTAACTGTAAAATGATATCTAGCACAGATGATCATTAACTGTAAAATGATATGTATCACAGGTTATCATTAATTGTATCAAATTATGTATCACAGATGATCATTAACTGTATCATGCTATGTATCACAGGTTATCATTAATTGTATCAAATTATGTATCATAGATGATCATTAACTGTATCATGATATGTATCATGGGTGTTCATTTATTATATCATGACATGTATCACAGATGATCATTATTTGTATCATGATATGTATCACAGATGATCATTAATTATACCATAGATAATCATTGATTGTATAATGATATCTATCATAGTTTATCATTAAGTATATCATGATGTGTACAACTGTATCATCGATGATCATTAATCATATCATGATATCATAGATGATCATTAATTGCATCATACACATATGTGTTGTGGGTGATCATCAATTATATCATGGTATGTATCATCGATGATCATTAATTAAATTATGATATGTACCATGGGTGATCATTAATTATACAGTGAGACCTGTTTTGAGAGTCCGCCCTTAGGGCAGGCCAAAAAGTAGTCACATAAGGCAGGTGGTCTCTCAATGGAGGTGCAATAACATAGGAAAGATACCAAAAGGGACTTTGAAAATATGGTCTTAAGAGGCAGGTGGTCTTTCATTAGAGTGGTCTCTCAAAACAGGTTCCACTGTATTGTGTTATGTATCATGGGTGATTATTAATCATATCATGATATGTATATATCATAGATGATTATTAATTGTATCATTATATGTGTCATTTTAATGCAAATGATACCCAGCATGAGTAAATAATACACAATTTTTCACCTGCCATAATAACCCTTTCAATGCCAACTGCAACTTAAGATGAACTACTTAAAATGAACTGTTCTGAATTACAATAAGGGTATTAGATTCATGTTTCTTGTAAAAAGACTTTTCATTCAAGTACCAGCATGCCTGTAGTTACACAGGAGATAATTATCCAAATCAACAGGTTTTGTTAGCACACATTGGGCCCAAAGTGTGCCAAGGAAAACTGTTGACTCAGTCCAAAATATGACACTAAAAGAGTTAACCCTTTCCCCCTCAAACCGGCCAAAACCGGCTGGTGGTCAAATGTCGTCTGCTTCAGTGTTTTCAACTAATTTCAACAGTTATGAAAAACAATTTGACTGAGAAATGAACATGAGACATACCAAGATGACATGCCAAGGAAAGCTGTTGACTTAGTCTTAATTCAAGGGGGAAAGGGTTAATTCGCCTGAGAGGCAAGCCAATATTGCTTATTGTGAATGTGTGACAGTCTGCCAGACTGAACTTTGGGATTGGGAAGTAAAACGTAATGACAAAAGAAGGAAGATGCAAAGTTGTGGGTGCGATGTAAACCTACCACGACATGAGCCTGTCTGAATGTCTATCTTGTCTATGGCAATGTCCCCATATATCCCATTGCCGACATAAGCAACGAACCCAATCTGTCAACATATTCATAGGAAACGTATTGGAAACTTGCATAAAAGTGTTATTCAGAGATGAAATTACGTGATTCGTTAATCTGTCATACCAGATCCCCCGAGCAGTTTGCCTGCCTGTGCGCCTGATCACCCAAGTGCAAAGTGCGCAGGTGATCAGGCATGCAAACGAGAGGAATTTGGTCTAGATATATTAACGAAGTGGGTTGTTTTGTATTTATCCCCTACAGTCCATAACAAAAGAAAAAAAAACAACTTATATCACTTGTAACATTTTATTTCACTGTGTAATTACAGTGGACTTTTGCGACAGTCATGTTGTATTAAACAACAAAGAGAAGTGGTCGACTATAGGCCTAATGGTAGATTTTTTTGAACGGCCCTCGCTTCAGCCAAAAATCTTAAGGAAAAGTCACTTTTTGCATATTTCTACATAAAATTAATTTGGTGGAGAGGAGAATTGGATGGTCATGTTGCCTTAGAATGTTGTACCAGCATACATTCCAAAGCTGTATGCACCCGTAGAGCTCCACTACTGCTACTATAATGTTGATCTTTAAATGATCAAAATTATTAGTTATGGGGTGTTGCACCAACTTCACCACAGAAAACTTAACATGAAAAACAGGTGCCAGTTGTGTAAATATTACCAAAACGTAACATATTTTTGTTTGTTTGTTTTTTTGTTTTGTTTTGTTTTTGCTTTTGTAACATCTATCTAAAGGTGAGAAAAGAACTATCATCTTTACATGCGGGTTACTTCTCTTTGACAGTTAGCATGGTTAATACTTACTCGATCATTGGCTGTAAGACTCACGCCGACCTGCGTCTCCATCCAGCTATTGCCAACATTACCAGACAGTGAGGTATACACAGAGCCACTTCCTCTCCTCAGGGAATAGATCTCCAGCTTCCCAATATTTGAACCATACAAGTGATACTGGAACTTAACACAAGCGTCGCCACTGTAGTTGATGTCAGGCGTCTCGATTCTTGAAGAGAAGAAGGTTGAACATACAAACAAATTTATCCACGAAATTTCAAATCATTCCCCTTGAATTAAGACCTACAGCTTTCTTCACCATTCCTGTCATACATGTAACCTGAGGTTTATATGGCCCATTCACTCTCCTTTCCTGTAATACATGTAATCTGAGGTTTGCAGGGCCCATTCACTCTCATTCTTGTCATACATGTAACATGAGGTTTACATGGCCCATTCATTCTTATTCCTGTCATACATGTAACCTGAGGTTTACATGGCCCATTCATTCTTATTCCTGTCATACATGTAACCTGAGGTTTACATGGCCCATTCACTCTTGTTCCTGTCATACATGTAACTTAACAGTTTACATGGCCCATTCACTCTTGTTCCTGTCATACATGTAACCTGAGGTTTACATGGCCCATTCACTCTCCTTTCCTGTCATACATGTAACATGAGGTTTACATGGCCCATTCACTCTTGTTCCTGTCATACATGTAACATGAAGTTTACATGGCCCATTCACTCTCATTCCTGTCATACATGTAACCTGAGGTTTACATGGCCCATTCACTCTTGTTCCTGTCATACATGTAACTTAAAGGTTTACATGGCTCATTCACTCTCATTCCTGTCATACATGTAACCTGAGGTTTACATGGCCCATTCACTCTTGTTCCTGTCATACATGTAACTTAACAGTTTACTTGGCCCATTCACTCTTGTTCCTGTCATACATGTAACTTAACAGTTTACATGGCCCATTCACTCTTGTTCCTGTCATACATGTAACCTGAGGTTTACATGGCCCATTCACTCTCCTTTCCTGTCATACATGTAACATGAGGTTTACATGGCCCATTCACTCTTGTTCCTGTCATACATGTAACATGAAGTTTACATGGCCCATTCACTCTCGTTCCTGTCATACATGTAACTTTACATGGCCCATTCACTCTCGTTTCTGTCATACATGTACACTGTAACTTGAGGTTTACTTGGCCCATTCACTCTTGTTCCTGTCATACATGTAACTTAAAGGTTTACATGGCCCATTCACTCTTGTTCCTGTCATACATGTAACCTGAGGTTTACATGGCCCATTCACTCTTGTTCCTGTCATACATGTAACTTAAAGGTTTACATGGCCCATTCACTCTCGTTCCTGTCATACATGTAACCTGAGGTTTACATGGCCCATTCACTCTTGTTCCTGTCATACATGTAACTTAAAGGTTTACATGGCCCATTCACTCTCGTTCCTGTCATACATGTAACTTGAGGTTTACATGGTTCATTCAATTCAGTTCATGTTAGTAACTCAAGGTTTCTTACATGGCCCTGTCATTTATATTTCTGTTGTTAGCTTCTATGAATGCATAGTAAGTGCCTTCTTGTGCACCATTGGGCCCTGTTCCACCTGTAGGAGTGCCTCCCGCTTGTCTTGTCCATTGAAATTGGTCGTTAGTAGATTGTGTCATGCCACACCAATTTGTCGGCTCAAACCCACAGGTCCATGGCAGACTGACTGCAAAGGATAAACAAAGCGACTGAAGTCAACTGCTTGCACAGCCAAACTACAATGTACATGGTTAATTTGTACATGTTCTGTCACAGCAAAAGAGCCTTTCAATATGCTGCATGCCTATTAATTTCCCACCACAAAGCATGGGTTTGATGCCTGGTGATCAAGCGGAACGTGCAGGTCACTTTACTGTCACAGACAGGGCCATATGCTAATTTCTCACAAAATTAGCATTTTTGAGAAATGTATACAGGTCACAAATGCCAAACTGGTACTCATCTGGTACTTCCTGACTACCATGTTAGCAGAAACAGTATTTTCTTAGATTCTTCAGATTGTACTGGGACTAGACCTACCAAATTTGGACATCTGATCGACAATACATACATGTCTGTCTGCCAAAATGTCCCCGAAACTTAAAATGAACAAAATTATCCAAAACTGGTTGGATATCACCTTAAATGAGTATTGTAGATGAGACTTACATATAAAAATAATATGTCCCATCCAGGTTTACAGATGTTGACGTATTGTTAATTAAAGGGGAAAAGATTAAAGCCTTTAAGTTAACAGTATCTCAGAACAGTAAAATTAAGACAAGCATCTGTAGCTACCCATGTTCTTTATTTTTCTGTGTGTGCGTGTTTTTTTAAATCATTTTGTGATCACCAATGCCAGTACCTCAGTGACCAGCACTGCGGTACTCAGGTGTTAATCTCTAAAACAAATGCTATACTCATTCTATTACAGTGGTACATGTACTGTGAGCATCTTTAACACGTCAAGCTATATTATTATTATCATGGTTATTTACTTTATTAAATCTCACATAAAAAGAGGAAAATCAAATATATGTCAAAATTCATACACAATACAATTGATAAATAGTACAGACATGTGGCAGACGTAAATAATAAAAACATAAGCACACATATGAAAACTTAGGTGATGGTACAAGAAAACCAACATAATCAGCTTAGAGGACTTTTGCTGCACCTACATGTACATAGGAGTCGCCCCTGGTCTGGACCTGGTGTTACCAAATAGTTGGGCCCCCAAGTGGATGGGCCCCAGGGCCAAATTTTTCACCAAACAGATCGGCCCATGGCTCAAATATTCAGACCCCCCAGGGTCCAAACATTCTGGAACATTTGGCACAATTTCCAATTACAACAAACATTAAACACACACACACACACAAACACACACACACACACACACACACACAATGGAAGCAAAAAGAAAAAAAACAAAAAAAAAGCTCTACCCTCCTAATTCAATGCACTGAAGACCCAAATTCAAACCCCTACTTTTCTTTTCACTGTGAATAGATGTACAAGTTCGGTGTTGGGAGCAAATCTCGATCTGTAACATGTTTGTTAACTACATGCAGTCATGCTCCAGTGATTTTTGCATGCTTTGTAAGCTTTTTGGTGCATTTTGGGCAGTCTTCTCTCAAAATTGCAGCCCAACTGCTTGCAGAGGAATGCTTCTGGGTACTCCTAGACCCTCATTTGTTCAACAGGTGATGCTGTAGTTTTGATATGCGCGTTTTTAAAATTTTGCATTCCTCCAAAAACAGCTGGCTGGATTCTCTCGGGGTGTGATGGGAATGGAATTTGGATCATTGGATTCTCTCCAGGCCTGATAGGAATGTAATCTGGATCATTGGATTCTCTCCAGGTCTGATAGAAATGTACAGTTAAGCCCGCGCTAAATCTAACAGTCGCAAAACGCATCAACCTTTTGCAGCCTTTTTCCAACCTTTTGAGTGAAAGGCAAACCTTTTCCAAACCCATTTCTAACACTTTCCAAACCATTTTCTCTTATTGCATTAAAACCCTTTTCAACCTTTCTCTAATGGTTAATAACAATTTCACACAATTTCTCAACCTTATTGATAAAAATGTTGAAATGTTTAGCAAACTTTTCAACCACTTAAAGCCTTTGTCAACCTTTTTTCAAATGTTTTACAACCTCTGCAAACCCCAGTACAACACTTTGCAACACAAATAATGCATTTGGCTGTTAAGTTTTTGACGGGCTAAACTGTAATCTAGATCAATGGATTCCCTCCAGGTCTGATGGGAATATAATCTGGATCATTGGATTATATTTTATGCTTATGACTTATATATTTTATGCTTATGACTTATATAGCAATTTATATGAATATTTTATATTTCTATCACTTACATTAAATTAATTACATGCAAGAATGCTTCTCTTTTCAATATCATGCTCTTAATATGGACTTCAAACTTACTATATTTCTTTTCATGCTGGATTTTGTATTACTGCATTATTTGTTATGCTCATGGGTACCTCACATTCAAAGTTTAAACAAGAAGGTGGTTAATTTAAGATAAGAGCCCTATGATACTCCTCCACACATGCTCAAAGATTGCAATTTTAGCTGCAATTGGTTTAACTCATTCCATACCAATCCCTGATTTTTCCGAATATGTACCTTGATTTGAGACGACAATTGCATATTTAAATTCATCATGAAAAGAGCTTTCGTTCAAGTACCAACATGCCTGTAGTCTTAAGTCAGTGGTTCTGGAACTGCCTGGCAAGTCATGCTGCAGCTGCCAGAACCACTGACCAGAGCCTGTGACCATAGTATGGAATGGGTTAACTCTTTATGTATGCAGCTAACACAGCTGCCAATATCTCAAGTTACAGGAACAATTAAGCCCCAAAAGAGATATTTTCTGGAAGCACAAGAAATATGCCTTTTATCTGCATAAAAATCACAAGTCCAAAGTCCACTTTATACAACCTCATTTTTGCCTCTGTGGTGACCCAAAATTGCACATACATGTATTCCTATGCAACAAACCACCTATATACAAGTGTGTATATATATATATATATATATATACATATATACATATACATGTATATACAAAATTCAGTGAAACTAGAATTATGAGATGGTCAAGAAGGGGATTATATACCTACCTGTGCCACTACCTCCTCCGCCTCCACCTGCACATGTGCCACTATTAATAGTTATGGTGTCTATGGCAATGTCAGATGCGTAATCTGTTCCTCGAACCCCCTTCCACCCGATCTGAAACACAAAATAAGATTGCGTTGTGCACATGCACTTTTTACACAAGATCACAAAACAAAGTAACTTTGTCCTGTTCTCCTTGTTATCCTCAGCTACCCTTGACCTTTTCCCCCTTAAACCAGCTAAAGCTGGCCTTTGGTCAAATGTCGTCTGCTTCAGTGTTTTCAACTAATTTCAACAGTAATGAAAAACAATTTGACTGAGAATTGTAGGTAAGACCTGTCATGATAGCATGCCCCAGGTCAACAGCTTTCCTTGACATGGGTTGGGCACTTCCTAACCCATGTCAAGGAAAGCTGTTTACTAGATTTAATTCAAGGGGTAATGGTTAAAATAGCAACAAATGAATGGTGAAGATCTTACACTTTTAATTTCCATTGTCTGTATTTTATCTTTACTGTGCACATATTACCTTGGTTTAAGAGAGAATGTTTCAACTTAATCCAGGCATAACATTATTGAAGTTGCGCAGCCTTAGCTTTGAGGACTTGGGCGTAGTACCATCACCATTAAAGTGGTAGCATAAAACTGATAAAATGTTGATTACATGTACACCCAGTACATGATAATAGTCTGTGATGCTCTGCCTGTTGGCCACAGTTCTGTGAAGAATACGGGTGGCCAGGCAAGTTAAACTTTCCCGCTTAAACTGATCAAAACTGGCTTCTGGTCAAATGTCATCTGCTTCCATGTTTTCAGCTAAGGCAAAAGAAAATAAATAGTGTGTTTGAGGTTACATGCCAAAAATAAATAGGGTAGGTAGGTAGGCTTTTTTTTTTTTTTTTTTTTTTTTTTAATTTTTGCTCTGAAAACAGAAGAAAAGTGACTTAAAATAGATAAATTGTGCATTTCATGAAGAAAATCTGCCAAGGTTTTTTTTTTTTTTTTTTTTGAAAATCAATAAAAAGTTTAAGGGTAGGGGGGTTTGGGCAAGGGTCAGTAGGGAAACCCCAAACACAGACTTTTTTTTGGCCTAATTTCAACAGTAATGAAAAGCAATTTGAATAGTAATTCAAGATGAGACATGTCAAGATAAAATACCCAAGGTCAACAGCTTTCCTTGGCATGGGTTGGGCACTAAGTACCCAGCCCATGCCAAAGACAGCTGTTGACTCACTCTTAATTCAAGGGGGAAAGGGTTAAAACACACACACACACACTTCATTATCGCATCAATGTATTTGCTGTACCCAAGGCCTCTGCCGGCATTACTGCATGGACTCGAGGCAGCACTCGTACCGGCTACCTTAACTTCTCCCTCCCCTCAATGCCTCATTCAGTGTCCAACTCTATCATCAATTTGCCTTAAGCCCAGGACACTATACCACTCATCTCACAGCACTTCACCAGCATGCCCTGCACCAAGTCCACTCCCAAGTGCTCCCTTGGGCTTCCCATTTCATTCCAAAAACCCATGCTAACCTCTCACTCTCAGTCATCTCCGAACCTGTTCTGCCACGTGTGGCAATTCCTCCTGCTTCCACCTCTCAAAAAGCTGATCCCTAACCTCTTGATGAGGTCTGTCCAACTGGAGCATTGTAGCAAAATTTTGCTACAAAGCTCTTCAAAATTGCTACGGATTTTCTCCCAAGTAAGTGTTTCTTATATATTGTTTCAAAGACATTTTTCTCACATGTTGATTAGTAAATCATAAATTGAAGTTCATACTGGACTTTTAATCCATGTGATAATATAACTGATATCCAGATATTACGCCAGTGATGTCCCCAGCTTTCTCAATGCAAGTAAAGATGTTATTTGAACGTTAGACTGGTTAGTAAGGCCTAGCACGTAATTATATGTAATTTTTGACATCATTTACATAGAAATAAAAGTCAACAACATATTTGTACTTATAATAATAAAATAACGCAGAACTTTTCATTATGCCCTAAAAATACAGCCCAGGCCTACTGAGGAATTATTCAATTATTTTGCTTCACAATAGAATCTCAGACGAATATTATCTCCAATCCATTATCCCGATTCACACCAGTTTCAGGACCTGTCTTGTACATTTAAATTTTTATAGATTCACATATTTTCCTTTCCCAATAATTGGGCTGAAAGGTTAAAGGTTTGCATTCTTTCCAACATATTTGTTTTCCATAGTCAAGACAGTGTTCTGCTATCGCTGACTTGTTAATTTCGCCTTATGTAGCTGCTTTCCTCTGCTCAGAAATTCTTGCTGTTAGAGGACGCCCCGTTTCACCGATATATGACTTTCCACATTCACAATCAATTTTATAAATGGCTCCTTTTCTTTCACATTCTGGTATTTCTTAATTTGAAGTTATATCATATAGTCACACCCATTGTATACATGGTCATACCAATTTGTACAGGATTGGTGGTCTTGGTTATGGCAGAATAACCGAATGCTAAAATATCGCAGCCTGTTGAGGCTATATCCCGGATTTCAGATTCGCCCATGTCGTGGGCCAAATTTGCCAGCGGGACACAGGCATTGTGGGAGAATAACCGAATGCTAAAATATCGCAGCTTGTCGAGGCTATATTGCGGATTTCAGATTTGCCCATTGTCGTGGGACAAATTCGCCGGTGGGACACTTCCCATTTTATCCCCTGCTCTGTGTTGCTGACCTAAAACCATAATCCGACTCTTATATTCACGGAACTCCAACCACCATTCTTCACCATAATTCCCTGCATTCTTCCACAAGTCCAGTAAATCTTCTCTTGCCACCAGCACAATGCACAAACAAACTTGGAACTACAAAAGAAGACTTGCTTCACAGCAAATCTGTCTGGGTGCCTTGAAAATGAGAACAGTTTTGAAGCTATTTGAGGTTTAAATTTTGTGCACATAATATTCGCCTGATGTGCATAATTTAAAATGCTACAACTTTGGTTCTTGGTTCATTGGATACAGCTAAGTCACAAACCTACATGTATGGATTGAAATTGGAATAGCACCTCTATGTACAATAGTTTTTTGAGATATTCAAGAATTAAATTTTGCGTATCCACCTAATTTGCATAAATTAAAATGCTAGAACTTTGGGTCATGGTGCATTCAATGAGACTATATCACAAACCAAAATTGAAGTTGGAATGGCACCTCTATCTATAATAGTTTTGGAGATCTAAAACTTTAAAATTGTTTAAGTGCTCCTAATTAGCATAATTTAAAATCCTTAAACTTTGGTTCCCTGTCTATTAGTTTAACAGTTGTCGCAAACCTATATATGTATGTTAGAACTTTTTGTCTATCGATAATATTTTTGAAGATATTAAGCTTTTAAATCCTTAATTGCCCCTAATTTGCATAATTTCAAACATCATAATTATTCCAAATGAAATGCATAATTTCACTGGCAGGCAGTCAGTCACCATGGCAAGTTTAGAGGTTTTCTGAATAATAGTGTTCAAGAGAAACTCTGGATAAATTTTGGTCTAAAGAAGAAAGAAAAGAAAAGAAATCTTAGGAACACCAAAAATGGCTGGGTTCACACCCAGACATAATTATACTGGAGAAATGATTCTGAAAATTACAGATTTCCAAGTGTGCCTAATTAGTGTTAATTAAATTTTACAATTTTCATTTTAATATCACTAAATGCACATATACATATAATATAAACCAATGAATTGAGGTGGATCAACACTTTTGTCTTTTATACATGTACTTTTGAAGATATTCAACACTTAATTTTTTGAGTGTCCCCAATTCAGTTAGCATTCTCATTTCATCAAAGGTGCTCTTAGCACAAACTTATGAAGGAATGATAGATTGACATTTTTATGAAAAAATGAATTTGAAGATATTCAATATACATGTGCACATTTATGTTTTCCTGCCATTGGATTGCAAACAGCAGAAACCCACATACATGTAACGGTATGCGTATTAGGAGTACACATATTTCCAACTTCAAAAATCTTGAATCTCGTCTAAAATAAATTAGATAGAGGATGTCACTCCAACTGGCACTGACATAGTTATGAGTGTTGTGTATATGAAGGATATATACAAAACTTGTAGCATCTGAAAATGTGCTTATCAAAGAAATTTCACTTTTTAAAACTTGAATATAATTACTCAGACATACAATTCCAGTGTTTACTTATACAATGAAACCGCTCTACAGTGGGCATCCTTGGGACCAGAGAATCTCAAAAATACCGTTCAAAGAATGCAGTACCCTTCGGCCACCTTCAATCTCTTTTGCTGTAAGTGAATATAGGAATAGTGTGCCATAGTATCAGGTATAGTGTATGATCAGAAAGCTGCTGGCAGCCTGTAGTCTAAGAGATCACGGCCATTTTGCCACTCATCAAATAATTTCACAAATGGAGATCTTGTCATAAATTCAACAAATACTACTATTGTACACTTGACCTTTGACCTCAAAAACATCAGGTCAAATATCCAGGTATAACCATGACTTTCAATAGCCTTCTAGATCACCCTATGTTGCTTCTTTTGTTTTAAGATTTAGATTACTAGATGCACAATGTCACTCAGCAAACTTGTGACCCATATGTGATCTTGAAAATAAGGTCAAGGTCAATTATGTTTGCACACAAAGCAAGCCTTATAGTGGTGTACTATCATATGCAATTTGAAACTGAAAGTCCTGTCTCAAAAGCTTCTGAAGTTATAGTGGTAAACAAAATTAATAGGTCACTGTGACCCAGATAATTGACCTAGTGACCTACTTTTGATTCATTACACACTTTTTGGTTATGATACATGTGTGTATAAAATTTAATGTAACTGACTTTGAGACTTCCTTACTGATACCAATACCACCATTGTGCACTTGACATTTGACCTAAAAAGTAGGTCAAATATAGAGCTATGACCTTGATTTTCAATAGGTCCCTAGATCACTCTATGAAGCTTCTTGTATGTAAGCTTTAGATTGCTAGATGTAGACATTCATTAGTTAGAGTGGTAATGTCGCTCAGCACATCTGACCATTGTGTGACCTTGAGAAGTACGTCAAGGGCAACTATGCTTGCACTCAAAGTAGGCCATATAGGAGTGTACTATCATGTGCAATTTGAATGTCCTGTCTAAAAAAATTCTGATGTTATAGTGGTAAACAAAATTTCAATGAATAGGTCACTGTGACCCAGATACTTGACCTAGTGACCTACTTTTGATTCATGACACATTCTTTGGTTGTGATACATGTGTGTATAATATTTCATGCAACTGACTTTAAAAACTTCCTTACTTCCTGTCTCAAAAATTTCTGAAGTTATGGTGGTAAAACCATGGGATGGACGGACAGATGGACGGACATCTCTACTATGATACACTTATGTAGAAAAACATGACCCATATTCATAAATATCAAACCCAACAATGACAGCAAAGAGATTCCAGAGTTACCAAAGCATCAACATTCATCTTCCAATCAATGAGAAGAAAGAAATTTCACTCCTTACTTGCGACAGGCAGTCACCCACAAAAGGCAACTGGTGGTTTTAACCGGTCCTCTTAACCTTTGAAATATTCTTCATTAAATATAGACTATTGTGTTTCCAATATGTACAGGCCCAACCACTCAAAATCCAAATTTTATTACTTCTGCAAAAGATAAAGCAGAATTGGTAGGCCTATCACTATTTTAGTTCTTCTGACTAGTTCGTCAGCTGAGTTTATAGCAAAAGTAGAAAGTAGGCCTATATCATTTTTGTGATATCTATGAATCAGGAATATTATCTAATTAATAAGTTAAGGGATTGAATCACTGTTACAGAGTATCAAATGCAAGGAGTAGACTTTTACACGTCCTTCACTAAACAATTGAAGTTCTCCAGACGGACGGACGGACAGATGGACGGACGGCGCCGGGTACGACAATACCCGTCGGCCTCACAAGGCCGAAGGGTAAAAAACCACCAACGAAGCCACGTGCACCCCTCCACGTTTGCCCATAAAGCATCCCTCCACACCCTATCATGTATACCATCCTTATTTCTAGAAAAGCCATAAACATTTTCTTCTCATTCTTGCAATTTCCAATAGGCCTAATCGCATGTAGGCCTACTGGACATTGCAAGCACTTCCCAACTTGTCCAGTGCCAGAATTAAGGTACTGGTCGACAACTTTTCTGTCTGCCACAAAACCATTCTATAAAGTTGCTCTGGTCAAGTTCATATCATCATGTTGTCCATCGTAAGTTTGCCCCATTTCCAGAAATGTTGGCTCCATTTCTGGAATAGGCCTTGACGTCAACATGCCTGAACCATGGTGGATGCTTAAATGTACTCCTTACATAGCAACAGGACAGGACAGGAAATTTTGGTGGGAGCTTGATATGCATGTGTTGAAAAACATGCTAATTTAATGGTACCATTTACACTTGCATTAGGCTGGGCCTGTGGCAATGTCCATCATCTTTCAAACTGTTTATGTGGAAAGCACAGCTAAATACAACACTTTTTACTCCTCGCCGGGTGTCCATGTCCGAAAAAATTTGGCCAGGCAGACTCCTACTCATGACTAGCGTTGGGTATTGTTACTAATTTCTGTATCATGATACTTTTCGATACACAGCCAGGTGTCACGATATATCATGAGAGTGTATAATGTGATCACACTCTTTGAGTTTACATCCAACGGTCTGTATCACAGCTTCTGTGCTGGTTGTGTTTTGATAAATCATTCTACTGTGGCTACATGCACAAGCAATGATTTGGTGATTTAAGCTGTGAAATGTGTTTTATTGGCTGTTCATCTCCTTACACGGATGATTTTCTTAAATTTCTTCATATAAAATTCCTCAGTTATGATAAAATTGAAGTTTTTTATCATATGATGAAAATTCAATACGCAAGGATCGTATCACAATAGGCCTACGGTTCGGTGCAGGGTTAGTATCGCGGTATTTCGGTACTTTGATGTATCGTCTCAACCCTACTCATGACAGTCAATATTAAGGCAAATATCGCTGCTGTTTGTAGAAACCACAGTCCAGTTGTTTAATTTCATCCTCTGCCAAAATCTAGCAAGTATTTTTTGTGTAAGTAGGAGCAATTTGCTCCTCGTATGGATCTCCATTGAAAATTAATGCTTGTGCTGATTTGTTCAGGTCGGTTACTGTGGAATCATAACTTGCAATGGAATAGGGCAAAGCCTGTGTGCCTTGGGCTGCATGGGTCAGACATATATCTGTGCCTATATTACCAGGTCAGCAATAACCCCATTCAAAGCAAATCTGATACAAGGCTAAAACTTGTGGCAAATAAAAGTATTGGAATTGTACATGAAATGAAACCTTGAATTGAAAAAAAGATCTGAATTATTTGAATCAAATGAAATAAAACAGTGCCTTTCCCCCACCCACATTATCATAAGGTGAACCGTGGCCCACTTTTCACCTTTTGCTGATCATCTTTCTGTTTTTTATAATTTTTCACTTTATTTCAATCAAAAGTCAGTTATTTTGATAATATGTGTAAATTTTGATTAGAAGGGGGGTGGGGGGGGGTCGGTACGCTGGTACAGAATTATTTTTCTAGAGTACATAGTACGGAAAATAAAAAACATTCAAAATTTTGGATAGTACGAAGTACGTAAAACAAGAGGGCTTCCAGTACGCCAGTACGGTAAATAAATTTATCAAAAAGCCCCAGTACGCCAGTACGGGAAACCCCTTACCCACCCTCTGATTAGATATTGACCCCATTCAACCATTTCTCAACATCATCACATTAAGCACCCTTCAGTTTTCGAGGGGGGGGGGGGGCACCTATTCTGGCCCTAGGCTCTGGACCCAGGCCATAGTATAGGCTTTTAGATTGTAGGGTTGAAATTGACATAATTATAGGCACTACTGTTGAGGAACAAAATTGAAAAGGCTTACAAGGTCTATTTCATCGTTTTCTTTTCTCTCTGTGACAGAAAGTTGCAGGAGGAACATGTCTAGGGAACTGTCAAAGGACCACTAGCAAGTAAGAGTAATAAATTATGAAAATCACAATTTGATGAAATAAGGAAGAAACTATACTCACCCTCTCGCCGGTAGCACTAAGGGTCACGTCAATTCTTGCCTGCAGCCAATTGTTTCCTTTGTTGCCACTTTGTGTCCACCTGTTTTGCATGGTACTGGAACCAGAGGCCAACTGGTACACCTCCAGGGACCCCATATCATTTCCGTACATCATATAGTAAAACTCAACACAGATTTGCCCCGTGTTACTTAGATTTGGTGTAGTTATCCTGTGAATGAATGAATAAATCAGTGAGAGTATAGGGTGATTTTGGGGAAATACAATGTATGACAAGACACATACATGTAGGCTTTGTTCCTACTAACCTGTTCAAAAATCACATTAATTTGTCATGTAGATGTGCAGTACAGTGCCCCTTATAACGCTGGTGTTGGGATCCACAGAACAGACCATGTTATAGCAAAACCGCCTTATGAAAGAGGGACTTTTAACATAGCAGTAATGGGAAAACTATTTCAGTGGGAACCACAGTACACAACGTGTTATATCAGGAACCGCCTTGTAATGAGGGGTGTTATAAAGCGGGAGCACTGTTATTAATTTTTTTTATCTAAAACATGAAATTGGTTATTTTTAAACAAAATATCGAGTGGATCAAACATGCGGTTTGACTGGACTTCACATAAAATTGAAATCGCAGATCAAAATTTTTGGGGCGGCTTTGATGGGAAACAAGAAATTTATTTTTTTGAGCCGTTTTAGATCTAATGTTAGAAATAAAAGAACCAGAAACACTAACGTTACTGTCCAACTTAATCTGAAGTGCACTGTGCCCCTTAACTGATCCCTGTTCAGGTAAAATGGTCTCTAAGTGTCTCTATCGAAAATGATAATATGAGGTAAGACTTTGACATCAATATTACAAAGTAAATGAACAAGTACATGATATACATTGGATAGTTTAGCCACTGACCTTGGCAAAATAGTACCTGTTTAACTCATTCCATACTATGGTCACAGGCCCTGGTCAGTGGTTCTAAAGGCAGTACAAAAACCACTTAGCAAAATATGACCTAAAGGCAGTACAAAAACCACTTAGCAAAACATGACCTAAAGGCAGTACAAAAACCACTTAGCAAAACATGACCTAAAGGCAGTACAAAAACCACGTAGCAAAATATGACCTAAAGGCAGTATAAAAAGCACTTAGCAAAACATGACCTAAAGGCAGTACAAAAACCACTTAGCAAAACATGACCTAAAGGCAGTACAAAAACCACTTAGCAAAACATGACCTAAAGGCAGGACAAAAACCACTTAGCAAAACGTGACCTAAAGGCAGTACAAAAACCACTTAGTAAAACGTGACCTAAAGGCAGTACAAAAACCACTTAGCAAAATATGACCTAAAGGCAGTACAAAAACCACTTAGCAAAACATGACCTAAAGGCAGTACAAAACCATTTAGCAAAACATGACCTAAAGGCAGTACAAAAACCACTTAGCAAAACATGACCTAAAGGCAGTACAAAAACCACGTAGCAAACTATGACCTAAAGGCAGTACAAAAACCACTTAGCAAAACATGACCTAAAGGCAGTACAAAAACCACTTAGCAAAACATGACCTAAAGGCAGTACCAAAACCACTTAGCAAAACGTGACCTAAAGGCAGTACAAAAACCACTTAGCAAACTATGACCTAAAGGCAGTACAAAAACCACTTAGCAAACTATGCGTAAAGGCAGTACAAAAACCACTTAGCAAAACATGACCCAAAGGCAGCACAATCACCACTGGCCAAAGCATGACTTAACTCATTCCATACCAGTCCCTGATTTTTCTGTATATTTTCCTAAATTGGAAACAACATTATTGCATATTTAAATTCTTCATGAAAAGAAACAGCTTTCGTTGCGGCCTTGCGGCAGCTGCAGCATGACTTGCTAGACAGTGCCAGAACCACTGATTTAAGACTATAGGCATGTTGGCACTTGAACGAAAGCTCTTTTCATGAAGAATTTAAATATGCAATTGTAGTCATAAATCTAGGTAAATACACGGAAAATCAGGGACTGGTATGGAATGAGTTAACTATGCATGGAACGGGAGGCCTAACTGCAATTATGAGGGGTAGTTTTGCACGGGCCTACTCTCAGGAGAAGCAGACATTGCTATATCTATATATGTTATAACAGGTTTCAGCAAAAAGGGTAAAATATCACAACTGTTCTTTATTTGTCATATATGGTTATACCAGTAGAGAGCATTAACTTCAACTAGTGGAGCTGAAAATGTTACCGTGCCCCACTTTCCCTGATGTCTCACTTAATCCTAATTTACCCAAAGTAAATATATAAAATGATTAATTCAGGACTTTTCCCCACAGGTGGACCAGGGACGTGTTATAGACACGTCCCTGGGTGGACCACCGTGCCCAGCGATTTTTTTCACCTCCAATGCCTAGAGCAGGGCCAGAATTTCGCAAAATTTTGCTAGAATCTATTTGGATTTTTGTCAATTAGTTTTCTTTTTAAAGAGAGAAAAGTTTAGGAGAATCTTTATGAGAATACATTCTCGGATTCTCGCCGAAATTCTGGCCCTGTAGAGAAACCCCCTTTGCTGGGGTAAGACTACCTCATTGTATAGCTTTAACATAGGCACTTGCCACAGAACAAGGTTTACATGGTAAAATAACATGAATATCTCAGCTGAATAAATTTAAGTATGGAAGGAAAAAGGCATCTAAACTCTTCATGAAACCTTTCATAAAATATTTAATTTAGAACAATAGATTAAGACTATTTTAGGGAAGTAAAGCTTGCCTTATCATTGAAGTGTCGGCGTAACTGAAACACTGGTGTTTTGCCCTTTCAAAACCACTCTTGTATGAATGGTAATATCCCACAGAGCCATATGCTGTGGCATCATGAGCACATGCTGCCAAAATGTACTCAGTTTAAATGTTTCACAAAATACTCAGGCGATTAACCCCACAAGTGTCAGAAGCCAATTGACACCTATGCATGTGTGGTGGTCAGCACACAGATACTGTTAATGAAACATCGTTAATTTTGCCAGTAAAAAGTTTCTAACACCTTCAAATTAAAAAAAATGCTTGGTACAGAACCGATATTGACAGGCATACCAATCAAAATGTTTTACAATTTATGTTAATGTTACTATGGTTGACCTCAAATTTACTTTGAAGATTGGTACTTTTTAAATGTACTACCGGTACCCTATGTCCACAAGTGTCCACCCCCGCGACGCCCTGTCCAGTCAGCTGGAGGTGAGAAAATTCTATGCTTTGCTGGTTCTGTGAAAGGAGTTAATTACTGCCAAACTTTTTGTATTATTTGGCACAAAACAGGCGCCTATGCCTGGTTAGACAAACGGTTGATATGTTCAATTGTTAAATTTAAAAAAAAAAATCAATTTAATTCACATTTGGTTGTGCAGGCCTAGCCCGTGCTCAGGAACAGTTTCTGTCATAGATTTCCAACTTTCAAAATCATCAAGAAAGTAATATGACAATAAGTAAATGACATAGCTCGTATTGCATTTAGGCTTATTGTTCAATTTCAGAAACCAGGCCTATATATGTAGCGACTCAGAGCTTGCTTGGCACTTCACCAGATCCCATGATCACAGGTTGTTCACACTAGAATTAGGCCTATTAACCCTTCCCCCCTTAAACCGGCCAAAACCGGCTGATGGTCAAATGTCGTCTGCTAAAGTATTTTCAACTGATTTCAACAGCAATGAAAAACAATTTGCCTGACAATTGAAGATGAGACCTGTCAAGACAACATACCCCAGGTCAACAGCTTTCCTCGGCATGGGTTGGGCCCAACCCATGCCGACGAAAACTGTTGACTCAGTCTTGATTCAAGGGGGAAAGGCTGGGGGGAAAGGTTAATATAGGTCTAGGCCTAATAATTGTAGCCGGGATTCTTTTCTTTTTTCGCGTGGGGTGGGGGTGGGGAGGGAGGCGGCGTAGAGTATGCGCCCCAATCCCCTAGCCTGGCTTTGCGCCAATGGTGGTGCTTCAGATTTTTGTTTCAACTGACGACCCCCTTTTAAAAATCCTGGCAAGTTTACATGAAATCGATCTTTCATTGAATTTCCAGCATGTATCATCTGTATGAGGCCTATCTATTGCTTGCAGTCGGCTTGCAGTCAGCATAAAAAGCACATACCATAGAATGGTCAAGGTCAACGGGTTTCCTTGGTGCGCTTTGGCTTCATTGCACCGCCAAAGGGGCGCCGATGAAAGCTAAATTAATACATACCAAGCCCCAAGGGACCTCCGCACGCTCTGTAAGCTTGCGGTTACAGGGCATGGGGAGGTCCCTTGGAGCTAATACATACCCAGTCAAACTTTGGCTTTGAAAAAGTCCATTCTGAAGGTGAAGATATAGTGCGTTTTATTTTTGTGATTGCGACACGATGTCGGCCAAAAAGCTGGCTAGTCTTTTCAGCACCCCTAAACAGACTTTTGAGGATTTAACTGCTAAGGCACTGGACCAAGTACACGCTTTAGGATCCAAACTGAGGGGAAATTCTCCGAAAGACGTTGATGGAATAAACTCTAGCCTGGATAATACCATGCCACATTTAATGGGGGATAAGACGCAAGCTGACGATACACGCAAGTTGGACAAAACATCAACCCCTAACAACCTGAACATGGACAATCTATGGACTGAGGTTCAGGTTATCCGTGAGGATAAAGGCAAAAGAGGCAATATATGCAAAGGACGCAATTCAAGAAGAAGCAGGACTAAAGGTAAGGACGAAGAATACTCTTCTCCCACTTGCTCCCAGACACATTGTAAACAGCCCTCTGAAAGTGAAAGTGAAAGTGAAAGCCAAACAGATTGTGACCTGAGGACTGAGGTCAAGGAGACAGGAGCCCCTGACGCTGATCGGTCACCAAAGGTTAGTAGTAAAACTCTTTTGTGTATTGAGGACTGTAAACATCAAAGAAAACAAAGTGAAGCAGCCATGATCCAGTGTACCACAGGATTGTATGTACAGTGGTTTCACTATAGTTGCGTTGGTGAGAAAAAATCGGATATTGGCAACCCGTGGAACTGTAAAATTTGTCGATCTTGCCCTCGCAATACATTGAGTATAATGCAGACGCTTGGTGTTATTCAGAAACAGTTACAGGCCATACAACAAAATAACACGGATTTGGTAAAACAGTTGGCTGCCAAAACTGCAGAGTGCACCGAACTGCGTAAAGAAAACGCTGAGCTAAGAGACAAGCTCCATAACAGCGTAAATCAAAAACATTGCACACGTGATGTAGCAGAGAGCCAAAGTAATCCTACAGAAAGGGCCCATGGTACCCTTTGGATTGGAAGCTCCGCAATCCGTAACATAGAGCGCGCCCATCTAGATGTTGTTGTCAAATGTTTCAGTGGTGGCCGTGTAAACGACATACACACAGCTCTTACGAAGGAGAAAAGAAAGTTCCAAAAAGTAGTCTTACATGTTGGAACAAATGACTGTGAGAGATCAGGTATTGAACACGATATTGTCTCTGACTATTGTTTACTGGTGCAAGGTGCCAAAGCTGTGTCGGACAATATCTACATATCTAGTATATGCCCCAGGACCGACAACAGGACAGCGCAAGAATGTATAGAAATCGTGAACACCGAATTGGAAAGTATTTGTGCAGAGCAAAAGTGTGTTTTTATAAATAATGATCCAAAGTTCCGCTTAGCGGATGGCTCCATCAATGAAGGTGCACTGTGTGATGATGGTCTGCACCCATCGCACTTTGGTAGCAACGCACTAAAAGAAGCTTTTGAGGAACCCAATTTGAAAGTCCACAAATATGTAAATGGCAGTGGCAGGGCCCATGTCAATAACCAAGGGCACAGAGCCGGACACAGGTTTACTACTCATCAACGACGTGATATGGGCGACCAGTCATCTATGCCAAATCATAAGAGGAATGGTGCTACTAGTGGTAATAATCGTCCGGTAAAGTGTACCTACTGTGGTAAGGCACATACATGAAACGTTTGCCGCCACGGCCATAAGATAAAATGCCACTACTGAGGTCGACTAGGACATAAGCAAGCCAAATGCTGGCAAAAACTAAATTCACAATAATGGTCGGGACAAGAAGCGAGCGACTGTAGATCCCGGAAACCAAGGCGACACAAAAGAGGAGGCGGGAAGGTAAACAAGCGTAGAATAAAGACTGGTAAGCCATCATTTGCATTTTGTAATGTTGAAAACCTCGGTGCAGCTAAACGGAGTGAACTGTGCCACATGTTAAATACAGAACATTTTGCTATCTTTGGCATGGTTGAAACATTCCATAAACAGGAGAGCAACGAGCTACTCAAATCTTTACATCCAAATTACAGTTGGACTGGCAAACCTAGATCTAGCCACTATAAGTCAAGTGGTGGTGGAATTGGACTTGTATTCAGAAATGACGTAGTAATGACTGACGATAATGTTTTTGATACTCTTCACGATGATTATGAAAGACTTCGGGTAAAAGTGAAATATGACTCTAAAATATTGGTTATCGGTTTGGTATATTTTCCAAATGATAATATTGATAAAAATGGAAGTACGTCATTATGTAATGAGTTGGTTGAAAATATTTCCACCTTAAACAGTAAAGGTCAAGATTTCATTTTATACGGAGAGTTTAATGGAAAACTACCAGGATTCAGAAATGATAATAGACCCAGTTTTAATGGTGACCTTCTACACAATGTAATTGAAACTACTAATATAAAGGTGCTTAATGAATCACCAGTATGTTCCGGTAAATACACATGGCAAAGGGGCACTTTAAAAACAATTATTGACTATGTTCTTTGCAATGAGTCCATATACAAAAATGTAAACTCTGTCATTGTTGATGAGCTTGGGTTATATAATATAGGGAGTGATCACAACACTATTTATGTTGACTTTTACCCATGTTTTAACATTGATACATTTACAGCAGCAGACAAAAAAGCCAACGGCTACCCAAAATGGAATATTACAAAAGATACTGATTGGGATGAATTTCAGAAGGTATGAAATATGAAATTTTCAGGCTGTAATTGTAATAGCTTCTGTTCTGCCGACGTTGTGTGGAGAAGCTGGAAGGGTATTTTGCTGGAAACTGGTGAAAAGGTAATTGGTAAAAAACACAACAGAGGGCGCTCGGATCAGAGTATGTTTGTTGACAAAAATATCAAGTGCTTTATTCAAAGCACAAAATCAGCAAACAGGCTTTATAGACACTGGGCTAAACACGGATCGGTAGGTACGGATGTGTTACAGGGTATATGGAATGAATATCTAGAACGTAAACGGATTGTTCAAGAGAAAATAAGAAAGAAAAGGGTTAACCATAAACTTCAAGTCATCATTCATAACACAGGTAAAGGTACAAAGAACACACGAGCTTACTGGCGTACAACGGCTATCAGGATTCAGGATTTTCAGGATTCAGGATTTTTATTTTAACCAAATTATGTGTACAAAAGAATAGTAGTTTGGTACATACAAAGTATAAAAATAAGCAAATTAGCATTTGAAGAATAAAACAGAAGAGAGTAATCCATAATTTGGTCAGGGGGATACACATTAAGATCTTTGACAGACCGCTATCATGTGTACCACCCTGCATACGAATGACCATAAACTATTTATCAAAAAAAAGTGACCATGTAACTGGTAAGACTTTTATCAAAAAGGCAGGGGAAATTTAGAGTCCAAAAATATAATCAATTTGCATTACAAATATAGCAATTTTGAATGTTGCAAGACATTTCATACGTATCAATAAAATATTTCTTTATGTATTGAGAAAAACCAAAATAACTATGAGTATGTACCTTCTCTTTAACAACCTCAGATGTCGCATTTAAAACATTAACAATTTCATGTCTTATACACTTTCGAGCGAACGCATGTTGAGTACGTGCTACAAATAATCCCTTTCTTCGGGGGGTCATGTTCATGAACTTGGGGGGTTGGTGAAATTGGAAATTGATAAAAATAGACAGGAAGCCGGTTATTTTTATATTTGAAAAAAAAATTTAGGATTTGAACTGTATGTATATCGACTAATTTGAGTAAGTTTCTGGATTTAAAAATAGGTTCAGTGTGTGCATTGTAATTACTATGATTGACAATCCGAACAGCTTTCTTTTGAATTTTAACTATAATCTTTCTAATTTGTGACCCCATACAAGAAGACCGTAGTTAAAATGTGGCAGGATTAAAGAATTATAGATGATTTGGAGAATATTTGAGGGTAGAAAATTTTTTAATTTATCCAATGAGGATTGTACACCCTGATGGCACAGGCAGAGTTATAGATGATCCAAAAGAGATTTCCAAAATTTTGGGAGTTTATTGGCATAATTTAGGTGCCTCGGACCCAATGGTTGGTGAACATGTTAAATTAGAGGAAGAGATTAAAAATTTGCAAAATTATAAGGGGGGCCCCAGATGGTTTATGTAATATAGATATAAATTTCTGTATTGTCGAAAAAGCAACTCAGAAATTGAAGAATGGTAAATCGTATGCTGTGGATAATATACCTAATGAGTTCCTCAAATATGGGGGAGCATCACTTTTAAATTCGATTGTTCAATGTTTTCAAATTACTTGAAACTTTTCCAAGTGAATGAGAAAGAGGGATTGTAAAACCTCTGCATAAAGACGGGAACAAAGAGAGTTTAAGTAATTATCGTGGTATAACCCTGACTTCTAATGTCTACAAACTTTTTGCATCTGTAGTCGAAAATCAAATGATGACCTTCTTTTAGAACAAAAAATTTTTGGGTGAATTACATGGCGCATTTAGAAAGGGGAGACGTTTAGAGGACCATTACTTCACACTTAAAGGTGTCTGTAGTCTCGGAAAAAGCTTAAGTAAAAAAACATGGTTGGCCTTTTTAGACATTAGTAAAGCATTTGACACAGTGAGCAGAGTTCGTATGTTCAGTTCACTGTGGAAAAGTGGTATACAGGGTAAGGCGTGGCGCCTGGTACATGGTCTATACAAAAACGTACAAAATAAGGTGATTTTTGGTCCTTTTGAAAGTGACTGGTTTGGTGTTCAAAATGGCCTAAAACAAGGCTGCATAATGTCCCCCACGCTCTTCACTGTGGTTATGACAGATCTTGAATGGATGCTACAAGGCCAAAACTTGGGTATCATGTTTAATGATGAACGTATTCCATCACTCCTATATGAGGGCGATGTCGTTATACTTGCTGAGAACGAAAGACAACTTCAAAATATGTTAAATGTGGCAAACTCTTTCGTCAACAAATGGGGTATGAAATTTAATGCAACTAAATCTAGAGTTATGACTATAGGTAAACATATAGACAAAGACAAACGATGGAAATTGGGAAATAAAGATCTGGTAGAATGTGACGCGTATAAGTATTAGGAATTCTTTTTAGCAAATCATTAGCAGATAGTGTTCATGTGAAGCAACATGTTAAGCCTAAGGCCACTCGTCTTAATGGCTATATGTGTGGTATCCTGGCAGGCCATGAGGATATAAACAGAGTATCATTTGGTGATAGTATGTGGAAGAGCTTAATAATGCCAGCCCTATCTCACGGTTCTGCGGTCTGGCTTTGTAATTCCAAAGAAACACGTTCTGTTATAAAGTCTTTACAATATAATGTGGCTCGCGCAATCATGCGCATAAAAGGCACGCCTGCCATGGTAGCTATTTTGGACGACTTCGGTTGGTTGCCTCTCAATCTATTACTGGACAAAGCAAGAATTAACTACTTTCACAGGCTTAAATATGTATTGCCTGACTCACGGCTGTGTATAAAAGGGTCCTGGAACTAAAAAAGGTTTACCTCAGTGGTGTGCATGTGTCTTGGCCTTACGTAAAAGAAATTCATACATTATTGACGGATGTTGACTTAGATAATATGACATACAACCAAAATGGTCAATGGATCAAATCATTTCATAGACTTGCCCTTGACAATTATGTTCATCTATTCTTTAACGAAGTTGTAAATAAGTCGTCTTTATCTTTGTACAGTCCATTAAAGAAATCTTCCTTTCGTGAGGAGTACATGTTTGGCAGTTTGGCATGAATGATTTTGAATCTACACGTCTTAAATTTCAGGCGCGGTCAGGTTGTTTGGGCTTACAAGAAAATTTATTCAGATGGAACGTCGCGCCCTCTGGGGCCTGTAAATTGTGTAATCTTGAGGTTGAAAATATTTGTCATTTTTTACTTACTTGCCCAGCATTTAATGAGATACGTATAAAGAGTTGGAAAGAACTTGAGGATAAATTAATCATTTGCCATAATTCACAAATTTGGGAACATTTTATAGTTGCCTGCCCTTTAGCAAAGATGTGTCTAGGCCTACTTCTTGGGGACGCAGCACTGGATTATGATGATGTTAACGTTGGAAAAGTATTTGATCGTGCCTGCAAAAAATATCTGAAAGAAGCTTGGTCTTCCCGCAAGTCCTTGGTGGACGGGACATAAATGTATAATAGTATGAATTCATTATTTGCATATGTCGTGTAAACTGTGTTCTTGAATATGCATGTTTTTAAGATGTGTAACTTGCTGTTTTTAACTTGGACGCATCGCGGGTAATCCCCGGTCCGCCGATGCCCCCGGTGTAAAGGGGTAGTTTTATCCAATAAATTACATTGTATTGTAATTGTATTGTATTGATTGTCTTGCTGCCCAAAAATTACATTTTTGTGCAATTTTAGATATACATGTAGGCCTATAGACTGTTTAGAGTAGACGGTTATCAGGTATTAAAATATGAATTTTGTGCCACAGACTTTATGCAACACCACACTTGTCCCATTACATGGGGACGCAAATACTAATGATTAAGATAACGGTCCAATAACGAGCGGGTTCTTAGCCAGTCATGCGCTGTCAGAGTGCATGGATCACATGATCATGACTGGCCAATCGCGGCCGATCTTTCTTTTACGTTTTGGCGCGTTTTCAGGACATAGTAGCGTCTCACCATTCATTCTGGCAAAAGACACGGAGCAGTTAACCCTGGGTTTAGAAAGAGTCATTAAGATAGTCAAATTGGAGACAAGCATTTCTGAAATTTCCCTCCCTGAACCCTTCCTGTTTTTTTTGTTTTTGTTTGTTTGTTTGTTTTTAAAGCTGTGTTGTGGGTTGTCATACATGTATTGTGAATTATTGTGTAAATAGATGTGTAGTTTCAAAAGTTTGTTGTGGTGAAAGTAACTTCACCCAAGGTGGTAGAGTGGCAGAGCCCTCACTGAGTGTATCTGATGTGAGTGGCAGTGTGATTACAAACCCTCACCTAACTCAAAGATACTCAGCAGGTGGTAGTAAGGCTCGACCCTCACCTGCAGTAGGGACATGCTAATGGTTAAAAATGTAAAGGGTGGCAGTGTGGACAAGCCCTCACCCCTTCTTGTTGCAGGTAGATAAGCACTTTAACACTGGTGTCTATCAAATGTTTTAGGGTAGCAGTGTGGTTATACCCTCACCCTGTTTACAGTACGCAGCGGGTGGTAGTGAGGCTTGTCCCTCACCTGCAGTAGGGACACCCTTGTGGTGATCAGTTATCGGGGTGGCAGTGAGGACAAGCCCTCACCCCATGTGGTAGTTAATGAGGCAAGGAACTGGGTGATTTTAGATATACGTGTAGGCCTATAGACTGTTTAGAGCAGACGGTTATCAGGTATTAAAATAGAATATTGTTCACTGAAGATGGGTCTCTTCAACTTAACCGGCTTGCATGAATTTCAGCTTCGCTGGTGGAGGCGAGGCCTCCCCTTCTTTTTGTTTTCTGTAAGGCAGACTGCTGCTCTCTTACCACGGCATACGCGGCTTTACATGACTTGGTATTCAAGAAAAGTACTTTTTTTCGGATACCCGAAAAATCATTACCGCGGTGCTCGACCGGTTCCAGGAGTACACGACAATGCTCTAGTTTTCAGCTTTCTTTTAGATGTCCTTTTGTCAGAATGGTCAGAGTATCTAATGAGCTTGTGACTCTCCGTTGCTCACAGACATGCGCATCTGAAATCGAGTTGCAAAGGGGTGGCTCCGTCTTCCTTATCCCTTTCCGATCAGAAATGTCTGGTTCATCATGACCACAAGCACAGCACTTGGCAAAACTTGTGACAGCAGTGCACCGAGGCGCCCCCGGACACCCGGCCTGCAGGATTTGCTCAAACAATTCTGTGGTATGTTTTCTTGGAATCTCTGGGGCAGGCTGATACAAGTGATAGTACTAGTAGTGATACATATAGGTAGACCTACCTTGCTTCGTCCCCTGTTTGTTGAGGGTCGCTGCCTTCCATATATATGTAGTAAGTAGATGGTCCTTGGCCGCTTCCTTGCGCGTTGGCGGAAGGACCGGTATTTGCTGTGCTGGTGGCTCCTGACTGGCGAATCCAATCGTAACTTTGTCCACTTTGCTCACGATTTGGATCATCACCCTTGTCTTGGACCATGCCGCAATCATTTTGCTCAAAGTTACAACTCCATACTGAAATTATACACAACAATCAGTGTCAGGTTTTACAGAGATCTGCACCTTGAAGCTCTTATATATATTCAAAATGTAACCATCAGATATGTAGACTAAACTAGAAAAGAAGATTGCTTCACAGCATATCTGGGTGCCTTCAAAATGAGATCAGTTTAAAATGGTATACTTTGCTTGTTCAACATAATCTAAATTTTGTGTATTAGTCTAATTTGCATAAATCAAATGCTACCGAAACAAATTTTTTGCTTTAATCAAGCGTTTTGTAACAAAGAAATGCATTCCACAGGACCTCTAATGTGTCAGTTCAGCTTTAATTCTAATTACGCCGTTGGGTCGAAAAGTTGCTTTTAGTAACTTGGCATCCCAATGAACACGGCCCTGTCAGGTGTTTAATCTCTCTCTCTCTCTCTCTCTCTCTCTCTCTCTCTCTCTCTCTCTCTCTCTCTCTCTCTCTCTCTCTCTCTCTCTCTCTCTCTCTCTCTCTCTCTCTCTCTCTCTCTCTCTCTCTCTCTCTCTCTCTCTCTCTCTCTCTCTCTCTCTCTCTCTCTCTCTCTCTCTCTCTCTCTCTCTCTCTCTCTCTCTCTCGTTGGCCCCAAAAGGCACAAAACAATCAAAGTATTTTGGATAAACATTTATCTTACGAAGGGCAGCATGGCCGATGGAAGCTAAGTGGAGAAGCAGTAGGACCGATAGCACCCTTCCTCCCATCATGTTGGCCATACTTATCTCACGGACAACTGCAACACATAAAATCTCAAATGTGATCCTGTGTCAGCTACTCACAACTAGATAGTTGTTCTCGTCGAAACACATGTATGACTCCAGACTCATATTCTTTAACTCATTCCACCCTGACAGAAGACCGAGTCAACAGCTTTCCTTGGCGCTCTCTGGGCGCAATGCGCACAGAGTGCACCAAGGAAAGCTGTTGACCATGGGCATATAATTTAGAATGATCCTCCATGCAAGTTTCATCCATTTTTTTTTTATTAAATAATCGCTAAGCTTGTAAAATACAATAAGCAGACGACATTTACATATTAGCGGGAAAAAGCGTCATTTGGGTGGAATGAGTTATAAAGATAGATTACACTGATGTTACCATGCATGTTATCCTGAGGCATGGTCAGCTGTATCAAACAAAGCTTAGTCTCCTTACTCTGCACTCTTCACTATGTAATTTGCTTTGGCCCATTGACGGTGTGTAAACAGAATAAAGGTTTCTCTTTCGAGAAGACCTTTCATTCAAATTGGAACATGCCTCGCCTAAAATCAAGGCAAAAAATAATAGCCTACATTGGTTAACAGCTTTCCTTGGCGTGCTTTAGGCAACTAAGAAAGCTTAAATTGACTTAATCCAGAAACCTGAGGATTGAAATTAATTGAAGAGACAACCCAGACATGGACACAAGGAAATACAGGAAAACTAGGACCAAGAATATCTGCAGTGAACACATACACATGTGGACAGCCCCGATTGATCATTGCAAATATACCTGTAGTGAAACCTGTCTTAAGAGATCACCCACACGACCTGTGAAAATGGTCTTTTCTGACAGGTGGTCCTTGAAGGCAGGTAAAATTAAACTAAAATATGCCAATAGGGATGTTGAGACTGGTCCTTTAGCACAGGTGGTCTGGTAGCACAGGTGGGCTCATATGCAGGTTCTACTGTACACACACGTATCTGGGATGGTGCAGGTGCACTCTGACACTGCTGGCGCAAAAAAACACTGTAAACAGACTTAACTTATTGTGGAAAAATTCATTCATCAGATTAATAGCTTTACAGCGCGTTTCATACATTTTATGACTTACATGACATTTAGATTAAACGTCTGTCTACTAAGATTACAAAATGAAAAACAAAATGAAGAAGTGTTGTTATTATCATTGTCTTTATCATATTGTAAATTTTCATGCTAAAACTGTCCATTTGCAGATATATGAAATAAGGCTGGCCATTAAAGATTTTGTCCATCATTCATATTACATATGAAAGACAGACGGTAGAAAGTAGTAATTGGCACGTTTTTGCGATAATGTGCTTAAATGAGCTGGGACATGGGGTCGTTAAACAGGCGCTGGGTGCGAAAATCTTTTTCCCCAAAGCGTGTTGAAAAGCACAAGCCAGTAGCAAGGCCTTTCGGACGATCCTAAACAATATGTGTTAGCCTTTAATGCATTGTTTCCTGCGACGTGTTCGGTCCGGTGTGTGACTTGATAATATGAGGGACGTCTTCATAGCAGGTCCCTGATAATACACACACACACACACACGAGAAGCTAGAAGTTTCGATTATGATGGATCCCGGACCAAGGATCTTTGTTAAATTCATTTAATTGATTTTAATCATGCATGACCTTTACAATGCATAGTTTCGATAGTCACCCGGGCCACCAGTACCGTTGCGCTGTTGACTCAGTATTTGAGATGACTTGGCCAAGCAAAGGTTAATAATATAGAACTAGAAGAAAAGATTTGCTTCAAAAGCAAATCTGCCTTTAAG
This sequence comes from Hermodice carunculata, assembly GCA_964020975.1. NCBI lineage: Eukaryota > Metazoa > Annelida > Polychaeta > Eunicida > Amphinomidae > Hermodice > Hermodice carunculata. The sequence continues at coordinate 24,182,314 of OZ026623.1, forward strand.
GATTTGCATCTTGTGTATTCGTCTAATTTGCACAAATTAAAACACAGGGGATAATAAATAAAATGCTATAAAGATATGATTAATTGTTGGTAACTACATTGTATCGAAAATTTTTATTTTTATTTTTATCTTTATTTTTATATCTGTATGCTAAAACAGACATATTGTGTTCCCATGTTTTCTGTTTTCATTCATCGTTTACTGCCAAATTTGTCAGGAGTTCTCGGATAGTATTGTCCCAAAATGCACCAAACTTGCTATGGTGATTGACCTAATAGTGAAATTGTGTACCTGATTTGGAATATTCATGATGTTCATAATTATGCAAATTAGGGGCAATTAAAATGTTAAAATCTCAATATATTCAAAGCTATGGAAGACATTCACAAAATTCCAAGGGTTGTGACACCTGGTAGTCTAATGGATCAGCAACAAAAGTTATAAAATCTTAAATTATGGTAATTAGGGCATTGAAAAAAATAAAAGTTGAATAGCCTATATCCAAAAATATTATACACAGAGCTGTCATTCCAACTTCAGTTTACAGGTTTGTGACATCGCCATATGCAATGAATCACGAACCAAAGTTACAGACTTTTCAAATTTATGCAAATTAGCCAAATACACAAAGTTTAATTTTCAAACAACTTCCAAACTGTTATATGATAGAGGTGCCATTTCAATTTATAGGTTTGTGGCTGAGCCGAATCCGATGAACAGTGAACCAAAATTGTGGCATTTCAATTTATGCAAATTAGGCGAATACATGTACATTTAAATCTTGAATGACCTCAAACCTATTGCCGATGGTGGTGCCGTTCCAACTTCAATTCATAGATATGTGCTATATGCACATCCAATGGACCGCACAAAAACTTGCAGAATTTTAATTTATGCAAATTAGGGACACTTGAACCAGTTAAAGGAGGTAGAGGCGTCCATAAGTCATTACAGTTATAGGTTTGTGCTACAGTAGGGGGGGGGGGGGGTCGGTACGCTGGTACAGGTAATTATTTTTCTAGAGTACGCAGTACGGAAAATAAAAATCTTTCAAAATTTTGGACAGTACGAAGTACGTAAAACAAGAGGGCTTCCAGTACGCCAGTACGGGAAAGCCCTTACCGACCCTCACAGTAGCATCTAGCGTTTGAAGCAAATCTTATTTTCTAGTTCACATTCTACATCAGTTGTGGAACGCTAGCCTAATAACATGCTCACACCGAACAGTCTCTTATCAATGGTAGTGAAATATGGCACGTCTTGAATGTTAACCAAACTCTTTTTCCGCAAAAAATGTTATTCTTCAAGGCAACAAATCTGTGAGATGATATATTTTCCTTGTAATTTCTATGGAATATAATGTTGAATAATTTCTTCCATGTCACAGAGTATTAAAATTTGAAAATTTCTCATTCCTTATTGTATTATGGTAATAGTCTGCAATTCTGCAAAATGATAAGGTACTCAAAAAGTTTACAAACCAGACCACATTTAGTGTTGAATTGGTCATTTTTTCAATGCTACACGAGTGCAGTAATGTGAAGGTTAATTTTTCCGTGCCATCTATGAGACGCTGCAAAGTTTAATTAGTCAGCTGTGCTTGACAAATTATGTTGTGAGGACGCCCTTGTTTGTGTGGGATTATCATTTACTGGTGGCCCAAGAAATAAGAACAATGGTGGCACATATCATTCCATTGCTGTGCACGGAATACCATGTATTATGCATGAATGTTCAATGAGAGCCACTCGTAACCTTGAACCAGTCATTGTATAAGATCGAATCGGCAGCTTCCATGTGCTCACCACGAACCAATAAGTTTGAATCAACGCCGATCGAACGTCACTGACCGGGCTCTACGCAAAGCACAGTGCTCTGTTAAAATGTTGGTCGTATCAAACTGTTAGGATCGTCCTGAGTTTTGTACAAAATACTTTTGTTGCTGAGGTGAAACCAGTGTCTTACTGGAGCCTCTATGTGTATAAAGATCGCTGCTGTCTGAACAGATTAACTTGCGAAGCCATGAGTACTTTCTATGTTTCAATGACAATGATAATGGTGATAATGATAATGATGGTAATGATGATGATGATGATGATGATGATAATAATAATAACAATAATTTGGTTGCTGTCCACCTGTTTAGTAGTGATCAATTACTGATAATTTGATAATTTCTCGTTTTTCGTCGAAAATTGTTTACTAAGATTTAATTTAAGAACTTGTTATAAAATTTTTATAACGAAAGCCACCGGTTCGTCTCATAGGCTACAATGGTTGGAAAACCCAGGGATCCCCCGACATTATTTACTGTAAATTTGGATTGATAATCATGTGATTCTGTAACTTGATTCGTAGTTAACATGGTTAACACGGTGGAATAACAATGATCTGTTGTCGTTATTTACAGTGTATATAGTATAGGATAAACATATGGCTCCACAACATAATTTAGAGTTATGACGCACGGAGGTTAAAATCTCAGGTAGAAAACTGGACTGCATAAAAATGTCAATCCCTTTATCAAATAATAAAGAAATTCAGTGGAGCTTGGTGACCTGTTGACAAATATCCCCCGTTTTATTTATTTATTTATTTATTTCAATCATTGGGGAGGGGGCGGGAAGCGATTTTGCCTGAAAGTTTCTCTCTGTGATAGACCAGCGATGACCCGGATATGACACCACAGTCCATCATCTGGCTGCGGGCTACTAGTCGTCCGCACTCTGTGTTTCTTGCTGTATCCTGATCAGCACTCGAACATGGTACACTGTTTAACCTTTAACTGGCCGCTCGCGTTTTGCCTGCGTCAAATTTCAAAACTCTTTACCATGGTTGTGTGCAAATACAGACATTTATTTTCTTTCTTTCTTTCTCTTTCTGTCTGTCTGTCTTTCTTTTCTTCTTTCTTTCTTTCTTTCTTTCCTTCCTTCCTTCTTGCTTGCTTGCTTGCTGTCTGTCTGTCTATCTGCCACTCAGGTTTTGCCTGCGTCATCTTTCAAAATTCTATACCATGATTGTGTGCAAATACAGACACTTATTTTCTTTCTTTCTTTCTTTCTTTCTTTCTTTCTTTCTTTCTTTCTTTCTTTCTTTCTTTCTTTCTTTCTTTCTTTCTTTCTTTCTTTCTTTCTTTCTCTCTCTCTCTTTCTTTCTTTCTTTCTTTCTTTCTTCCTTCCTTCCTGCTTGCTTGCTTGCTGTCTGTCTGTCTGTCTGTCTATCTGCCACTCAGGTTTTGCCTGCGTCATCTTTCAAAATTCTATACCATGATTGTGTGCAAATACAGACACTTATTTTCTTTCTTTCTTTCTTTCTTTCTTTTTCTTTCTTTCTTTCTTTCTTTCTTTCTTTCTTTCTTTCTTTCTTTCTTTCTTCCTTCCTTCCTGCTTGCTTGCTGTCTGTCTGTCTGTCTGTCTGTCTGTCTGTCTATCTGCCACTCAGGTTTTGCCTGCGTCATCTTTCAAAATTCTATACCATGGCTGTGTGCAAATACAGAAATTTTGTTTTTTTCTTTCTTTCTTTCTTTCTTTCTTTCTTTCTTTCTTTCTTTCTTTCTTTCTTTCTTTTTCCTTCCTTCTTTCTTTCTGTCTTTCTTTCCGTCTATCTGTCTTTTCTTTCTTTCTTTCTTTCTTTTTTTTCTTTCTGTCTTTCTTTCGTTTTGCCTAAATTTTCTCCGGAAGTTTTTCTGGGAGACCTTTATAGCTTAAAATCCAAAATCCTGCATGGCCGTAGCCCTGTCATTGCACTTGGTCCTCTAATTTGGAAGAATTAATGTTTCCGTGTCATAGATAATCATACGGAGTTCCCGTCTCAAAGCTAATCCTAAGGAGTTCCCGTCTCATAGACAATCCTAAGAAGATGGGTTTTCTAGAAGAACAAGGGATCCTTGGTGAACTTCATGGGGCCTACCGTAAAAAGAGACGTCTCGAGGACCAGTATTTTAATCTTAAAGGTCTTTTCACTACACGAAAACATCAAAAAGTTAAGACTTGGCTTTCCTTCCTCGATATTTCTAAGGTGTTTGACGCAGTTAATCGAGATTGCTTATTCGTAAAACTCTGGGGTAAAGGCCTCCGGGTGAAAGCATGGCGAATTATTAAAATTCTTTATAATCGTGTGGACAATAAAGTTGCATTCGGGCCCTTTGAATCATCCAGGTTTGAAGTATTAAACGATGTAAAACAATGCTGCATTTTATCACCTACCTTGTTTTTGATACTAATGACTGATCTTGTGGATATGTCGAATGAAAAACATTTAGGTATTCCGTTTAAGGGTGTTAAAATTGCAGGTTTACTGTGTGCTGACGATGTGGTGCTAAAAGGTGACAGTGAAGAGGCAATGGTTAAGATGTTAAACGTGTCACATGTATTTGCAACCAAATGGGGTAATAATAATAATAATAATAATAATAATAATAATAATAATAATAATAATAATAATAATAATAATAATAATAATAATAATAATAATAATAATAATAATAATAATAATAATAATAATTTATTTCGGAAAACTACCCCTTTGACACGGGGGCACCGTAGACCGGGGTATGTCCACGATGCGTCCATGGTAGCATAAAATGATAGCTATGTACAAACCAACATACATCTACGACATCCATGACAATATACAATAAGAAATATATAAAATCTAAAATGCATCTAAGATAAATGTTCCAAACAGATACCAGCCTGATGTGTGAGCAGTCCGGAGACGATGCGCAAGAACACACACCCGTGTGTTAAAAGTGATGAAAATATTTACATTGTGAGGTACCATTATGTAGAGTGTCCACCGCTAACCATATTGTCTAGATACTCTTTTTCGGCGGGACCACGCATCAAGCAGGAATTTTTTACATACGTTGTCAAATTCAGAATTGGCGGTTTCATTTATGTGTGAACTATTGTGTCCCAAAAGCATGCATAGTTTGGTGAATAATGAGCCGTTCATGAATCCTTGCCAAATATATGTATTGCCACTCGTGGTTAGTCTGGACTCCAGCAATTTAAAATACATAATTCTCAGGTCAGTAAAGTTAGGGCACAGAAAAAGAAAATGTTCCAAATCTTCTGTTCCCGAACCACATAAAGTACAACTATCATGTTCCGATGTGCCCCATCTATGGGTATGTAGTTTAATCATGATAAATCTAAGGTTATGGTCATTGGCAAATGTCACAATAATACCAATAAATGGATGCTTGGTAACACTCCACTTTATGAATGCACAACGTACAAATACCTAGGGATACTTTTCACACAGTTATTAAATGAATTAGATCACGTCAAGACATTACTTAAGCGAAAGGCTGATCGCTTACGTGCATATCTTTGTAGTATTTTATCCAGACATGAAAATGTTAATAGAGTCTCATTTGGGAACAGCACATGAAAAAGCATCACACTACCTACCCTCATCCACGGTTCTGCTGTCTAGCTAAATGACACTGCAGAAAGTAAAACAGTTATCAGATCTATTCAAAACGCTATAGCAAAAGCATTAATGTGTGTAAAAAGTTCCCCTGCAGTTTCAGCAAATCTGGGAGAACTAGGATGGCTACCAATCAAATTAATCTTGGGCCGCATTCCTATTAAGTTCTACCACAAACTGAAATTTGATTTGCCAGGCAGTAGATTATGCAAATCAAATATTCAACAAAATTTACGAATCCCATTTGGAAAATGATTCAAAATTGCCATGGTGTTACTTTCAGGAAATACATCCAATTCTCACAAATGTTGGTTTAGATCCGGCCTTTTAGAGCCAACAAGACTCCTGGTTGGAGACACATCAAAAGTTAAGTTTAGATAGTTATAAGATGGAATTCTTTCAATACATTGATGAAAAATCTTCGTTATATTGGTATCGGCTAATGAAATGTTCTACTTTTGGTCAAAATGCATGTTTGATATGAGTAATTTCAATGGAACTGGGCTAAAGTTCTTGACCAGGGTTGGATCTTTAGGTATTAACGAAAATCTGGCTAAATGGGGAATGACAAGTGAAATATGTAGTTTATGTCAAGAAGGGAAAGAAGATTTATTGCATTTCTTTTTCGTATGTCCTCAAACAAATAATACAAGATTAAAGTATACTTTGTAATTGGAAAGAAAATTGAAAGAAATTAAAGCAGAACAAGTGTGGCTCTCATCCATAAGCTCCTCTCTTGTTGCAAAACTCTGTTACTTGCTGGGCGACCAAGCATCCACATATGGAAACACCGTCGGTTGTGTGTTTGACACTGTTTGCAAGCAGTTCTTGTCGGAGGCGTGGTACGCTGGGCGCGATACACTGAATGATGGCGCACAAGGTCCGACCAGATATTGTATATAGGATGCATTACCTTCTATCTCTGTTTTTATATTTCTTTATTGTAGCCTCATCCACATTTCTGTTCACTTTACCCTTATGTTGTTTTATATGTATAATTACGTGTTTTGTAACTGACGCACCGTGGGTTCTACCCTGCCTGCGTTGCCCCCGTTGTAAATTGGTAGATTTAGTAAATAAATTATAACTATTGATTATTATTATTTACAAATTCATGCACATTATGGGAACTGCTGTTTTACATCTTCCATGTCTTCAAAACTTTTTATACATACAGGTAGAATTCCTGGTTTCCTGGTTCACTATATAGGTTTGTACCACAGGCAATTTAAATACCATCAGACGAAACTTGAGAAATATATACATAGACACAAAATTTGAAGTAGTACATACAGATTTGTAACACCTGTCAATCTCACGGACAGTGAAAAAAAACCCGTAGCATTAGAAATTATGCGAATTAGCAGCACTTGAAACATTGAAAAGTTGAATATCTCCAAAACTATTTTAGAAGTGCCAATCCAACTTGAATTTATAGGTTTGTGACATAGCCACATCCAATGAATCATGATCCAAAGTTGTAGCATTTTGATTTATGCAAATTAGGTGAATACACAAGATTGACTTCTTGATTAACTCTCAAACTATTGTAGATAGATTGTCATTCCAACTTCATTTTGTAGGTTTGTGACAAAGCCAAGTGCATTGAAACATGAACCAAAGTTGTAGCATTCTTATTCATGCAAATTAGGTAAATGCACAAAATTTAAATCTTGAATAACTTCCAAAACTATTATAGACTGAGGTGCCATTCAAACTTTAGTTGATAGATTTGTAGGATAGTTGCTTCCAGTGAACCATGAATCGAAGTTGTAGCAGTTTGATGTATGCAAATTAGGCAAATACACAAAATTTAATTCTTGAATAACTTCAAAACTATAATAGATTGAGGTGCCTTTCCAACTTCAATTTATAGGTTTTTGACATAGCCGCATGAAAAAATATTGTTGCAGGAGTTCAATAAATACTGCACAGGCAATCTTTTCAAGTTTTCTGGACACACACAGACTGATTTGCTGACAAGTAAATTAGCAAATTAATTTTTTTCTAGTTATAAATTATACTTCACTCTGATTAATCAGCAACATGAAGACTTCTGTGACATGTTAAAGGTGAATTTGAGTGATTTGTTTATCATGCAATCAAACAATCTGCCACTTCGGCAGTAAGTTTTTACTGGATCATCAGCTTTTCTACGAAATGCTTTTGACCTGGACCATTTCAACGGAATGTGCTGCCTTATCGTAACTGTAGACATGCGAGTATTTGAATCAAAGATCAGTTTACAAAACATATAAATCCGGTGTCTTTTTGTGGATCCAGAGCACATCAAAATTAGACATGAAAGAGTAAAGACAGAATTGACGGGTGCTTCAAACAGGATCTTAGTATTGTAACCTTCAATATCTTGGACATTTGGCCATCAACACCTAATTTGCATTTCATTTTTGCATTCTGGACAGTAAGTAGAGATAAATGACCGTGAAAAGCATCATTATTTTATTTTCCTTTTAAGATAAGGCTCAACCTTCAAGTGGAAACCTATATTACTCACAAAGTCACGAAACAAAAGGGGCACAATTTGGACCCGAGAGCCTTTATCGATTTATAGCTGGACATTTGGTCAAATTAATATTTTGCCTGACCCACTATTTACCTGTTGGATTGATTTTGAACCAACTTAACCATATTTTGTTAGGTTCTAACCAATATTCTGGCCCTCGCGTAAATTGTGGAAAAAGATATCTTTATTTGTGGCACCACGGGCTATTATTGAGTTAGGCACTTGCCCAAGTTAGTGGTTCTCATCAACAACTCGAAGTTAGTACCAATTATAGATACATTTGTATGTATATACGTCATGTGCGTCTATTTCATGTCTGGAGAACCTCTTGATTAGTTTGTTGTAACTGTAAAGCAATCCACGTGAAATAAATTTTTTGCATTACATAACATTTAGATCTATGCAACCAAGTAAATTGTAATAATGCAAAATATTAAATCTACGTTTTTGTGTGTTTCAAATAATGTATACATATGTACTATTTATGAGTGTTGCTGCCAAATGACTGTACATTCCCCAAGGGCGATTCGCAGATCGACTGGCATCAGATTGGTTCTTACCGTGATGTCATCACTTTTTTTAAACATGTATGTATGTATGTATGTATGTATGTACGTATGCATGCGTGCGTGTATGTATGTATGTATGTATGTATGTATGTATGTATGTATGTATGTATGTATGTATGTATGTATGTATGTAAACCTGACTCGACACAACAGAAGTGTAGACCATTGGTATTATGAAGAAAAAATTGAGTTAAAAGTCGCGACTGTGAGGAGTACGCCCAGCCCGGTGGCAGTGACGTCCCTATTATGGTTACAGAGCAGCTGGTAACTAGAAAAGATTTGCTTCACAGAAAATCTGTCTGGCTGCTTGAAAAATTTAAATGATAGAAATACTTTGAAAAACGTTTATTGCTGTGATTGTGAAGCAGAATGAAACACCTATCTGTAGGATGTTGGAAGTGTACATAAACCTGTTTTGATCGTATAGAGCTGAAGTTTGAGTGTTGGTTGTGGGCAAGCTTTTTTGCCCTAGCTCAAACATAAACCTGTTTTGATAGTATGGAGCTAAAGTTTGTGTGCAAATATAGCGACTTGAGTACATTATTCGTTTATGGTTGAATACATGTCGCATACCCATATGACTTCAAGCAGGAGCAATACATGATCATATTTGGAGTATTGGCTAAATTTGCTTAAATTAAATAATCTAATTTGCATATATTAAAACGGTACAACTTTGAGTAATGGTTCATCGAATGCGCCTCATAGCACAAACCTATAAATTGACATTAGAATGGTACCTCTATCTATTATAGTTTTTAAGGTATTCAACATTAAAATTTTATACATTGGCCTAATTTACATAAATTAAAATAATACAACCTATGTTCGTGATTCATTTGGTGCAGTTGTAGCATAAACCTGTAGTTTAGTGTTGGAATAACACCTCTATCTGTAACAGTTTTGAAGATATTCAAGATGTATATTTTTAGTATTTGCATGAATTTACATGCTACAACTTTGGTTCATGATTCATCGGATGCAGCTATGGCACAAACCTATATATTTCAAAGTATAAATGGCACCTCTACCTATAATAGGTTTGAAGATATTCAAGATTAAAATATAATGGTTTTTTGATGTAATAGTGTCTAAGAGAAAACCGTCGGACAAATTTGGTCGTAAAGAAGAAAGAAAGAAAGAAAGACTAATTCTTGGAAAAACAAAATGTCTGGGTTAGCACCTAGACATAATGAGCAATGTTTGACAAGTGCAGCTTCAGTGCACATTAGCAAATGGAACGTTGTGCATAACTCCGTTGATACACGTACAAATACAATAAATGTGATATGAAAAGGAAACATGTTAATGCTTCAGGTCTATAGTACAGCATATTTTTTATCTTTTGTGTATAACATGTTGATGGACCGTCGAGATCCTGGAAGGCACTCGGCCCAAAAGGGACGCGAATTGACTTGGCCTTTTGCACAAGCTGTTTGACCCATACGGTGTCTAGGTCAAAGGTTAATTGATGTCAGGTCATATCTATTAACATGTAGGGGCCTATCACTTTGATGCCTTTCAACTTCACAACGAAAAGAGACAACTTGTGAGACCGTGGCAAAAGCATACAATTTTCTTTCCGAGATTGACATTGGCGATATTTTGGTCTGTCAATCTCGGAAAGAAAACAAAAGCAACAGACCTTCGATTTTATTGCCCCTCGGTGAACATGAGCTTTACAATTATCTAGTTAGTTTAAATATATTTTATTTCTCCAAGTGAGAAGTGATTGGAGAAAAAGTGCAGACCCATTACATAAACTCCTCTCCTACAATTATCTATAGGCCGATGATATATATTTACAGTGGAGGTGTGATATGCCTCCTGACATGACATATGACATGCGCACTGATTTGCCTTCTCACATTGTCTCCTCATACCTCATGCCGTAACTATCTTTGTAATGTTCTTTTTTTCATAAATATCAATTTATCAACACTCCTAACAAATTAAATGGACAATACAACTTAACGCCTCCAGTGAGTAGGATTCTAATTCCAAAGTCATGAGCAAAGTTTCGTAGCCAAATTGCCAGTTCAAGGCAATTAATTTAACGAACGATTCCGACTTTTGCGTCGATGAGAAACGGCTGATAATTTCAACATTTTACTCGCCGCGGTCTGAGTACCATGAAAGCCTACCGAGGAAAAAAAGGTCATATCTGCCCGTTGGGCGGTGCTGTTATTGTTTCTTGCATGTTAGCAGGTAAGTGCCATAGGAAGTTAGCAAGTAGACCAGGCGAAATTGTTTGTATCAGCAAAAAACGTCGCCCGGAGCACGTCATGCCAGGAGCGTGCAAGGAATTCCGTACATGTATACATTTGATCCAGGATACCTTTCTGTAGTTTTGTTCTTCAATGTGTTTAATTGGCTGGAACATGTTTTATATCAAAAGCGATGTAAGAAATCTGCATGGCCTGTACAGTCATCACTACCCCAAAAATATGAAAATAAAAAGTCACTGACGCATAGGGTAGAAAATATAGATGTCGCTCAGGTACTCCCGGCCTGATGATAAGTTACATCGCATCAAGTAAACCACCTGTGTAACATTAAACCAGACAAATGAACTTACAAAGTTTGGCATAAAAATGTCTCTTGTTGGAATTGCCCTTTTTAAAACTCTTTCTAATGTTCTGGAATATTTTGAAAGTCTTTGTTTGATGGAATCTACCATGATTACACGTCATTGGTCAATAACTACCCTTTGATTTATAAAGGATTTCACAGTGGTAATTTTGCAGCTCCAGGTAGTGTGTTTTGTTGACTTTTGACAATGACAGAGCAAGAAATGTACATATGTTGTGTACGGGATTATCATGTGGAAATTCGGTATAAGGGCAACTGCAGTTTGTAACATGGTAAATATTTTGAATAATTTATCATCTGATTCGAAGGAAAACTAATCTCTCCTGGGATTTAAACTGAATCTAAATGGCACAATGCTGACGATTTATTGTAGAATTATTCCACATGTATATTGTGGAAGAAAAATATAATACTTTATCAATTACGTGTGAGGTCCAGCTGTTCAAATGCTGACCAGTTTAACCCTTTCCCCCTTGAATTAAGACTTAGTCAACGGCTTTCCTTGGCATGGGTTGGGCACTAAGTGCCCAATCCATGCCAAGGAAAGCTGTTGACCTGGAGCATGTGATCTTGATAAGTCTTGTGTACATTTCTCAGTCAAATTGTTTTTCATAACTGTTGTAGTAAAGACATCCTCATACCCCAACCCATGCGCTTCAGGTTGGGGTATGAGGATGTCTTTACTACTAGCGTCGGTTGTGTGTAGGTCAACAAAATTCTTTACGAATGTCTCCGCATTTAGAGCCTGGGATAGTCACTCAAGAAAGGGCAATGAATGGCTGCAGATGACGGAGAAATGTACATACAACGATGTTTCAGAGGGTACATGGTGAATGGGCGGGTGGGGGGGGGGGAATGGTGTTAAGAATAAGATTAAAGGGCTGGTGAGTAAATGAAGATTTGGAATTACAGTGGAACCTGTCTTAAGGGACCACCTACGGGACCCTCGAAAAGTGGTCCCTTATGGCAGGTGTGTTCTTAAGACAGGTAAAATTGAATTAAAATATACTGCAGGGAACAACTGAGACTGGTCCTTTAGGGCAGGTAATCCCTTAAGACAGGTGGGCCCATTGGCAGGTTCGACTGCAGTTAAATAGGAAGTGTAGGTTTTATGGGGTGTTATGGGGGACACTTTGGAGTGAGAAAGAAAGAGGCCTGGGTTGAACTGTGGGATCAAGGTTGGTCCAATTCGATGTTTGGCCCCCTTGTCAAACGGGAGTGCCTCACTGATGGTATGGTACTGTATGGTGTGCTACGGTTGTCCCCATGCCTGTTTCACCGTAAATACTCTACTTGATGGATCGAACAATGATTAAAATTCAAAAAGAAAAAACATGAAATTTATAATGTAGTGATTAAATATGTACGTGGTACAAATGAATGTACGAAATAACTGCCGCTTGTCGGCTTTTTGAACTTCGCATTTATATATACAGTAAAACCTCTCTAACCGAACACCTCCATCTACCAAACACTTCTCTATACTGAACATCATTCCTCGGTCCCAAGTATTTACAGTGAAAGCTCATTATAATGACACCATTTGTTCCCTACGAAATGTGTCAGATAACTGAAAATGTCAGATAAATGAATCAAATAACAAAGAAAATAAACTTTTCCCAAGAGTATTTGCGTTATTATATTGAATATGTCGTATGTGAGTGTCGTTATAATGAGGTTTCACTGTACTTCCAATGTAGCAAACCTCCCTATACCGAACACCTCACTATACCGAACACTTTTTTCCGGGCCCAAGGGTGTTTGGTATTGGGAGGTTTTACTGTACGTAAGCTTCCTAACTGACTTGTCCATGTGACCACTAGGTTATCTGCTTTATATATGTCTTCGTTTCTGTACTGCCCTGTGACACGTGTTTATTTACATTTTACTGTATTTTTTGCGAGAGGGGTTAATATAGGTCTCAATTGCCTCAAATAATATACATTTAAAAACCAAACATTTGCCAAATAGGGCGTACATACAGTGTGACAATATTTGTAGAACGTATACTTAAATAATAAAAAATAAAATAAAAAGATAATGAGCCAACAAAATGAATTAATACATTGGTGCACTTTCCAGAAACAGACATATGTATAGTATTACCTGTAAAATATATATATATATATATATATAATATATATATATATATATATATATATATATATATATATATATATATATATATATAATATATAAAGTGAAAGCTCATTATAATGACACCATCTGTTCCCTACGAAATGTGTCAGATATTGAAAATGTCAGATAAATGAATCAAATAATAAAGAAAATAAACTTTTTCCCAAGAATATTTGTGTCACTATATTGAATATGTCGGATATATGAGTGTCGTTATAATGAGGTTTCACTGTATATATATATATATATATATATATATATATATATATATATATATATATATATATATATATATATATATATATATGGTTGTTTATACGGAGAGAGAGAGAGAGAGAGAGAGAGAGAGAGAGAGAGAGAGAGAGAGAGAGAGAGAGAGAGAGAGAGAGAGAGAGAGAGAGAGAGAGAGAGAGAGAGAGAGAGAGAGAGAGAGAGTTAAATGACAGTCCACCCTGAAGCACAGTTGTCTCAACATGGGATAAAGGCAAAATATAAAGCAGATCTGTCAGAAAAAAGACTTATGACTGATAAACAATGTCAAGGTTGGGGACGGCCTGAGGCCACGGCCGGAATTCACTTGAATGTTATGGACGGTGGTCAGCAGACGCCACAAAAAAACTTCCTCGCATGAACCTGTGGTGACCAAGCGGGCGTTGGAATGTTTCGACAGATGCTTGCGGTGATGAACAATTTTAGGCTTAATTTTCTCACAAAAATAAAAAGATTACGACAAAGCTACATGGTATGATGTAGAATCACCAATAGGCCTACCTTTTACCGAAAATGACAAAAAGTCAATTTTTGAGGGGATGTGATTTTCAGAACATATTGACCCATGGCCCTGTTACCTTAATGTAAAATGCATTTAAACGACTTTCTTTTTCTTTTTTGTCCTTAATATTCCCAATAAAATGTTGTAGCCTATTCTTTATTTATTTTAGTTTAATTCAATAAATTTTTTTACACTGCAGTATAACGGTTTACACTAACGCCTGTTGCTTGCTACCACAATATTGCAACAGTTTGTGGAATGCTGCGATTAATTAGTGTGTGCTTACTCTCCATGTTCCCAAGAAAAGCTTTCATTTACAGATACCGGACGCCACATTAACATTACATTTAACTATAAACCATCTTTGAGGATGTTGACATCGAAGAATTGTAAATTATTTATACCCACTAATTAAAAGAACGGATGATTGTATAATGTAGGCTTAAGGGACATAATAATAGCTCCCCTAATACCGAATCAAATGTTGCCCAACTGGATGTAACTCGATAAAATTATTCATGACCAGAACAAAGCTAACAGTTACCAGTAATGGAAAGCGTACTAGTTGAATATTTACACACACAGTATTCTGTAAGAAAGTTTGACATTGATAGCAGGCATATAAAGTGAAGTTTCTTAAAGATATTTCTCGACTGGTCTCAAGTAAAATTAAAACGTTGCTTCAAGATCAAATATTAAAAGGAGTGGTTCAAAAGACAGCCGTCTTGCTCAAAAGCTTTCAGAGGCGATGCCTAAATTTGTTTGTACGGGAACTCGATCAATCCAAGGGCCTTTTAAAAATTGAATCCTATTTTGCAAGATGAGACATGATCAGTACCATTTAAGGTAATATAGATCTAGCCTAGGGTACTTGGTGCTATCTTGTATTATCATCGCAATTCTCCCAAGTCAGACATGCTCTGTGCTATCTTGTATGATCAGGACTATCGCCCTTGGAAGCTCAAGACTGCGCAGTGTGATCTGTTGTTTGATAAGGCATACGGCTATTACGGGCCCACGACAAAATCGATCTGTTTCAAGACTTTGAAGGTCAAAAGGCTCACGTGTGCATTACAAGGTCAAAGTAGGCCTAAGTGATGCGTATTGCCTGTTTGATGTAGGAACCTAGGCCTGCATAGCTTGTACACATATTGGAAGTCGCCAGCTTATACTAAGGCTATATAAAATCAATCAATCAATCAATCAATCAATCAATCAATCAATCTATCTATCTATCTACCTATCTATCTATCTATATCTGTCTGTCTGTCTTATGCCGTTCTTTGTGTCTGTCTGTGTGTCTGTCTGTCTGTCTATCTATCTATCTCTATCTGTCAGTCTTATGCCGGTCTTTATGTCTATCTATCTATCTATCTATCTATCTATCTATCTATCTATCTATCTATCTATCTATCTATCTATCTATCTATCTACCTACCTACCTACCTACCTGAATACCCGCCCAGCCATAGAGTAAGCCTATTAATTTAGACTCCACATAGCCCACATGTTCATAACCACAAAATCCACATAAATGACTTTGTGTAGGCCTATTCAGGCTATTAGTTGTTCAAGTAGGCCTATGTCCGGCGGTACTTTTCATTGACGCAGGCCACAACAGCAGTCAGTAGAACCAAAGCGCCCTAGTTGTTCACGCCACAGGGGTTAAGTTGGCCTATAGGCCTAGTAAGCCTATATTCATGGAATCACGTTGGAAGTAGGTCTATATCTGTGTAGGCCTACTGGGATGTGAGAGTTAGATGGAAAACAGAATTTGCAACAATACCACATTAATTAATGCTGTTGCCGATACATTAAACAACACTTAGGCCTACAAATGTGTATGACTGTGCATTTTCAAGTCTGTTTCTCTGCCTCAGCAAAAAAATCTAATTAGCCTATAGGCTTGCTTATTTCTGCATTCTCTTTCCCTTCATCAATGCTTCACCATGGGTCTTCCTATTTTGGTTTACTGTTTTCCTTTTGCTCCTCAGTTGCATTCTGAGAGACGGAGCACTAAAGTACCGTTCATAGTGGATTTAGATTGGGGTGATATGAGAGAGACGTGCCAGTTTTCTGTTCACATGGAATATGCAAGGGGAGCAAAAGCAAATCGCAACAATGAAACGAGAAGCCAATAATCAATATAGGTCTCATCAATAGTGCCATTGGATAGGGAGGAAGAGCTCTTGTTCATTATTTCAGTAATGCAGCTCCTGTGACCAGCAAGAATCTGGGTGCATGAAAGATTGAAAAAAGGAAGCACAGCAAATACTCGATTTTAATGAATATGATATTTTGATAATTAAATATTTTCGAATGTACCTTAGGCTTAGTCGAATTTATGTTAAACGAAGAATTATTACCTAAAGTGACAATTCAGGGCAGTGCAACTTCTGCAACTGGCACTGAAAAAGTTAAGAGTTTTTCTCGCACATGGCAGACTACAAACTCAAAATTTGGTATGCTGAGAGCGCTAATAGTGAAATTATTCACCTCCTTTGAAATGTTATTTCTAGAATGAGATAAATTATAGGCAATTAAAAATTCAAATGTTTAATATCCTCAATGCTAATAGACCAAAAATTCCAAATTACATATGAGGTTGTAACAATTATGCGTTCACTTAATGTATTACCTACATTTCAGTGATCAAACCTATGGTTATTGGGTACGGTGGAAATTTTTTTGATGTTTAATATCTTCAAAACTGCTGTTAATAGATGTGACATTCTGCCTTCAATTCATATGCAATTTGAAAGTGCTAGCTTTCAAAAATTTCTAATAACGATCAGAAAAAGGAATTAACTATGGTTGATATATGATCTTGGGAAATGATTCAAGTTCACTCGTAAACAATCCTGTCGTTGCTCTCACGGGCTATACAGTTATGCGATCTGAAAAGGCTAGCTTAAAATAGTTTGAATTCATGATCCAGAATCGATTAAAAATGTAATTGCATAGTGACCTTTGGAAATTGGCCAAGGTCATCCATCTTTGGCCTGAATCTACCTTCTATAGAAGACCAGTAACCTGTGACATATGAGATTCGGTAGTAATTGTCAAATTATACAATGGAATCCATTATTTTATTTTTAAAAAATACCCCTTGACCTTGATAAATAGGCCAAGATCACTCATTTTAACTACTTAACGTACGGCCAAAAAAGTATCATGATAATATTCATATGGATCTATAACTATGCAGGCTTACAATTTGAAAGGCCCTGCTGAAGAATTTCTTGAGTTATCGGGAAATGACTGTGGCGGACACACGCCCACACATACAAACGCACTGGCAAAGCTTTTGGGCACTCTCCTTTCAGACAGTGCTCTGATGAAATTTGAACCAAAATTAAGAATTAAACTGGGGTTAATCAGCGGCAATTGACAAATTTGAGAGTTGATAATTATATCTTCAAACCTTTTTCAGATTGAGGTGTCATACCAACTTCAATTCATATGTTTGTTTCAATTGGGGGTTTTTGCTAACGGAGAGGGTGACAGAGACAATTATTTTCACTAAATCTACTAAACTAATATCTATAACTATTTTCAGCGTCTATTGCTAGAGAGTTTCTTGTTTCCTTTTAGTTGAATATAGGTGTCAGAATGTCATGTCTGTGCATCATACCTTCATTTGTGCTTAATGAAAACACCGTGAATACTATTTTAAACAAGGTGATGGGAATTGAAGGAGAGGTGTTGTTTAAAATAAATAGAATGAAGCGAAATGAGACCAAATAGTCAAGATAAGAAAAGCCCTTTGGCACTCAAATCGGCCAAAAGCGCCCAGATGTATATTGTCGTCTGCTGTCACGTTTTTCCTCAAATCTGGTGTTGATAGACCGCATTTCTGCCCTGAGCTATTACTAAGACACAATCATGACGGCATGTCTCAGGTCAATAACCCACGCTAAGCTATTAACTTGTCTTATCTTGACCAGGAAAAGGTTATAACCTTGCTTTTTTCCTTTTCTGAAATGTGTATGAATGCCAACACACTATAATTTGATATGCGACAAAATAGTTAATACCACTCATGACTCATCTGTGATGCTGATTGAGTAACCCTATCATGTCATGGATTTTTTTTAACAGTTACATCCCAAGTGCCATTTTTAAAGGTTTTGTTATGATTCCATAGAACGTTTTAAGACTAAACCACTCGTTGATGAGGTGTAGATATAGTTAAATTTGCTTTGTCATTTGAAAAAAAGTTAATGTAGAAGATAAACCCAAGAGGCTTAAGGTGCACAAGTCTTTTGGCCAAGCTTACGTGAACACTGCTGCTCCAGTGAGCCCAGAACACATGAAGGAATCTCAGTTATCATGTCTTTCTACGATCTTATATCAAAGTAGATAATTCTCAACCGTAACGCAAAACAATGACTTGGGTGTAAGGAGAAGGGCGGGCAAACTGGACATAGCGGGCAGGTAAGATCAAATTTATTTTTTCAATAAATGATATTTTTATTTCATTTTTTATATGTTATCAGATGCAAGAACAAAAGCACTAGATTAAAGGGGCAGTAGAAATGGAAGCGTTTACTTAGTGTGATTTAATTTTACCACTGAAATAATTTTGGTCATCTATGTAGCAACATTTCACTTAAGACATTGTTCATTTTTTCATAAGTCGATTTTGTTTTGTTAAATAATTTAAGTTGGATGAGAAGTGGGCATCGTGCTTGTAGTTTAGAATTTTTGTACTACCCAGAATTGAACATTGGTTAATTCAAATGGCAGGTTTTATTCTTAATGCTTATTTTGAGCAAAATAGGTCGGGTAAAACGGATCTGCTCCAATCCGTTGTTCCCTTGGCATCATTTCTTTGATCATTTTTGCCCTTGCAAATCTTGACTCTGCCAACTAACATGGCCGGGTGATACAAAAATCCAGCTCATTGGTCAACGTGCAAATTTCACTGGCTTGACATCTGCGCTCACTCTTTCTTCTCTGATAAACTGTAGTAAAATAGTTTGCAGCCGTTTTTTTATAATTTTATTTCAGTTTTTTTAAATTTATACTTTTTTAATGGTTTACTATTGTAGATATGGCCAAGAAGAATCAAATCGCCGGCGTAAACGATCAGGTATATTTTAGAAAACATTATTTATTTTCTTATTCATAGATCTAGCTCAGGAGAAATCTTTGCTTGGTTTGTTTGGTAACACAGTTTTGTGGGTTTTTTTCCGTGTTGGGGTCCATGATCCAAAGTGGAAAAAATGATTTGCTTTCTGTCAAAATACACGTCAATATACTGTCCATATTACTGTATAACGAGTGAGATCCACACGCAGAGGGCCAAGTAGTGGCATGAGAACATACTTTTTAGCTTTAGTAGTTACCCAAAACCAGTTGCCTGAGTAAGTTCTCACAACTTGTGTCCAAGTCGCCGAAACTCTTATTTTCTTTCCCCATGCATTTGTGACAAAGACCAAGTGCTTTGCCAGTGGTCCGAGTAAGCTCTTATTTGCCGTTTTTGTATCCAACTGGTGGCCTGACAGGGTCCCAGTCCAACAGTCCAGGGCCCTAGGTCTGCTGAGCATGCAAACAATTTATGATGAAAATGTCAAACACCTTGTTTCTCCTTGAGAAGACCATGGATAAAGCATGCAAAAAGCATGAACTGAGAACACAACATATATCATTGGGAGGTACTTAAGAGCACCACAACAAATTATGGGTTAACATTTTCACGCACAATTACGTCCAAGGCCTTTATAAGTTAACATCCTGCCCGGGGTATGTGGAGGAAGGCAGATGACAGGGGCTACTGGCTACTGCTGCCGGCTGCGGGCTACTCCGGCAATGTCTTAACCGTTTATGGGTCCATCAGTCAAGGTATATATCTAGGTCAATACTTGTAGCCACGTCCTCTGGCAGTTTTGCACAAAATTTGTAATTTGACAACACAACACGTAAATTCCCGTAATACAAGCCATAAATAACGATTCAAGCATGATGCAGAGGCGGGCAAGTTTGGCTGGAGCAGCTGCCCTGTGCACCTTTTTCAGAGGGGGGGGGAGGTAAGGGAGTCTTATTACGATGGTACAGGTAATAATTTTTCCCCAGTTCACAGTACGGAAAATAAGAAAATTCAGAAATAATGGTTTATAAGAAGTACGGAAAGTAAAGTGACTTCCAGCAAGCAAGCACGGTAAATAAAAATGTCTGGTACACCAGTACAGGAAACCCATTTTCTCCCCTCCCTTTGAAGACAGCATGAACTGACAAAAAATATATATCATGTTATGTCCAATACATAGCCGAAATATTGATACAGCTTGGTCTATAGTTGTACTGTCCTTGGATGTGGATAGCGTCTGTGGCATATGATAATACTATACTAGGTCTAACGTGACCACGCATGTGGTATATTAAATGTGTTTTTGAAAACAGCGCGTAGTCGTGAAATATTTGCATCAAAAAAGGCACTAATTTCCTCAGACGCTAAAAATGTCAAACTTTTCCACTACACAGACAACATAAACTGTCAAACCAGAGTTATTTGGAGTGTATTTTTGCGGTTGAAGTTTTTTTGCTTCATTACTTGAAGTAATTATACATTTGGCAACATTTCTGTGCCGATTACTTATGTGGGATCATTTTGCAGTTTAGGATTGCCAATGAAACAGGCAGCTTGTAACTGAACATAGAACAATATTTATGTAATTTATCGGCAAATAAAGCAGAGATGCCAAGTCTCCCGATTTGGCGGGAGATCTCCCGTTTTTCTAATGATATAAATCACCTAAATTTGTCTATCTTCCGCTTTTTGCAACATTTTTCAGCTTGAGCACCCTTTTTATATATTGGGCAAATTGGCACCTCTGATGAAGTATGAATACTTGATGACAAATAAATTAATTGATATTGTTCTGCTCTGTTATTGTATGTATGTTCCGCGCTGATCAACTTGATGAAACACGCAAATGATTCAACTTCAGACAATCTTTAGCCTTGTTAAGTTCTGTTCGCAAGTAGAAAAAGTGACACCATTTTGTCTTGCACTGTTCAGCTTTATCGTTTGCAAGCTCCAAATTATTGTTTTCCATCGGAAGGTAACTAAAATATTGTGCAAATTGTTGCTTATTCATACACTTCAGAAAAGACAATCAGATAATTTGAAATCCCAATTCAATGAGTCAAACCCGAACAATGTTAAATCTAAATGGATTATTGTCTGCTTCGTTTTCGCAGTAATTTACATTATGTGAATGAAAGCATTAAGACATGCTCAAATTGATGCCACCAGAAAGAAAAAACGTCTTTCATTTTTTGTCGATAAAAAAAAGTTACGCAGCAAAATTAATTCAAACGTTAAAATCTATCTAATGTGTCACGTGCTTTCTCTGTTCACTTCTGAACGCGCACCGTGCGCCAATGAACGCTGTTGACTATTGGCTTCTTATGTTGGTAAGTATCCCCTGAAATTCTGCATCGAAAAATGTTTTGAGAATGGAGCGCATTAGCCATTTAATAAAGTGAAAGCTGATGACCTGTGAAATCACTGATCGCTACAGACCGGTTTGACCAGGAAAGTGTTGAATGGGCGGATGCTGACCTCATGCCGTCGTGTTGATTGTGATGTGTTTGCTGACAAGGCATACTGCCAGAAATTAGTTCGAGTTGTCGTAACTCAGTTCGATTTCACCTGTTTGAATACTATTGACGTTCCTGTCAATACTTATGATGCGCGAACCTCTTTTTTTTCGTATCGTAACGTCAATTAGAAGTAAATATTTGTCAGTGTTCCGCCAACATACTTGTTTGTGTGCCGCCTACATTGTTTTCAGAGTGCATGGTTTGCATACATTCGGAGCAATTTCGTTCCAACATACCTGTTGTGGAAAATATATTGATTCTATATTTTTTCTCTGTTTAAAGTACAGATGTTAACATTGCGTGAGTAATACGGTGCAAATCATCCGGACAAACTATCCTGGCACAACATAGGTGCAGAATGCTTCTTTCCCCCCACAAAAAGCATGAAAAGCTAATCAATAGAATGCCAATTTCTGCAATGTTGTCTGCTAAAAGATACTTTACGTAATCGCACGCACAAAAATTATATAAAAACCACCCTCCAAATAACAAAAACAAAAATCCAAAGAAAACAAAAACAAAAAGAACAAAAAAAAGCTTAAACAAAAACAAAAAAACAAACAAAAACGAAAACAAAAAAAACCAACAAAAAACAAACAAACAAACAAAAACAAAAACAAAAAATACAAAAACAAAAACAAAACAAAACAAAAACTAAAAAAACAAAAACAAACAAACAAACAAAAAACAAAACAAAACAAAACAAAACAAACAAACAACCCAGTTTCAGACGAAATTTATGGAAAGCCTTTTTCATGTTTGTGGGTTTTGGGGCATAAAACTTCTTTCTGCCTGTCTTATTCCGGCCGGAAACGTCAAGCATGAGGGTATGGTCACACAAAAATGGCATTGCCCTCTCCTCATACTTATGTATGTGTATTGTGCTTTCACCTTGACATGTTCCGCGCACTGTATTTATAGTTATGCACCACTAAAAGTTGTTGATTCATGCAGTTTTCGGCTAGTTTGAACCTGTAGGATTACACATGGGCAACTGGTGCATCCCACATACCAACATCATTACTACTGGAACACGGCCAACACTGTCAAGTTTTCCGGGCGCCCTCCTGGCTGTATCGATTGTCCACTTTTGTCAGTTGTAAACGTGTTGTGAGCGAATCAATTGATGCAACCAGCAACAATTACAGCATTATTTCCACTGGGACTTTTATTCAAAATATCTTCAAATTGAGAAAACAGGGAGTAAGCTACCGTCGAACTCTGCTGCTTTAAGTTCTTCGACTTGCTTTAATTCTTTCACTGTAATTTTAACAAAAGTCGATGCTCTCTGAATTCGCATAACAATATTTAATTCATATCATTTGCAAGCAAACCTTTCATTCAAGTACCAACGCACCTACAGTTGCAGATACCATGACAACATGAGTATGGCCCGCGTCAGCAGCCTTCATCGATGTGCTTTTGGAGCATCGCGCCAAAAGCGAACAGTTCAAAGCTATTCGCTCAGTCAAAACTCGGCACTTAAAGAGTTAAAATTACCCAGATTAGTAATACCTTCTAGTCACAGTACTTTGGAAGTAAAAACTACTCATTCCACCTAAATATGTTCCGTGCTTGAAATACTTCATCTATTGCAATTAATATATCTTTCTTACGCCGTCAGTAATTGTTGTCCCAAAGAATACTGCATTTCAACAATATGCCGACCTTCCATAGGATCATCATAGATCGCTAGTGTTTCTGATCTGCTCTCGATAAGCACCCTAAAAATGCAATTGCGAGTCTGGGGGATACTTAGGAGACAACAAACTACCGTGAAAATAGTACAAATCAGTGGCATTTTGATGAAGATAAGAGGACCTTGCTGGCATCAGACTGGCTGTTTGCTCCGGGTGTGCCATATTTTTTATGTTCATCCTCTATTCTCACACACCATATATCTGTTGAGACCGATGGAAAGCGATCAAATGCTTTCAAGAGTTTGGAATAAAAACTGTGAGGAAGACTGCCGGTTCTACCCTAGGGAAAGTAATCCAAACTTTTTTTTTTCTTTTAAGTGTACGGGATCACAACTGTCGTCTGGTTTAAATTTTGACTTGATATTTGATTGACGCATTATTGTGACGAGGGAAACTGTTCACTGAGCCAGGCGCGGATCCAGGAGCATGCACCCGCACCCCTCCGCTAAAATACTCATATAAAGAATCAGGGGTTTGACAGGGTGCAAGGGGGTACCAAATGCCAGAAGCCCATTTTCTAACGTCCTCGCCTTTTTCTTTCACCAATTATGCGCGGATCTAGAAATTCTTAGGGGGCATGGGTCGAGAGTCTGGGCGGGAGGGGGGGGTGGCGGTGGTGCCGGGACCGCATTGATGTCAGCTGTTTATGTAATGATGCCCCTCCCCTGCAGATAATTTCTAGATGCCCCCCCCCCCCCCGTACTCACCCCCAGAGGTTTAATATTATCCTGTCAAGTCAACACTCTCTCCTGCATGGGGAATAGGACACATGATATCTGTGTACTTTTTGAAAATTAAGACCGCTGTCGGCATTTCTCCGTATGAAGCACGGGATGAGATATGCCAGTACCCTCAAAATATTTCGCCGTTGTTGTGTGAAAAACGTAGAAATATATTCTTACTTCTGTGATTTGCAGGATACCAGTGACTTGGAAAACACATACAATGAGACCACTTGACTAAATGTCACCTATCTGAAGAAACCACATTTTTTCTCATCCATGGCACTATTTATTCCCTGTGTATACCTCAGTTAAAGAGACCGCTCGGTTTGAGAGACCACTACCGGCCCTACCCCTTGGGGTGACACAAGATAATGCAGGGCAACTTGTATACCCCAAGCGCTGTCACTAAGCAATATATTATGTTCATTCACAAAGTCATGTTTCCATGTATTAGCATCTTCGATTAAAAAAAAATTTTAAAAATAAAAAAATAAAAACAAAAACACACACAGGCAAAGAGAAAAAGAAGGGTCGTACCTGTCTAGATCATCCCCGTGCTGAGCGAACCAGCTGCTTGGTCAACCTATTGATTTTGAACTGCTCAATTTTCCGGGCCAGGAAGCCCGAGGGTCAAAAATTGGCTATGTAATGAAATACATATTTGGTGGCCTGGAAATCACGTGACTTGGGATGGCAGTGGTACTAGAATGTGGGCCATAGCTGAATATATGTATAAACTAAAACACTTAGGGAGAAGGTTTGAAGAACTGTCACTGTCACGCCACAGATGTGATGGTCATGTTGCATCGTTGCATACACAATCACGTCCACGCCCAGTCACACTCCGGGTTTCGCGACACTTAATTTAGGAATGTCACTTGGATCACCAATACTGTGATTTTCAGCAATGCATAGACTTAGTATGACCATGGCGCAGTTGTTGACAAACACAAATAAACTGAGATCATGCGCGCTCGCCGAAAGTTTGCCTGCTTAGCAGACTACGTTCCGTGTTAACTCCAGTCCAAGTGAAGTGTAAATCAAACAGGGATCTTGGTCTGCTTGGCAGGCAAGCCGGACGAACACCGAACAACAAAAGTCATGAACACAAGCTGAACTCTTTACCGACCATGCAAAGCCACCTAACTGCTGTCAAACTATGTGAATGTAACATTGCAAAATTGACACATCATGTACAATGCAACGCATTTTATGGGTGATCATCTGTTCAAGATTTCATGTCCGTGGTCCTCCACGTCTATTTTGAACGGCCCACTTTTGCGCAGAAATAAAGAACATTTCAGTTGCCCCGCATGAATGCCAATGTCTTCTGAGTCAGCAGCGATGGGCTTATATGTTCTATATGTTTATCTCTATATGATTTATTTTGTTCCTCTCAAAGCAATTAGACTTATTTTCTATGGGAAAAGAAAACGATTGGTTTTTGGGCAAAATACACACAGACTCAGGCACCCTTTCCTCTCTGGCTTGTGATTGACGTAACCAGTTCATAACATTACCCGCATATTTACACCTGACTGTGTGTAATAGGATGACATCACCTTTCACCTTTTTCACAGAAGGTATACCTCACACATCATGCCAAGGGTATTTCAGGCCCTTCAGACATGACCACGTGACCAGGTCAGAAGTCACTGCCGGGGGCGCTGTCTCCTCATTTACTGTACCGCAGTCAGAGTTTTGTGTGTACAATATAAGAATCTGATGTGTGTCAATGGCCTGTATGTACAGACGATACGTGGTCATATGCAGGTGTATGATTTGCACCGTGCCATTGTGAGGCACAACAACAGGGCGTTTCGAAAAAAGGGAACAAAACCGTACTACAATAGAAATGGTACGTGAGTGTGCTCTCCTGATCACCTCAATTTGAATCTTTCTTTATATGTGTGTGTGTGTGGGGGGGGGTCATGATTGTTCTGAGGTGTTCATTTTCCCTTTAGTTGACAACTGTTCTGCTGAAAACTTAAACAGTTATATCTATTATTACAATGGTTATCATTATTACAAAGATTATCATTTTCCCTTCGTCGACCAGCGCGTGTAGATTGCAGCATTTAACAACTAGACATACCTTCAACGCAAAGCGTTGACTGAAGGGTCCGCCATGTAATCAGGCTGCCATTTACTCAAATTAGGTCATGATGACACCAAAATCTTATCAGTTCATCTTGTCAGGTAAAATAAGCACATTGCCAAATTTGAGCAAAATACGTCAAGGCATTCTGTAGATATCACGGTAACGAGGATGTGCACATCCATACGGACGGACAACTCGAAAACATAATGGGTTCCCCCTTGTTGCGGACCCTTAAAAAACAGGGAAGTACTGTGGGACTATTGCACTT
This sequence comes from Hermodice carunculata, assembly GCA_964020975.1. Taxonomy (NCBI): domain Eukaryota; kingdom Metazoa; phylum Annelida; class Polychaeta; order Eunicida; family Amphinomidae; genus Hermodice; species Hermodice carunculata. The sequence goes on from OZ026623.1 coordinate 24,208,751, forward strand.
TCCATGAAAAACAAAAAAAAACAAAAAAAAACAAAACAGATAACTATAAGTCACAACTTGCAAGCTTAGTCGGCTGTTTATGCATGTTTCAGCAGCATCTATTCATTAACATTTTATTTAACCTTTCGAACTATAGTCGTTCAGCACATGCAAGGTTTTCTGTTAACTTTCAGGCGAAGAGAAAACATTATGTCTGTGCAGATTAGAACAATATGCAGAGTTATGGAATCGACAGATTAAAGAGCAAGCAACTGATTCCGTTTATGTTTGCAAGCCTCCGCGCATACGCTCAGAGTGCACGAGGAAAGTCGTTGACCTAATCCCATGCAATTCTGAAAGACAAAAGATGCACGTGACGGCCGATCATTTCGGTTCACTTTAATGGAGAAACCTTCCATTTGGGGTAGACTTGATTATTGAGTCACTGAAAAAAGTGAAGCCAACTATTCGCTTGATTTGCATGGTTGACATTGTTAGGCTTCACCAAAACCGATGAAGACTAACCAACATGATAAACAAGTCTACCCCAAGTGTACCCGTGGATACATCGGTGTCACGTTTCTGTTTATTAAACATTCCTATTTGTTACGCGTCTGGAAAGGGTTAAAAACTACTTAAACTCTCATTTGTACGTAAATCGCGACGATATAGGAAATAACATATTGATGGCAAGGGCGAAAAAATGTAGGCTGCAAAGCTGTTTGCACAAGAAACAGATGGCTGTTTTGCAGTAAAATAACATCTTTAACAATTGCAAAGAAAGTCGCGCCTACAATTTTAAAATGCACTTAGAACAAATAACAACATTCGTACACCTCACTTGCCAGCGCCACCCACAGTTTTGATACCCCGTCCAAATTGTAATGAGCTTGTCTGTGTTGTCACCGTATATAAACACTTCTCTTCTAATTTTCCTAATAGTAACTTGAATTCTTATTCGATTTTCGAGAAATTGTCATGCACCGAGCGGTACCGCAAATATGTGCAAAATAAAGTCCAGCGCGAAAAGTTACAGAACCATTCTACGTAAAAAGAACGCCATGAAACAAACCAAATAAACGTTTGCGGGTGACCTTTCATTGGGCATGACTCGATCTTCATTTTTTCCTTTCTGTCTCTTTTTCAAATAATTTTTTTTCTGAACCATAAAAAACTGACAAAACGCACTTGTTGAAACTCATGCACAGCATCAACAGTTCATGTACACAAGCTGCCACATTTCAAGAACCAATGCTGACAAGTATCTACGGATTGGTGTATCATGTGAGCGCCAATCTGCTCTCACCCCTTCACACGATAATGGTTACGTAATCCCATGCCCTCCTAAATTTACAGTTAGGTGCGAAGATTGATCATTGTCGTCTGCTCGTCTGATGGCTTGTCACCTAAAAATATTTGTATGAAATTACGGTTGCCGGTCGGTAAAATATACCTTTAGTAAGCAACTTCTACAAGCGCAGATTGGACGCTGACACATCAATAAATTCTGAGAACACTAATTTTGTGAATCAGGGTTTTGTGGGGGCTGAACAGGGTTAAATTTAAGATGACACGACGCCAGTTGTGACAGCTGTGCGGTGCAACTTATGCGGATCCAATTTATTCAAACATCCCAATAAAACTATTCTTATAATTGATCGCGGGAAGTCCCTCTGAATCATAGCGTCACCAGGTGCCTTCTTCTCATGTAAGTATCAACATGCACGTTTCCGATCAATTTATAGTATATCAATCGGTTTTAATAATATACACATTCAATGTAATTAAAAAGTAACAGGACCATAATTACTGTTCTGACCACAAACTGATTTTAGAATTGATTTATGTTGACAGTCAAAATAAGCACCGAGGAAAAACATTCTCCAACATAGACACGTGTTGGATTCGACCAAGAATCGCGTTTTTTGCCACCGCACAAAAGAGGACCTCACATTGCTGACGAAAGTTTTTTTTGTTTGTTTGTTTATCATCAACTGACAAATAGTTTGGTTCCGAGAGCTGCTACTAGCATGCCCTTTAATGCATAATGCACCTCAATACTGGACACAATTCCTTCTCAATTTTTGACCTAATTACAGGCGAACTGTGTCTTTTCTACTCTGCACTGGACCATGAACTTTGGCTTTCAGGGTTATTTTACGCAACTCAGTAATTATGCCTCATATTTTCTTTAGTAGTTCTTATTCGCATCACCCCATGATAAGCCAATGGGGCTGTTTACTTTTTTAATTCTCCATAGTATATGTACGTGGGTTCCCCGATGCTTCAGGTGGAATTCCCAAATTGTGGAAAGCTTTCTCTTGGTGCTCAATGTATGAATAGATTCTCGTCGCCAAATGTTTCTTCATGGCTGTCAGTTTTCTATTCCAGCTTCAGACAAGACGAAAGTCCGATGGAGCACGAGTCGGAATCAGCAGAGAATATGATACAGTGACACTGCGGAATGCATAATTCTCGTTGCCAAATGTTCCTTCATGGAGGTCAGTTGTCTTTATAAGTTTGAGACAAGACGAAAGTCCGATGGAGCAAGAGCTGGAGTCAGCAGAAAATATGATGCAGTGACACCACAAGCGGGGTGGCCTCTTGTCAGAAGGAACAAGAAACTACGCCACGTTCTCGCGCGAGAAGGTCGGCCATTGAGACACGAGAAAAAACAAAACAAAACAAAAAAAAAAAAAACAAAAAAAAAAAAAAAACAAAAAAAAAACGTGATAGTGTGATATTTAGTTTCCCTGCGCATGCGCCAGCAGTTCGGTCAAGGTTTCACGCCAGTAATTCAACTTGTGGAAACACAGACGAACAGAGCTACCACCCTCTAGTTCACTCAATGGATTACAAACATGTATGTTTTATACACCAAAATGTTCGGAAGAATTTTTTGCATCAAATAAACACCAGAAAACATGGACATGAATGGGAAATTTTTCATCAAATTGCCAAGGCAACCAGCTCTGCGTAGTACTACTTGCAATATCATTGCGCGCACACAGTGTTGACTCTAACTGAATCACTGTGTATACTGGTGCCAGTGTACATACCTTCATAATATTCATGTCAGCTCAAAGTATACATTGTTTTCCACTATCAAGCCAAAATCTGCCTTTCTGGTAGCATTTTTTTTTTAATATACAGCCCCTTGCATCCCTAGGCCTGATATTTTATTGGCACTCTCCAATCATGTTACCTCAGCACAGGCATAATTACCCCCGTGGAACCTCAACACAAAGAAATGAGTCGTTCAGTTCCAACGGACCCAATGGTGCAGTAGTCCAGAGCCATCCAGGTTCGAATCCCGTTGGTTGCCTTATTTTTCTAACGAGTGAGAACATCTGAAATACACACAGTCGAGATGCTGACCTGGGTTTAATGAGATGCCAGATTAGGGGTCAAATCAGCAGCCTCGTTCTCGGTTCCATTGCTGGGCAGTGCTTATGTAAACAAAGACGCATGGGCACATCTTAGTCCCTGCTATTTGGGAGTGTTGAGGTGTTCGCGGATCACATGAAAGGGGTGTGATAAGTCATTTACCACTTACAGTAAAACCTTCCTATACCGAACACCCTTGGGACCTGAAAAAAGTGTTTAGTAAGGGGAGGTGTTCAGTATAGGGAAGTTTGCTAACATTGGAAGTATACATTCGGGACCAAGAAATGGTGTTCAGTATAGAGAGGTGTCCGGTATATGGAGGTGTTCGGTTAGAGAGGTTTTACTGTATATAACAGTCAGTGCATTTATTGGGTGACGATTAATGGTCATTTTACGAGCATCCTGTCACCCGATACCCTGCTAAAGACACAAGAGATGCCTGTTTGGAACAACCACCAACCAGATACTGCTCTGGCATTTTAATTTTAAACAGATCCATGACCCTTTCACGCTGTAACTTGACCAACAAGGGTTCATGCTTTTCAAGAGGGTATAAATTTGGGCTGGATTGGGTTAAATTTTCAAGATACAAGTGGTCCAATTTGAATAACAGAACAGTCCATTTTATCAGAAGTAATGGGGGTTTAGAACTACTGATAAAATGAAACCTTTTTTGTAATAACATAGATTAGGCTAAGTTTCATACTTACTGATATTTCAAGTTGTGAAAAAATTATATTTGAGCATTCTAGGGCAAATTGTACAGATTTGATCAAAATTCAAAGGGCCCTACCCCCTAAACATGTCATTTTGGGGTTCCTTCGTTTTTGGCTGAAAGGTGGACACAAGGTTGTCACTATCCCACCACCCCCATCGGTTTATGGATCTGTATGCTTTGGCAGTGCATTCTTGGTGCAAATTGCCGGGAATAGACCCCATGGTACAAAAGTGGTGCTTTGTAGAAAAAGTGGATTTTTTTGCAAAATGGCGGATTTTAGAGGTTGAAATTCAAAGTCAGGTCACAAGATTATTTCTTTCTAATTTGGACCTACATCTTACTGCTTGCATCAGGAAAGTATTTTTGCAGTAGATGGCAAAATATTTTGTCATTACATTGCTTGTACAAAATTTGATCAAATTACATGTACATGACTTCTGGCTATTAGGGTCAGCAATGGCTGACAGATCAGAAATGAAATGGACATATTGGACTACCATGGCACTATTATTAGACTGGAATAATACCATAATGTGGATTTAAATCTGTGGAAAGAGAACATATAAAGGTAAGAGATCATAACACATCTTTTGTACCACTTTTTACAAATTTCTTATTTTTATGTGATACCAGTTAATATCATGGCCGCCATGTTGGATTTTGTGTATTTTGGTGACGTCACAGCCTAAGGCTTAGCTTGGAACCGAGGCATGCTGGTAGCCAATCAGTCTCATTCATGTCTCAGCATTTCGACTTACAGGTCCAAACTAGTGCAACTATTCCCGAAGAGAAAAACAAATAAGTAATGCATCAAGTGATCAACTGAAATCGTTGAAGACTAAACCACTGGTAGTAGCATTGGAAGAATGGTTTTACTTTTTCAGTGCCAAGTTTTGACCGAATCAACAGCTTTACTCGGCGCGCTTTAGGCGTCCAAACTCGCCGAGGAAAGTTGTTGACCTGGGTCATTCTTATAGTCTCTGCAAATGTAGGCATGCTGGTATTATAACGAAAGATCGGTTTACAAATAATATCAATCTGGTATCGTTATGCTAATTCAAAGCACTACACGACTTTCGTCGAAATTGCCGATGATGTAGTTAAAAGGACGAGGAACCAACGACAAGTCACGTTTGCTCCCAGGCACCGAAACCATTCCAGGTTCGAACTGTGGGTAGGGCTGTAGTAAATATTATAAGGAATAAAGAAGGGGTCAAATTTCAAGTCGGTAGTCTGAAACAAGACTAAAGCCATCCTAGACGGAGTTTTTTTTTTTTATCTAGGATCAGTAGAGGAGTTTCAGTATCCCCGTTTGTTTGTTCTAAATTTCAGCTGTTCGGGATCGGCTGTTGTTACTAAGCTATGTGGCCGAGGATATGCTCTTGTTGCAATAATATCAAGCGAGAAGTAATCCTTTAATTGTAATTACAAGTCGTGAAATTTTTAAGTTTAAGCTTATCTTGCCATAACTTTACCAACTCAAGCAACATGTTTATGGATTAGAGGCGGAGAACTAGAGCGAATCCGCTACTTGTGCTCTGCCTTTTTTTCATTTAGGTTGAAAAAAAAAACCCCACAAGTTTCAAATTAGGTTACAATGTGAGAAACAGATGTTACTATATTTTCTTGAACCGTGACAACAGAGTACTGAAAAACATGGAGCCACCAGGCTAGCTCCGCACCGCACATCGACATGGACCACCGTGGGCTGGGCTCTGATCAATGGTGAAAATTCTGGAAACCCATTTATCTCGGCCGGGGGTGGGAGGTGATTCGTTTGGGTACACTCACCTGCTCAGTTTTGCCAAATCAGCAGGTTTAGTGATATTACACTCATTTGTATTGGCGCATCCCGGTGTAAATGTTTTGTAGATTGAAGTTTTGCAAATAAATAATTCATGACCATAATTTCGATAGTATAGTTTATTCTGATAAAATATTGTTAACATATTGTTAGTAATACACTCTATGCTTAATCATCTATAATTGAGTATAATTTCAAGGACACCGTCAACTTTTGCTCACGGATGTGGCGCCCGTTTGAAGTACTGACCAAGGCTCGTTATCAATGCTTCTCTTGCCACATGTGCTATTGTTACAATCTTGTCGACCGTTGCGTGAAAGGGCATTCCATAATGTTTTCAGTACGATCTCTTGAACTTTCTCTGCTCTGGCGTCGTCATTATTCAAAATTTACACGCATTTAATAACAGATGTTGGATTAAACATGTTTTTACTTGAGAAAGGCGATAGGGAAAAGAGCATAGCCCTATATAAATTCCTTTGGCACATAAGAAAGTAAGAGAGAAGAGTGGACATCACTGCACGAAGACAGATAGTTCGGCAAAGCCACACAAGGAGAAGTTTTGACAAGACAAGACATCACTGATAGAATAAAAGAGTAATGGGACATGCCATAACAGATGTTGCCTTTTTGTTATTATAGCCTGACAGCAATCCCTTCTCCCCTTTTGGAAAATAGACACAACAACAACTGGCTATCGAAGTAAATCTTTCTCTGTACAAAATGAGAGCACCGAGTTTAACAGCCGAAATGGCTTTGTGCATCAAGCCTGAGTGAGGCTTGCAACATTCTGATGCCTTTGAGTGTAGTATCTCCACAACGAATTTCAGAAATATTGGGGGCTACCCCTTTCCCCTCTTGCTTCTGTACCAGTGCATACGTGTATACACCATTTTTTTTATAATTTCCGTCGCACAGAGTCACATAACTAGGACTTTAAACATTTGACACTTTCAAATATCAAGAACAGCCTGCTTTTTGAAGATACATGTAGATAGGGCTACTCCTGTCAGGCAAAATAATTTTCACGTGTCAGATTTGTGAAATTTAACTGATCCTGTATGGGCATAAACTTTACGGTTTGGGCACGCATACCCACCCAAGTGTCTGTTTGTGGAGGCCATGTTTTTCTTTATCTTAATGTTGTGCCTCAAAAGTGTACTGTTCCGAATCATAACGTTTCTTTTGGCAGGGATTCTGCATTTATCCTATATAAATACCGTATGCTCTCCAGAGCATTCTTCATGGAATATACCATTAGACTCTAGATCATAACTCATTTGCTGCACAATGATATGTCTGACAATATAAATCATATAAATCCACAGATCAAGCATATAGTTTGCATAATGACAGAGTATTGCATTGTTCATATACAAGGCATATTGGCGGAAAGCCATCAGCTCCTAAATCTATGCACAGCCTGGAAACACAACATGCTCTCTCTCTCTCTCTCTCTCTCTCTCTCTCTCTCTCTCTCTCTCTCTCTCTCTCTCTCTCTCTCTCTCTCTCTCTCTCTCTCTCTGTGCTTGTCCATAGGGCTATAGGTCGAGGTCTTATAGCTCTACGCTTTGTCTGTCTGTCTGTCTTTCTGCAGTAGTGTGAATATTTCGTGAAACCATTACACCACAACCTTCACTATGCGCACCGTTGTCACCCATTTTAAAACAGTCGTTTGTAATTACCCGAATAAAAAACCAAGCTTTTTACATGGTCTGGAAAACTATTTTTTAAAACGATATTTATTCCATTTATCCCACAAAGTCGAATGTCCTTCATTACCTCCCCCCCCCCATTGCACAAAAACCAAAAGAATTTGTAATGTAATTGTACTATCCCTGTTACTCCATCAACACAGTCTTAAAGACGCATGATCAGACATAACAGATGAAGATCTTATGCTCGCGACACAGCGCATGCGCCAAATTTTTTGACGCGCACTGCATTGTGGACTTATTTGTAGTATGCGAGCTGTTATGGCGATACCTGTGTCGACTTTGAAATTACACATGTAGCAATGAGAAGTTTAATTTTCATTTGGCTGTGTGCTTTTCAACTTATTCCTGCGGCAAACAACGTAAATTTTATCCCTTGCCAACAAAAATAAACTGGGAAAACAATGGATAAGAAGAATTCCTGTCCTGGAAAGGACTGAAAATTGTGTAAATTCGTGCCCATGACCTCGTCATACAACGTTTGCCGTGTAACTTTGAATGATGACATTTGCACATTGCGATCAGTCTATGCAGTTTAGTTTAAATATATCCATTCCAACTGGGTAACCCTGTCATCTGAATCATATTCCTTTAGGAACCAAATCGTATTGTGTGTTTTGCAACCAACGTGTAAACACTATGGCCAATGATAAAAGAACATGATAGATAGATAGATAGATAGATAGATAGATAGATAGATAGATAGATAGATAGATAGATAGATAGATAGATACATACATACATACATATATACATACATACATACATACATACATACATACATACATACATACATACATACATAGGTTAGTAGTTAAACGAGCGAAAGAACGAAAGAAAGAATGAAAGAAAGAAAGAAAGAAAAAAGAAAGAAAGTAAAAGTAAAGAAAGAAAGAAAGAAAGAAAGAAAGAAAGAAAGAAAGAAAGAAAGAAAGAAAGAAAGAAAGAAAGAAAGAAAGAAAGAAAGAAAGAAAGAAAGAAGAAAGATTACGCTCCCTAAAATAACAAATTTTTCTTCGTTTATTACTGATTTTTCAAAGATAAATACAGGTTGTTTTTCGAGCAAAGTTGTTTCAAAACTAAGGTATTCTTCTACAAACTTTGATTTCGGAATAATCCGGGTCAGATATGAAAATAGGAAATGTTCAACTTTCATTATGCAATGTCATACATGAAAACAGGGACGTGTTCATCTGTAGCAGAAATTAATCAGATTGATAAGCAGAGATTTTGCTCTTCCACCTTTGTCATATTCAGCTCGACAACCCATGTTTTTAGTCATCTAGAAGTAATGTTGGACAATCCTGTGTAGAGACATATGTTTAAACCTATGAGGTGAGTTTTCTTAATCATAACCGAAAAAATATTCATTTTAACGTTTAAAACTACAGATAATTTTACCATGCGCTCCTCATCTAACAACCCGTGTGTTGTTTCTTGGCGTGTTGTTTTCACAAGTAGTTTTTTTTTAAGTAACCAGTACTTGTGCTAATCTTGTAAACTCTTTCATAGCTTAAGCACCGGGTGATTAATTTTATGCAAACATCGTTAACACAAAGAAAGGCCAAGTACTTAACACCTACTAATGGTTTCAGAAAGCACACTTTGAAGACTTAGGAGCCAAATTCCGTATCGCTAACACGTTGTTTTCCCATTTTAAGTCGGTATTTTTAGGGTAATGGCGTGAAATAAAAAGAATTACTGAAATAATGCACATGTACATTGCAAAGATGTGCTACACGCCTAAATGTACAAAGTTGCATCGATATCCGCACAAGGGATGGACTCGTATAGGCGTTGCCTGCTCCCCACTCGTACATGTATTTTGAGAAATAAAATACGTTTAAACCAAGAGAAACACACACACACACAAACAAACAAAAATATAGAGTGTTTGCAGGAGCAAAATGTGTCTTGCACGTACGATTGTTCGTTTGTATATGTCTTTCAAACCTTTTGATTACCAAAGGGATGTCTTAACGCAAGTGTACGTTCTTGATTTGAAGAGAAACTGTTGAAGTTTGTGCAAGTTGTCGTTAGTATTATTGTGTCTTTTGTTTGACAGTAAGCGCACCAAAAATGACATTTGGCTATGTTCGATGTGTCCACGAGTTTGCGGTTTGCCCTCATTGAAAGGTCATTGAAACCCGCGCTCAACCAGATGGATGCAGTCTCTCTGTTGCATTTTTATGTTCATTTTATCCAGGGATTATTTCTCACTGAAAGGCAGACCTCCGCGTCAAAGAAAATCACACTTCTTAAAGTACGATCGAAACGCAACAGTTAACTCGGAAAAAAGGAGAAAAAGATGGGAAAAATAAAAACTACCCACAAGCGAAAGAAAAAGATTAGAAAGTAGGGATGCAAGCAAACAAAAAACACCACAGTGAATTAATGCTATTTGCTCAAGCCTCAAGGACATCCTTAACTTTAACTTATTTTTCCCCCTTAAAGACTTAAATTTTCCACATTGTTTTTGAAGACAAGATAGTTTCTATACTACACCTTCAGAAACCAATTATATGTTACATTTGTCCGACCATATTAGTGAAAAAACTCGCTAAACAACGAGTGAAACTTCTCACGGCGAGCTATCTAATATCAATGCAGCCCTCAGACTGATCTCAGCAGCGTACTACAATTAATCCCAGAATGCAATTTCCCAACATGGCGCTAATTTATTCAAAATGGCGACCGTGCATAAGATCTATTAATCTCAGCTCGTGTACACTGGAGCCTTCACAAACAATGATTAAGAGAGCCAAGGTCGTGTCATGTCAACTCCGTTGGGGTCCGTCCTTGTTCAACAAGGTCACGGTTTCAGCGTTAGAAAAGTAGCTCAGTTTCTAATTGGCTGAGCATGGTTACCATGCTAACAGGTTTCAGTATGTTGGGGACCAGAAGCTGCTAAGGTATTAATGATCAATTTCCTGATTGGTGTCTCAGTCTAAGGGGAGGGTTACACGCATAGTTTTATTTCCTCTACTGTAAATAAAATTCAGAAGGGCAGGGCAAGTGCAGAGATGCCAACTGACCTTATCATCAGGGACAATCCCTCAAATTAGCTGAACATTTGCCGAATTTACGATGTATTTCCTGATCAAAATTGAGTACTTGTTGCTTTATTCTTTGTTAGTACAGACAACACGAAATTTTGTCTGCATTGGAGGCAACTAGGTCGACTGGTTAGTGTTTTTATTCGATAGGGCATGTTAAGTGCTATTCATGTATCCATGGTGACCACTTTGACTTCAATTAGCAGTTGCTTTATTGGCTTCTTTGCATAGAGTTCGGTTTCAGCGTCCCTAAGTTTGGGCTTTTGGTTTTTAATTCTTTCTATCTCGCTGGCTTTCTGAGTCAGAAACTTCAAAGAAGTATTTTCTATTACTATGAATTTATGAGTAGAATACAATGGGAGTTTGAAACGATCAATACAATCGGGCCTAAGTAATACTGCCTTCGCCTGGTATGAGTAGAGAATATTTTCCAAAATTTGAGTCAATGATCATGATCTTCTTTATAGAATGCTCGGTATTAGAACAATGGCCATACATGATATCACAGGGATACCAACGAAAGCATATTCGATACAAGAAGTTACACCTTCTTCACGGCAATAAAGCTAATAGGAAAAGGGCTTCCCTTTTTGTACATCATATTACTTGTTTTTCACAGACGTTAGGCCTCCTTTCTAGCAATAAAGCTAGTAGGGAGAGGGTTTATTTTATTTGTTTTTATTCAGTATATTAACTTTAATGGGTAGCAAAGAGACCTGGTCAGCCGCTAGACAAGGCATCTTGGCGAAAGCTGCCGACTTCAGGTCGGGCGCCAGATTATTAGAATATAATTTCTGAAAGACTTTCACTCTAAAATATTTTATATAATGCAACATTAAAGAAAAAAGATAAAACTGGCATCGTTCGATTTGATTGTTGTATGGCGTGCGCAAAACAGTTCTAGCGACACAAAGAGAGAGAGAGAGAGAGAGAGAGAGAGAGAGAGAGAGAGAGAGAGAGAGAGAGAGAGAGAGAGAGAGAGAGAGAGAGAGAGAGAGAGAGAGAGAGAGAGAGAGAGAGAGAGAGAGAGAGAGAGAGAGAGAGATTCTCCGTGCGATGCAAGTAGAGTGCAAGCCTAGCAAAACTTTCCTAAACATTGTAAAAGCGTCTCTTATATTGTAATCATTGTTTAAAGGGAGTTTTTATTCTTGAACGAACTGTGTGGACAGCAGTTTCAATACTATGCATCATTTACTGTTTTTCTTGTTTCAAGAAGTACAGTGGTGCCTGCTGTATGTGGCCACCCCTTCTGCTAAGAAAAAGTGGCCACATACAGCAGGTGACTTGTCACTGCAGGTAGATTTTACAAAGAAATTAACTCCTATGTCCCAGGTTAGTGACCACAAAAAGCAATGCGGCTGCTCATGGCAGTGGTTGTATACAGCAGGTACCACTGTACCTATATTCAGGTTGACTCTGGATATAGGTACTTCTTGAAACAAGACAGGGATAGCTTTAGAATGAGTATGGATAACTTTAAACCAAATAATCATTTTTTTTCCAGCAAAGGATCGGCGAAAACTCATTATAGACACTACTTAAGATATGCGATATAGTCACTTAACGACACAAGTTTTGACTGACTTTGAGTTAAATTCCTTTGCCATTCGGCTTATTATCTGATATATTTAATTATCTTCTTAAGCACTTTGCAGGGAGCAAATGTTGTTATTATAATGAGGTTTCATTACATTAAATACCTACATGTGTTCCTAAAAGTAATATCCACTTCTTCGATTTTTGACATAAAACAATGTATTCCCAGGCAGGCTATGCATTGCCACCATAACTGGGGCAGAATATTAAAATATGCCGCCTGCTTCCCTCCAGGCACCAGGACAAAACAAAGCTTTTGCATGGAAACTGCAAAAATCCATGGCCCCAATTTCCAATTATCAGCATCATCAGTCTAGCGTATAACCGGTAAACTATTGATCAATGATTGCTCGAAAAGGATTAACGAAGACTTCTGCTTTGAATTCAAAACTACATAGTACGTGGCAAGGATTAAAAGTCCAGATGGAATGCATGAGTGCATATTTGTCTGGCACGTGACTGGGATTATAAGTCTAAATGGAATGTGTAAGTTTATATGTCCATGGAGGTATAAACGAGTAAATACCACCATGATATATCAGCTTTGTTCAGCTACCACTGTAGTTGCCGTAACAAGGAGGCAGTCCAGGCATACATACACACATCTATAAACTGTTGCGAAGGTCAGTATATAGTCATGTGGACATCCCGAGTGATACAATTGTATTGTGGCGCCAGTCAATATATATATACTGATGACATCTAGCTAATTATGCTGCCAACTGACGTCACTTATGTAATCAAGATCACCAAATGGGCTGTTTACACCAATCACAACGCGGGAAACTGCCTTGGATTCGTTGGAAACTGATAACATGTTCAGACTTTGCCGTTCAGCTATTCAAGGATATTCCCATTTCCGTAACAAGTGCATATGTATAATCATATTTATCTAATATAAACAAGAAACTTAACAAACACAAATCTGTTAACCCAAGTAAGGCTTGAACACTATCAAGTCCGACATTCAAAGAACAAAGTCCCATTCCGTACCACTCACTAAAAAAATGGAGAGTTCTAAATCATCATGAAAAAAACTATTTTGTATAAGGAACTACGGAAGCCTATAAAGACCACAAAAAATAAAAATAAAACTCGTAATTGCGAGTTTTTCTCGAAATTTTGACTTTTAAATCTCGAAATTTCAAGATTTAAATCTCGTAATTTCGGGATTTTTCTCGAAATTGCAACTTTTTATAGTCGAAATTTCGACTTTTTAAAGCTCAAATTTTGACTTTGAAAAATAGAAATTTTGACTCTAGAAAATTGAAATTTCGAGAAAAAAGTCGAAATATGGAGAAATAAGTTAAATTTGCGACTATTTTAAAGTCACAATTTCAGCTTAAAAATCAAAATTTCGACCTTAAAAAGTGGACATTTTAAGAAAAAAGTCGAAACTTCGAGAAAGAGTTGAAATTTCGAAATTCTTAAGCTGAAAAATGTCAAAATTTCGACCTTAAAAGTGGACATTTTGAGAAAAAAAGTCGAAATTTGGAGAAAAGTTCCAAAATACGAGATTAAGGTCTCAAAATTTCGAGATTTAAAAGTCGAAATTTTGAGGAAAAATCCTTGAAATTACAAGATTTAAAAGTCGAAATTTCGAGAAAAAACTCGAAATTACGTTGTTTATTATAGTTTTTGGTGGTCCTTATAGCTTTCCATAAGGAACAAACCGTATTAATAAAATTTGAAATTCAGAAGAAAGTTTTAGGCGTTACATGAAATAGGGTCATCAGCGGGGTACGAGCGCAAGACTTGTTCCGGTGCCATTAATCCAGGACAAGTCATATACTGCTAACTGGTGGTATATTGGTTTAAACATATTTTATTTGTAAATACAATTGGCTGACATGCTCACCAGCCTATATTAGGGCCTCTTGTACATTTACAACAGGACAACGTAAAACAGAAAAATTGTGAACATCAGTACACGGATAGGTGACATACGGGACCAACAATAACTGGTGGCATATTCAGGCTTCAGGCATTATATGTGGCCACATGCGATCAGTGAATTTTTAATATCGTGAAAGAGATTCCTGCTTTAATTTTCAATAGCAAACCTGTGATAAACATACACTCGATCATGGCCACATGTTGACGGTATCAGCAGCTTGGAATTTGACAGGAATCAAAAAGACCTCTGCCAAAATAAACACAGATGATATATTGCAACATGTTAAGCTATGTAACCTGAGCCAAACGCTCTCGTGTAAGAATATAGGGAAACAGCTGCCCTATGACTAAAGAAAATCCATCATCACAATCATAATGGGAGCATCAATAAAATAAATCTTGCATGGAAGTTTAAAGTTAGAAAGTAGGCCTATTCTTTTGGACGCTTTACATATGACTTCCGAAGGAAAACAATTTTTACAATATTATGTAACAAACAAAAGCTTTGTTTATCTGGGGGAACCTGTTTAGAAGCAAAATATCGTTAAAAAGTGTTAACCCAGTCTAAGTAAACAAGCAAGGTAGTTTACTAAATTCCGTGCTAACCAGTTAGATGTTGAGAGGTAGGGGTCTGTGACACTCTATTAGGATGTGTCAGGCAAATGTTTGGGAGAAACTGGAGAGAACTGGGAATCGTGGGATAGGGGCAAAGTGTGATACCACTCATATCTTTAATTTATAAAAACCAATCAAGTGCCTGCTTACATCTGTAGTTGGGAGTCCTTGACCTCATTCTGGTGCCTGGAGACTATTAAAAGCAGCTGGAGCCCTATATGTGCATTGAACAATGTTGTCTTATTTTATCACCACAAAAGATTTTTTTAGCTTCTCATCATATTTTTGTGTATTTCTTGATTCATAGATTAAGAAGGTTTTTATTTTGATGGTGGTAAACATGTAACCTCAACAATCTATAATCATAATCATACTCCTTCCGTTGTGTCCCACTTCACCCCATTCTACCTACAAGCTACACATTAGATGCAACAGGTATATCATTGTATATGTGACGCTTTAATGGAGCTGTACCTCATTCGGTGCTTCAAGTAAGTGTGACACTTTGTAGGCCTATGCATCGTGCGGGCCTATCTCTTTTTTAGGCCTAGGCCTATCACGGTTATAGTCACTTGACTTTGGAGGGGAGTCTTCACCTGCTGTGCAAAGAGTAACAAAGAAAAGAAAAGAAAGAAAGAAAAAAAAAGAAAGAAAGAAAAGAAAACATGCTTTTATGGGGCAGAGTTATGTATGACAGTTTTGCATACAAACCTAATTGATTTAGGGATAGTTCAACATTATCATCATTTTTGAATTAGTACTTAGGGTACTAAATTTCATGACCCCCTCCCTCCCCCCAAGTTAGTACTTTAAAAATGATGATTTTCCCCCCAAAGCATAGCAAAATTGCACAAAACAGGCAAAAAATCGACCATCATTTTCCATATCCTGTGAAAGTGTACAGAACCATTTAACCCCCTCCCCCCTTGCGTACTGTAAGTACTAATTCAAAAATGATGAAAATGTTGAACCATCCCTTAACGATTCTATGTCCAATTCATTTCAAAATCTTCATTCTTTGAAAAGCAATGTCTTTTCCTTTCACTTCACGGTTATCAAGCATTAAACCCCACTGGCCTTTGCAGGACTGCTGAAAGTTTACTGGTAAAGAGTCCATTTAGTGTAGGCCTACGCTAATTGGCT